>CM035413.1:53676673-53871673 GCA_020310875.1 Ceratopteris richardii
ATTTTGTGATCAAAATCGCGATTTTCAAAAACACGATTTTGTGATCAAAATCGCGATTTTCAGAAACACGATTTTGTGATCAAAATCGCGATTTTCAGAAACACGATTTTGTGCTCAAAATCGCGATTTTCAAAAACACAATTTTGTGCTCAACATCGCGATTTTTTTGACTTCACAGCATCGCGATTTTCAGAAAGTTCACAAAATCGCGATTTTCTCCAAAGGTCCTGTTTGTCTGTTTTGACCCCCAGGAGCCTGATTTGACATAACTTTCTCATCCAGAGTCCATTTTTTGAGCTAGGGAACCAAGGGGGCTCTAAAGAATTTTGAACCATACCAAAGGGAAAATTTGGACTCTTGACTAAAGCTTATGAACCTGAGATCTGGTAGACACTTAGGCAAGGATAAACAAAGCATTAGATCTTCTGAGGCTAGTGTCAACCATACATCCAAGTCTTGGACACAACAACTAAGTGGTGATCTTTTACTAAGTTCAGACACAAGTGATTCAGAAATGTCTTTTAGCATGGGAAAACCTGCAGGTGGCTCAGGGACTGCCCATCTACAAACACCGGAAGGTCCCTATAAGACACAGTTGGAATATATTCGGACCAACCAATTAGGTGCTCGCATCTATGAGGATGGTCTGAGGCGATCAGTGGTCCAACTCAAAAATCCAGATCAATCCTTTGGACTTGAACACCCGGTGGTCAAGTTCGAAGAGGGTTCATACATTGATAAGGAAGGAACCATGTATGTGGTTACCAACCAACCAGATAGGACCGATGAGTTTGGAAATATCATTCATGAGAATGAGATAGGAGACCTAGAACAAGGAAATATAGGACAAGGACCCCAGACTCCTAGAGGCAAGTCAGTTTTGACCCGAGTGATCACTCCAGACTGGATCCCTCAAGACAACAAAAGCATAGAACTATTTTTGAATAGAGAAACAGAGGAAGCCTTTTGGAGATTCAAGCCAGAACAACCTAGCCAATTGGGCATAGTCATCATCTACGAGTTCAAGGATCCAGAGATACCAGGAAAGGTTGTCTACCTGGATAACACATCAGAGAAAATTTTCTTGGTAACAGAACATGATAGACATGCATATACTTGGAAGAATGAATTGATTTTCCCCCCACCAAGATCCAATGTTTCCCATGGCCTCCAAGGAGTAGGATCATCCCACGCTCATGAAGCCCAGAGAGGAAGAACTAGAGAGAGACCTGAGGTAAGTTTTGCACACACCGTGGGCAGGAATAGAGCAGGATTTGAAAATGAAAGACCTGAAAGAGAGAGACATCAAGCACATAGGCAACAAAGAGATGAACAGGATTTTCCATTGCCTAGACCCCGAGAGTACCCAAGAACCCTTAGACCCATTCAAGTGATCAAGGCAATGAAGAACTATTTCGATGGGACAGGGGATCCTTATGATCATGTGGCCGAGTACAAACAAGTGCTGAGAGCCGAACAAATTGAGGACTGGTTCACCCAGTACGAGGCATTTGGTTTGGCCCTTAAGGGCACTGCCTTAGCTTGGTTTCAACCATTGAGTAGAAGCAGCTATCACGATATAAGTCAACTGCTAGACGAATTCATTGTAGAATTTGATCCACAGCTTCAAGCAGACTCCCCAAGAAACAGTGCGACTAGCAGGTAGAAGATTCAGGCAGTATCTAGAAAGATGCCCTGCTCTAGAGTTACCCACTCCGGCCAAACAAGTGGCTTTGTTCTTAGATGGCTTACTGAGCACCAAGTTAAGATCATATGTGTACTTGAAAGATCCTAGATCCATAGAAGAGTGTGTGCGGACGTGCATAGACATAGAAGATAACTTGGGTGAGGAGTTAGGATTGTCCAAACTCTACAAAGATTCGGATAGTTCTACTAGTCATACTTCAAAGATCTCCACAGAAATAGAAGAGATAGCTGAGCAAGTTGCCAAGAAGCTGGGAGTCCAAAATAAACAAACACAGAGAGTCACTCCGTTGAATCGGTGTTATACTTGTGGGGGCGACCACATGGCTAATGTATGCCCAATGCAAAACCAAAACATTAGAGAAAGGAATGCTCCATATTGCACTATTGAGAGAAAATACACAAACCACACGGCTCAAGATTGTCCCTACAATAGGCAGGCTGTTAGACAGAATTATCAGCAACCTTACCCACAAGGTAGGTATCAGAACCAATACCAACAGCCATATTATAGACCACAACAGCAATATCAAGCACCATATAGGCCACAACCTGTCTTGGGAAACCAACCACCAGCTCCTGCCAACGTGATTCCAGTCAAATATGCTGTGGGAGAGGAAAATCCAAATAGAGCTTTGGTGCCACTAACCCCATTGATACCAGATAATGACTCTCACGCTCATAGTTCAGACTACTCCCATGAAGGTAGTCCACATGCTTATTACACAGAGTCACCTGAACATAGTGAGATTTACTCGTATCAATATGAGGCACCGACTATGGAGCAAAATTGGGAGCCAGAATACTCCAATGTCATGTACACACATCCTAACCCTAGGCCCCAGTTGAGACAAATGAGACCACAAGCCCCTAGAGGATCTTGTTTCAGATGTCATGGTGACCATTTCATTCGTGACTGTCCCCACCCACCATCTCCGAGTCAAGGACAGGCTATCACAATACAGGCTTTTTGTCCTGATTGTGGCAAAGACCATCTCCCCAGAGATTGTCCAAGAAACCCTTCCAGTGCACCCAAGATTACACCCATTAATGTGGTAGGCTTAGTGGCAGATTCAAGTTCAAGTAGTAGCAATGTGGCTCCTATACAAGCTGTCACTAGAGCACAAGCCTTAAAACAGGATAAACCAGTAGAACAATCAGAGTCGAGTGAATCGGGAGAGCCTAGTAAGAGGAAAACAAGAACATGGAAGGATACCAGAGAGAAGGCCAATCGCAAGTGGAATAAAAAGTTATCGGAACTAGAAGAAAGCTTAAAAGAAGCGAAAACAAAAATAGAAGACATTGCATCTCAAAGCCCCTCGCATGCCGAAACTCCATCCACTCCACCTCATCCCACCCCACCACCCATTGTAAATAGACCGCAACCAGGGTCTGTTCTTGCAGATCCAACCCCAGAAGGCTTGGACATGATGTTCAAGGCCTACCATGCTCGACTTCAAGAAGGGCCTACAGCGGCAAACCTAGACAAGAGTTACCCTAGAGCAGATTTAGAGATTGAACGGATGAAAATGTGCATGAAAATGGTAGAACAAGCTCAAGCCATACTTGAGACTAGTCAAAAGTTCAATCAGACAAACTCTATCAAATCGGATTTGCATTTCCAAGGCTTACTAGAACGATTAGAGCAGTTGGTAAACAAACCACAAGTTTCTCTACCTCCACAGGCTCAACCAGTTATTGAAAGAGGAAGCTCACCACCAAGGGGAGCTTATGTTCCTAATTCCACGGATGCTGGAATACCTCCTTCTATTCAACAGTACTCTCAAGAGTTCTTGCGGGAAATACAAGAGGAGAAATGGGCCAAGGAGAAGGGTAATTCCCCTCCTATTCCTGAGATTGATGATCTTCATGATCAATTTCCCCAAGACATTCCATCTATTTACGAAGATGAAGGAGAACAAGAAGACGAAAGATTAGATTTTGAATCTAATACCTTAGAAGAACTGCCTCAATTTCCAGGCCCATGGGAATGTGAATCACTCCAGATTAGAGCTCCCACAATACTAGTAAGAAATGAAGACTCAGTGGTTCCAAGGAACACGGATGTCGTGAAGAACACTAAGGTTCAGTGTCATCTCACTGTAGAAGAGTTGCTCAAAGCAAAACCTGAGTTATGGAATCATGTGAAGGATCAGGTCCCAGAACTTGAGTCCAATATGCCAAAAGCAGGCTCTAAGCAAAGGGTACCAGAGATACCTCTAGACAAAATAGGGGACATGTGTGAGGGTGAAGAAGGTAATACTTATCTTCCAATCACCTACCAAGGTTACACAACCAAAGCAATCATAGATTCAGGTGCTGGTGTTGCTATTGCGACCACCTCCTTGTGGAAGCAATGGGGCAAGCCCACATTAAGACCAACTAGAATGAAGCTTCAAATGGCTGATGGTCATTTTGAAAGACCTCTAGGATTGCTAGAAGGGATCACTCTAACCGCTTGTGGTGTAGAGTTTGAGCACACATTTGCTATATGTGACTTTGAGAAAAATAATGTCTATGAGATGATCCTAGGAAGACCCTTCCTACGACAATTGCAAATAGTACAGGATTGGGGAACTAACTCCTTGTACTTACAGCACTTAGGGGTTACCACCAAGGTCAATTTGAAGGATTACACCTTCAGAGATGTACCACCCCTACAGTGGAATTCTATCTACAAAGTGAAAGAAGATTCCATCTCTGTGCATTCTGAAAGTTCACCTGATCCATCATGACTGCATGAAGATACTCATTTCTGGATGTGCAAAGTCGCAAAGGAAGAGGAAAAACGTTTAAAGGCAAGGGAAGAAGGAACTTCACTAGGAGATAGACCAGTTAGAGACCCAACCTACACACCGATGATCTTTCCAGATGAGGAGTTTGAGCCTCATGGCTCGCCAGAAATATTAGCCACCATGGACATTGCTGTCAATGAGGAATAGTGGACACCTCATTGTGATGAGGAGGGGTATGATATCTCAGTGTTCATGTGTCAACCCTTGCTAGAAGAATGTGACCCTAGTGATGTCATAGAAGAAGAAGAGAATGATGATGATCTGGAGTCTATTGTGATGGATAGTTGCTTTAACTCAGAGCAGCACTATCTAGAAGATATAGGAGTGTTCACCCAGAAAGAAGAAGAACCTCTCACAAGTATTAAAACAGTAAACTCAAAGGATGGAAGTGAGAGTAGTCAAAAGAAAAAGAAAAGAAAAGCAGTGAAACAAGAAAAGGAGGAATCATTGTTTGAAGTACCAGAAAACTTCAAGAAATATGAAGTTGACGACCGCAAAATTTTGGTACGAATGCCTAAGAGAGAGGCCATCATAGGAGAATCATATGATAATAAAGAAAAGACCAAGAAGATTGTAGTGACCATTGAAGAGAACGAAGAGAGATGCACATATATAGGAGATGACCTAAGTGCAAGAGAAGAAATGGAGCTCATAGCTCTATTAAGGGAATATAGGGATGTGTTTGCATGGCACTATAGAGACTTGAAAGGGGTAGATCCAAGAATTTGCTCTCATACTATCCCCATGACTGCTGATGCTAAGCCCACCAAACAGAAGCCCTACACATATAATGATACCTATGCAGCAAAAATAAAAGAAGAAATTGATAGGTTGATTGAAGCCGGATTCATCTATGAGATTGAGCATACCGAATGGGTGTCCCCCATTGTTGTGGTACCCAAGAAGAACGGAAAGTTGCCAGTGTGTATTAACCTTAAAAAAGTTAATGCCGCTACGATTAGAGATAGTTATCCGCTTCCAATCACCGAACATTTATTGGAGCGTGTTGCAGGCAAGGAAGTTTATAGCTTTCTTGATGGATTTTCAGGTTACAACCAAGTAGCCATTGCCCCAGAAGATCAACACAAGACGGCTTTTGCCACCGAATGGGGAATCTTTGCATTTCGTGTAATGCCATTTGGGCTCACCAATGCACCTGCAACATTCCAAAGGCTCATGTGTCATGTCTTCAAAGAGTTCTTACGAAAGAGCTTAGAAGTGTATGTGGATGATTTATGTGCTCATTCCCAAGAAAGAAGATTTCACATCCCTGAGCTCAGACAAATTTTCAACAAGTGTAGAGAATATCGAGTGTGTCTAAACCCAGAAAAGTGTGTGTTTATGGTGCATCAAGGTAAAATCTTAGGCCATATTGTTTCTAAGAATGGAATCTCAACAGATGAAGATAAGGTACGAGCCATAGCAGAGCTACCAAGGCCAAGGAATGTTAAAGAGGTACAAGCCTTTATGGGCCATTGTGGATATTACCGCAGGTTTATCCACATGTACGCGATCATAGCTAAACCTCTTTATGCCTTGTTGTCTAATTTTGAGTGGAACGATGAATGCGAGAATTCTTTCAATGAACTGAAGAAACGTTTGTGCACGGCACCAATACTCACCACTCCTGATTGGAATAAACCATTCCATGTCCATGTGGATGCATCCAATCATGCCATAGGATGTGTGCTAGCACAACCCACAAGTGAAGGAAACTTAGATTTGCCCATAGCATATGCTAGTAGACAGCTCACTGCAGCTGAACGGAACTATACCACAACTGAGCGAGAGGGCTTAGGCATGGTATATGCTGTGAAGAAGTTTAGACACTATTTATTGGCCAACAAGTTCAAGTTTTTCACTGATCATCAAGCTTTGTTATATTTGGTCAATAAACCTTGCAATACTGGACGCTTAGTACGATGGTTCCTCTTACTAATGGAATATGACTTTGAAGTTGTTGTCAGGAAAGGGAGAACCCACCTTCGGGAAGATCACCTTTCTCGCATCACTTCAGGAGAGTCACCGCAAGGAGTGTCTGACGAATTACCCGATGCTTATCTGTTCAATTTGGAAGTTGTTCCTAAATGGGCAAATAAGTTGGTACCAGTCCTAACCTTTGGCCCTGCAAATAAGAATGTGAAAACATCACAAGAAGAAATTGTAAAATCACAAAAATATCACATATTAGCAGGAAGCATGTACAAACAAGATACGGAGGGCATATTAGCTTGTTGTGTCGAGGATGATGAACATAATAGTTGGTTGCAGCAAGCTCATGAAGGATTGCTAGGAAATCACTATTCTAAACAACGAACATTGTAGAATCTAAAGCGTTTAGGAGTGTATTGGCCTAGCATGGACAAAGAAATACATGAGTGGATTAAGAATTGTCCAAGGTGCAGAGAGAGACCCCCAGTGGAGCATGCGACCCTTTATCAAGTGTCATTAATTCCAGATTGGAGTGCTCCATTGGTAGAGTTTATGAGATCAGGAAAATTACCCAAAGAGGCTAGTCTAGCAAGAAGAAGAAGCATGGAGCAAGAGGCTCAAGGCTATGCCCTAGTAGGAGACAACCTATACCGAAGAGGCAAAGATGGTTACTTAAGACTGTGCGTTCACGAATTAGATTATTTGAAAGTCTTAGAAACTGCACACAGCGGTGTTGCAGGTGGACATTTTGGTCCTGACCGAGTGATCAAGACCATTCTATTCTCAGGACTTTGGTGGCCCACTCTTCATATGGATGCACATACCTATGTGAAGAAATGTGACACATGCCAACGTGCACAATATCCAGTGAGAAAAGACGAGATGCCCTTGAGGCCAATGATGGGAGGACGTGCATTTTCCAAGTGGGGCATAGACTTCATAGGTCCTATTAACCCCCCAGCTAGAAACTCCCATGCAGAGTACATCATTGTAGCCACATATTACCTTACAAAGTGGGTAGAAGTCAAAGCCACAACAAAGAATGATGCTCAGATTACGACTAAGTTCTTATTCGAGAATGTGTTCACGAGATATGGACTACCAATAGAGTTGGTGAGCGATAGAGGCACACACTTCTTGAATGAAGTCATTGAAAATCTTCTCCAAGAATTCTTGGTGATACATAAGAAATCCGCCCCCTATCATCCACAAGCCAACGGACAAGCCGAGAGTACCAATAAGATCCTCTGTAACGTATTGACAAAACTGGTGAATAATAAATGCTCTGATTGGGACAAACAACTTTATCATGCTGTTTGGGCTTATCGAGTTGCCTACAAAACGGTACTCAACGCCACCCCATTTCAGATGGTCTTCGGACAGAACGCTGTGCTACCGTTAGATTTCTTAATCCCTGCCTTAAAAGTATCACAAGAGTATGAGTGGAATGGGCATGAATTGTCCTCTAGGATCTTTGATCTCGAACGCTTGGGTGAAACGAGGCTACGAGCGGCAGCAGGCATCTACGCTGCAAAGAAGAGGCAAAAGGCATACTTTGATGCACACATCAAGGATAAGGGATTGAAAGAGGGAGATCTAGTGTTGGTATACACACTAAAACAACATGCCCGTAAGTTGGAAAAAAGAGGATATGGACCCATGATCATTAATAGAATTTCCACTAGTGGTGCAGTTCAGTTGGCCACTCTAGAAGGAGATATCTTGCCAAACTATATTAGTGGCTGCATAGTCAAGCTATATCAAGAACCTCTTACTGAGGATATGCTAATGAGACTCAACACTGCTAAGAAGCGAAAAGAAGAAGAGTTAAGAGTGAGAGAAGAAGCACAGGTAGAGGCCAGAGAGCGTATTAGGCGAAATAAGTTAAGGCGATTAGGCCTAGATGTCAACTCAAAAGCCCCAAAATATCACATGGATATGTGTCAAAAGTCAGGCATTGCGACTTCTCAGGTCATTGACCGAAGACCCTTTGTGACCATAGAGATAGGACAAGGGAAGGGTACAAGGACGGTGAAAGCATTGATTGACTCAGGTGCAGCAAGTAGTGCAGTTAGACTTTCCTACTGCCAAGACTTGGGGTTGAACATCAATCCCATAGAAGCTTATCTCATAGGATTGGGAGGTGTGGAAACCCCTTGTTTGGGCGAGGTGGAACTTCCCATCTACCTTCAAGATGTTCCAATGAAAGTCAAAGCGCTAGTATGTCAAGATGAGAACCTTACAGAACCACTTGTCTTGGGTCAAGATTGGATCTATGACCATGCAGTTAACTTAAACCTAAGAAGTCAAATTCTTCAAGTTTGGGTACATGAACAATGCATTACATTAGAATTAGAGAACTGCATGCTCCTAGATCATGGCACCACACACTCTCTTAGTTCTTCCAAGACTAATCATATGAAAGAAGATGTTGTATGTGTCAAAAGCTCTATGATGCAGAAGGAGTCAATCGTGGAAGACCAGGTTCGAAGGCGGGTGGATCTTTCTTCTTCTCCAAAGACTCAAGTAGCCACAGTAGTGAGCCCACCACACAAGCAAAGACAACCGTTCACGACAACTGCTACATCAAATAGAAAGACACCATTCGATAAAAAAGCGGTTCCGAGCATGAAGCAGATCTGGGTACGCAAAGGAGAGCAACCACCAGCCTTACCCCCACAAATCCCATCCATGCACACTAACAAGGCCAGAAGACGAAGGAAGCAGCTCAGACAAGCTCCATCACAAGATATCCAACAAGTTTGGGTGCCTAAGAAGTTAGCTGCAGCTCAACAAGGGCAATTACAGATGTGGGTACCTAAGAAGATCCTACACCCACAACAACCTTTGTTCTCCCACATGCAAAAGGTTTCAACAAAGAAGCCAAAAAGAGAAAAGGGTAAGAACCACGTACAGAGACCAAAGGAAGATCAAATCAGCTCTTCAACATTAGTAGGAAGACATGCAAAAAGGATATGGGTTTGGAAGCCAAAAGTGCAAGTAGCCTCCACCGAACCAAAGCATCAACCACACTGGATACCACAGTTCAGAAATCATCCAAAGAGAAAGACGCCTGAAGTGACCTCTACAGTGCCAAATGATGTTCTAAAATGGACTCCAATAAGGAGGATTACATCAGTTCGAGACTCAATGGATACCTCCACCAAGGTCGGCATCAACCTCCACAAATAACATCGAAAGCCTCGAACGAGCAACAACCATGTGCTCCTTGCACAACCCTGTCTTTTGCACCATTTAGGTCATGCATTTCCAAAGTATGCATTAATATAGGGCCACATTACACGGCCGTGCATAGACACACTTGAGAATCCCATGCACAAGAGCACAGTGACATATGTCGAACATTTCTATTGATACTAACTTTTGTGTTCTTGTTTTGTGATATCCTTTTTCTCAAAAAAAAAAAAAAAAAAAAGTGGGAGAGAGCTTGTTCCCAGTGTGTCTCGGCCAGCAGTGAGATTATTGCTGCCTTATCTGGTAGATGACAAGCATTTGGCATGAACATGGCATCTACAACTATGATTTTCTCTTACCATGGTAGGAATGAAGAGCTTGAAGGTCCGCAACTTGAGATATCTGCAAAAGGTAGTTCTGGAGGAGAAGACTCCTGCATATGGTGAGCTAAAGAGAATATGTGAAACTCAGCTTGGTGTAGTTACCCGATGTTGCTTGCCAAGGAATATAAAGCAATTCAATTCTCAGTATTTCCTGAACCAGTATGGAACAGTAGCACTGGTGAATGGTCTATGTCAATCAGCATGGTAATCTCTTAGAAACCGGCACGTGCCCAATATTCCTCTGAGTGTCAATATAGGGAAGTGAACGTGCATGAGCCCAAGCTCAGAAATGCACATTGTTAGTGACAACTGTTGCTTTGAAAAGAGGAGAGGGGATCCACCACTCGAAAGATCTCATCAGTGGACAATCAACATGGACATTCATCAACAAGGTTCCATCCCAAAGGCCGAGTGTACAACACGAAGAGGCAAACATCCATCAACCTTCGCCATGGTAAGTATCTTTACTCTGGAAACACCATAACCATGATAGTTTAGGAAACCTCTTCGTCAACATACCCTTGAGCACTTAGCTCAAGACCCGCAATTTTTGCACCATACTTCTTCCAATGCATTTTCCAAGTAAGCATGCGTAGGGCTACATTACAAGGCCGTGCACACGGCACATACTTTTTTCAACCCAAGCACGAACACACTTACCCATCATTCATTATGGGTTATGAGTAGTTGGCATGAATGCTCTCAACATCATCTTTAAAAGAGCTAGCGGACATCATGGGAACAACATCCGTATCTCTGAAGCAAATTGAAGCCAGTAGTTGCTCCAAATCACTCTTGACAACCTCTTTTGAGCAACTTGCAGTTTTGAAAGTTCACAACGACACATTCTTGCTGGAATCCAAGGAACCAGCTCATACAACGGATGGACACCACCTCTCAAAGCACTACAGAGGACAACCCTTCCAACAAGGGTCTATCAGGGACGACAGACTCGAGAGGGGGGGGAGTGTTGAAGCTCAAAGTCAAGGACAAAGCATGGAAGCACATCAAAAGGTGGACACACAAGGAAAGGGAGCAAGTAGGGAGCACCAAGAAGTGTATGTCAAAGTTTCAGAAGAATCCCCTACAAAAATAGTGATTTCCATCACTAAAAACCATTGTAAATACCATTATCTATTTTTAGTAACTCTATTTTGTTCAAGCCGAGGAGTCCTCGAGCTTGAGGAGTATTAGAAGTACCATCATACCAATTTTCATAATTTTTAGACCTCGTTTGAGCCCTCAAATAAGCCCTGGAACCTAATTTTTAACTAGGCCGGACACTAGGTCTGGACAGGGCCAAAACTAGTCAAAAAACTATAAAAAGAGCTAGAGAGCTCATTTTTGGGGGTAGCTTGTTAGAGAATAGAACTTTTGTAAGAGAACTCTTTTGCAATCTAAGCTTTCCATTGTTCCTCTTTTTGATCTTACTTTGTGCGCGTGTGTGTGTATGTGTGTGCATGTTTGTGCGCTTTCACTCACGCACTTGTGCCTTCACTTGCTCGTGGTCTTCATACCGGTCCTCACGTCTCCGTGGATTGACAAGTAAAGGAGGTGGTGCTTACGCTTGAGCTACAGCATGCAAAGAACATGCATGCATACGCATGTGAGCATATGCATTTGCATGTAGGCACATGCATTTGCATGATAGAACGGGATGCTGTTTGCAAGTAGGTATGAAAATGTACTCTCTTAGTATTTAGTTTACCTTATAAAGATCGCGACTTGACATTAGGGAAGACAGAGGACTAGTTAGTTGCAAAGACATGCAAGTTTTAGTTTGCAGCTTAAGTAATTAGTCGATTCCTCCCCCAATTGATACTCCGCTATCAAAAGACAAATACTTAATGACAATTAAGTATGTTTGATTTCTTACTAGGTATAAGTAAGCACTAGGAGGAAGTTAAGTATTAAATTTTCTTGATGACTTGCAAACTTTTTGCAATGTATGATGACTCTAAGTCCCGGATGTACTTAGGGAGTCATGAAGATAAGCTTATAATGATTACTCTAAGTATAGGTGATATTTAGAAATTCATGCAGATAAGCTTTAGTTGATTAGTTACGTAATTTATGTAACTTCTCAAGAATCCCAAGATTGGATGATAACTTTAGCTATATTTCCAAGTTCCATGAGCACTCTTCGATTCCATGGAACTCAACAACCAAATCGATGAACTTAGATACAAATTGAACTTTCAAGTTCAACAGATTTGTGTTTCATTCAAGTTTTGCATCTCTAGTAATGATGCATAGGGCCATGAAAACATGGAAACTTTGGAAGCACTCTTCTATTTAGAAGATTTCAAAAGTCCTAAGAAGTTTCTTTGTGGTTTCAAGATTCGTATCTCACGATGAAACCTCGGTAAGTGACTTTTAAGAATTGAGATATTTCCTAAAAGAGAAACACTAAAATGAAATAGTCATCTTCTATTCCACACGTAAGATCATTCTCCTACCATGTTCGAGATGAATTTATTTTTGGGAAGGTAGACGTTCCAAGTAGAGGATCTTAGTTGATTCATGAACTCTTCCCAAGATACACATAAATTCATAATATATGGTAGGACCAAGGAATGATAAAAGGTGTATGCTTGGTTTTATTTAAGCTAAATCGAGTTTAAATAAGAAAGCTGAGTAATCTTTAGAAATCAAGATATTTTCCTAAAAGATATATCAAAGTAATCTTTAGGAATTAAGCTAATTCCCAAATATAAGCCAACAAAGAAAATAGTCTGGTTAACTATATCCGTAGACTCAAAAGAAATATCTTTTGGACAAGCAATAAAGCCTTAAGTCTTGTTCTTTTTCAATAGTCAATATTTCTTTTAGAGAGAAGATTCCAGTAAAACTAAGGATTCCAAGATGAATCATTGGACTGGAAAGCAAAAAATTCCAAGATGAATCATTGGCTTAGTGTTACTGATTCCTTAACAAGAATCTAAAGTTCTTGAAAGACAAATCTCCCTAGATGTGAGAATAGAATCTTTCAAGAAAATTCTAATAGCAAGTAGTTCCCAGTAATTCCCAAACCACTAGTATTGGTAATTAAGTCCAAATATTGATATAAGCTAAAGGCCATTCGTACCATGGTTGCATTGGCTGCCCAACACGGTTGGAAAGTACATTAGTTGGATATAAAAACAACTTTCTTGAATGGTGATTTGCAAGAAGAGCTTTATGTGAAAGAACCACTAGGATTTGCCATGAAAGTGCAAGATCATATGGTTTGTCACTTGCATAAAGCCTTGTATTCTCTCACGCAAGCCCCACATGCATGGTATGACAAAGTACATAAGCACTTGATTTCTCTTGGCTTCACATATAGTCTGGTTGAAAGCACACTCTATGTACACAAAGATGGGGCTGATCTTATGGTGTGTGTTCTTTATGTTGAGGACATAGTCTTGATTGGTTCATGTGATCCAAAACTTAATATCCTTATGGTTGATTTGTAGCACACTTTTGATGTCACTTATGTTGGTCTTTTGAGCTACTATCTTGGCATCAAGTTTGTATCCGTTGAGGGGGAAATTGTTATGCATCAAGCAAAGTATGTTGAAAAACCACTATAGTGTTTTGACTTTGAGGATTGCAAGCCAGCTTCCACACCACTTGAGAAAGGATTTAGGTTCTCAATTGAGGATTCTAGTGATGCATTCTAGGATTCTCAATTTAGGTTTTATTAGCAAGTTGTGGGCATCTTATCAATTCATGCATAGCCCTGGCACTAAGCATTGACAAGCAGTTAAACATGTGCTTAGATATCTCAAAGGCACTTTGAGTTTAGGTATCTTTTATGGAACAAATATTCAACCATGCTTGCATGCTTTTACAGATAGTGATTGGCATGGTTGTTGCAATATTTACATGTCCACTAATTGTAATTGCTTTTTCCTTGGAGACTCATGCATATCATGGTTGAGTAAGAAGCAACCTACAGTGGACAGACCGAGTTGTGAAGCTAAGTACAGGGCAATTTTCATAGCTACAATAGAATTTATATAGTTGAGGCACCTATTGATGGATCTTTGCATGGAGATTGATGCTACTATGCATATCCTCACTAATAATCTGAGTGCCTTGGCTGTTGCACAAAACCTAGTGCTTCATGGATGGACCAAACATTTTGAGGTGCATTATCACTATGTGAGAGAGCACCTTCATGTGGGAGATATTCAATTGATGTATGTGCCTACACAAGATAATGTGGGAGACATATTCACCAAAGCTCTTCCATGGGAAAAGTTAGAAGCTTTTTGCAAAGATTTAGGCTTATTGCCTAGTGCACACAGAGCGTCCATGGAATCCTCATCCCATAAAGCAGGGGAAGGAATGGACTAAGTTCAACAAAGGAAAATTTTAATACCAAGTTGATAGGGAACAAGAGTGGTTTATATCATGTTATAGAGGAGATCAATGATTTTTTCGTCACCCACATGCGCTCATCATTTACTTTTTAGATTTCTATTTTTTGAGATGAAGATCCTATGGTGTTTGATGGGAGGGCATTTCTTATAATTATGTATTCTTCTGCCACGTAGGGCAAGGGAGTTAAAAATTGACCACTCTTTTAGAACTTCATCAAAATTTTCCAATCATCTTTCTTTCCGAATCTCCATAGAGCCTCCCCTCTGATGGTGTTCCACAATGCAGAGGAGCACCCAATCGCTTCACCCAGTAGTGCTTTTTTCCAATTGATTTGGTTTTGGAGCATCAATATCCTAGCAAGATCTTGCCATATAGTGTGGCTTTTGGGATAGGAGAAGAAAAGGTGGCCAATGTCCTCTCTAGTCCCATGACAATGCTTACACCACAAGGAGGCCACACAAAATTTTTTAGCTTTGGCATTGATCTAAATTCCATGGTGGAGAATTTTCCACATAAGAATTTACTTTTTTTTCTCAATGAAGGGGTGCCACAGGTCAGCGAACTTATACTTCCATCTGATACTTATCCAGTTGAGACACCATCTTGTATTGAGAGTATGATGTCACTCCACATGTTTCTTCAAGCTTTTTGCTTTATCCAATTTGTGTTCATTGATCCATGTTAGCCCCTTGATGCAAAGATGATCATGTTTGAGTAGGAGGCATGTTAGCTCCGAAAATGGTTGGTTTTTATGCACTAATGTTGTTCTATTTGGCAGGAAAATACGTTTGATTTCAGGTGCTTGAAGAATGAATGTGATGATTGATGAGAAGCATGTGGAGATATTGATTGCAGAGATGTGGAGAAATGTGATCAGGGCCGCATGTCAAACTGCACTTAACACATTTTGAGTGTGTAGGGATAAGAGCCTTATCAAAAAGGAGAGGAGCAAAGTCATCTCACGCTCTCTCCCTCTCGTTTTTTGCCACGAATAGAAGAGGGGGGTCCTACTATCGATTCAAAAAGGAGAGAGATAGGGAGAGAAAGCGGCGGCTGTGTCTGGTTTTTTTGCACGCATCGAAGAGAAGGGAGAAAGGAGCACGCGGGTTTTTTTTTGGACTCTCTCGCTCTCTCTCTCTCTCTGTGGGTGGCCGTTAAGAGGCTGGACTCCATTTGAGAAAGACAAGGCAAAGTTTTACTACTGATCAGTTGGGAGAAGAGGGGCCCCCACGCGTTCGTCTCAAAAGGGATCGACATCAGAGAGGTGTACACATACAACAGAAAAGGGAGGGGGCAGCGGAAAAGAGGGCTTCTTCTTCGTTGTTGTTTTTCTTAGGCGGCTCTCTCTCCTTCTCTCTCTCTTTGCTTTCGTGCAAGAATAGGGGGTGCAGGCACGTCCCTTCCACTAGGTGTGCACCTGCTGAGGAAGGGGCCAATGGACATGCATAGAGGATTGGAAGGGGACCCCGAGTCATCAGGTTCTTTCAGCGAACTCCTACCCTAGACATATATATTGGTGTCCTCCTCTGCATCGGTTTCTTTTCCGCAACGTGGTTCCTCAGCTCAAGACCTTGTCAAGTTCAGTGGAAGAATGTATTCACCAGCAATGGGAGCCCTTGGGGGCTCAAGGATTTATGCACGAGGGAAAGGAAGAGATTTGTATGTAGTAATGGAGGCCTAGAAGAGAATCGAGACGAGTGTCTCTTCCTACATGAAGGGGGGTATGTCCTCATAACCAAGTCTGGAGCTCTTGGCGGCGATCAAATAAACCGGTTTTGCGTTGGGTCCAGTAACAGGGTAAACATTTTTTCTTTCTGCTTATGATTGTATAGTTTAGGACGTCAAGAAACGAAGTGTATGCTATCATTTAAAAATCTGCAATTCTCTGTGTATAAGTTATAATCCCGGTTCCACATTCCTAGTGTGAAGAAACTAGTGATGACTTCATTACTGTTTGTAGCTGATTTCTCGCATCTCAAAATAGCGGATCCATGTTCATCCTTCTGTTTGAATGTGTCCCTACTGTTTGGCACCTGTCGATTACGGTTCTGCAATGAGTAAAGGGTGCAACTGTGAGTACTAGCATATGACGACCAACACGAAGGTGTGATGCACATGGGAGGAAAAAGCGAGGAAATCCTATAGATTCTCAAATACTTGGATATGGGGAGAATGGTAACTATGGGTTTTTCTAAATGATCATGAGTTAACTAGTTGGCTCGAATATCCTTGGGAGGGTAACGCGTGGTGATTTGTTTTGTAAATCATAGAGATTAGTGGTTCCATTTAAATGTGCGCAAGGTGTTTTGGGTTGTCACGGAAAAGAGTTATGATAAGTGCAATGCTATTACGTTTATCAATTGTTATCCGTGGGTGCTCGAGTTTCAAGGAATGCTACTTGTCGTGTTCAAGGGTTACTAAGGGAAGTGTGCATTTCTGGAATAAAATGAGTTACTTTAAGGCATGACTACAGCCCAAATCCCAAGGAGCAGGAACACTTGCTTTGAACCTTAATAGGAGGTGTCGAACCCATGGGAGTATCGCGCGTAAACCATTACACTTTGGTTGGCCATTTTTGCGGGGTGGGGGATGTTTTTTTGCCTTTTTTCTAAGACCTTTGAAGGACAAATCTTAAGCACTGAGAGGGGAGGTGGGGGTTACCGTAGGTCAATTTTTGAACTTGCATAGGTTGGAATTCGGGGGGGCTTGCTTGCTAAACAGCTTAAGAAATTGTGCATCCCAATCAATGCCAAGAATTCGAGGGAATATGTGGTTCACCGTGCTATAATTTGTAAGAGATCATTCCTAATACTCAGGAAAGCACGCTAAAACCATTGACCTACAGTTTCACCGATCATAATTTTAATATATCCACGGGTGGAATTTGAAGAAAGATTTAGCTCAATGGGAAACTCGACCATTTGTGGGTAGCCTTCCTAGAGAGTTAATTTCTTCAACCTCTATAGGGGTAGGTCTGGTTGCTCAGACTAAGAGTGTTTCATTTCCGTTTTTTCCTCTGCATTCTAGCTTGGTGAGGCCCATCAGCTCATGGGAACAAGTACACACTGCGAGAATGAGCGATAGGAGAAGGTCAAGGATATAAGCAAGAATTAGGGGAAGAAGGTAGAAGCCACTTTCCGAGAGCACATTTTGAGAGTAAAGGGGCTATCTTTAGTATCAAAGAAGTGGGTGGCAAAGAACGATTTTACGGGAGTGTGAGTGTGTGACGAGGAGGGCTGGGGAAATAGAGGGCGACTAAAGAGGAGTATGGGGTTTTCTTGCAAGTGTATGTGTGCATGACTATGAGAATGATGGTGTGAGAGTATATAGGTGTGAGGGTGAGTGAGGGAGTATGATTGAGTGGAAGGGAGGGGAAGAAAAGTAGGAAGCAAGTGTAAAAGCAAAGAGAAAAAGAGAAAGGTAGATAAAAGGGAAAGATCGACAGATCAAGGAAGGGGAAGGAGTGAGTTAGTGCTAGGGGTCAATGAGTGTGAATGCATGAGAGTAGGTGTACGTGGGTGGGAGCGGGGAGTTCCCAATTGGAGGTACAAATTGCGGTCTCTAAGCAATATGGGTTGACAAATTCCAAGGAAATTAAGCAAAAGGTAAGTTCATGTAGGCATTTTCCCTTGGACTGAGAGGGCAAACATTTTGGTGCGTCTGCCGGGAAGCATATGAACTAGTACATATACAAAGGAAGAATTCCTCGAGGGATAATTATGGGCTCCAGGTAATCCAATTGGACCGATTCCGAGGGGTTGAAACAAAATAAAGTCTTGTATAATCACTTTTTCCTTGGGCATTAGAACTAAACATTTTGGTGCGTTTGCCAGGAAGCATATGAACTAGTGCATAGACATAGGAAGAATCCATTTTGAGATAATTACGGGCTCTAAGTAATCCAAGTGGACCAATTGCGAGGGGTTTGAGCAAAATAAAGGCTTTCATATGCATCTTCCCCTGAGACCAAGAGTGCTAATCATTTTGGTGCGTCTGCCGGGAATTGCTTGGCACGTCTCTATAAGAGAGTGCCATAGGTTCGCCTAGCGCCACATGTTGGCCGAGCTTGCGGACCCCAGATCTAGTACATGAGTGAGGGGAGCTCATCCTCAGGAGCAACACAAACTCAAAGAGAGGAACGCGCTTAGAGAAGAGCCCTTGAAAGAGAAAGGAGAAGGTGGGAACCGCCTAGGTGAGTGGACCTCGACTGGTTCGAAGAAATCAGTCAAAAACGTGTATTCCCATAGGAGGGTCGCGAATCAAGTGCGAAAGTTTGAAGGAGGGATCCTGAGGCCGCGTGTGCTAAATTTCTGGGATCGAAGTGATATAGACATCACACCTCTGTTCGAAATGGCTCAGCGGATTTCGGTTCACTTGGGGGACTTCACCAAGTTTTCAGGTACTTGGGACGAAGATCCGGATAGTTTTATCCAGTTGTTTGAGGTTACTTGTGAGGCCAATGACGTAGTTGACCAGGATCAAAGGTTGAGAATTTTTCCGGCTATTCTCCGTGATGAGGCAGCCAATTGGTATGGGAATCTGACACCACAAGAGCGTGGAACTTATCAAATGCTCAAGGAAGCCTTCTTGGCAAAGTTTCGACGACAAGGCTTCCAAGATAGATTGGCCCAACAGATGGATTAGCTGCGACAGGGATTCAATGAGAGCATCGATAACTACATTCAGAGAATGGAAACGTTGGTAAGAAAGATGGGCGCGAATGCCCCGAACGATGAGACATTGAAACGAAGATTCATTTCGGGATTGAGAGATCCTACGGCACAGCAGCATATCAGCCTGACAAGACCTGCAACCTTAATAGATGCTAAGGAACAAGCAAGGCTTTGGGAGGAAGTACAATTATGCCAACAGAGGAAGATGGAACTCTTATACGAGCCTATGGGAGGCCTAGGGAATATTCCAATAAAAGATCTTGGCCAAGGAAGTCCCTCATTGACGACCCCAGCTTTTGTAGCTGCCACTAGCATGCCAGGCGAGGTAAACCCTGCGCTAACTGAAGAACGAATATTGGAGTTGGTCACGCAAGCTATAAAAGCTGCCACAATGACCCAGGAAACATACACAGTAAAACCAGAGGTAACTACAAACCTGAATCAAGTGTTTCGATCAAATACATGGTGTGGAAAGTGCCATGGTTATGGCCATTTGGCTTCAGAATGCCCTACAGTCTCGAGAGTATTCACAGATAGATCACCACCTAGAATGCGTTGTACTTTTTGCGGAAGAACAAATCACACGGAGGACCGATGTTACAACAAGAGAGCATATGAAGAGAGGACCATGAAATCGGGAGATACAAGAGAAAGACCTTACACGGGATTGCCTGCTCAAAGTGTCCCACCTACATCTCGTTGGGAAAACAGACCGACTTATGGATATGGTGCTCAGGGTCAAGGAGGAGACTATCCAAGAGGAGCCACACGTGATCAAAGAAGAGATGGTCCAATCCAGTGCTGGAGATGCCATGGCTTTGGCCATACTCAATCTAGATGTCCAAACAAAAAGAAACCAATTGATTATACCCCACTATGTAGGTACTGTAGTGGAGAGGGCCACTTTGATGAGGATTGTCCAAAACGAAGAGCTGCCGCCGGAAAGGAAAAAGGACCAGTAGGGTCCTCGAATTATTTTGATACTCAGATGCATTCCACAACGAGAGCTCAAGAGCATGTTCCTACAATCGGAGTAGTGTTCAAAACACTGAACCCTCAAGAAGGCTCTAGCTCGTCAATGCACTTTGTGGATGCTTACGAAGCCAAGAAACCACATAAAGATCCAACTGTGGTAGTAGTCACAAGGACTCAAGAGTATTCGAAGAAGAATCCAGGAGGCAAAGGTGAAGAAGGGAGTCAAGAGAAGATCGCTGAGCGTGAAGAGGTAGAAAACCAAGTTGGAGGGCTTGTTGAGCAGCAAGAGCTTGAGGATGGGGGAGAGATTGAGATTCTTCCACCAGTGACCAAGGAGTTTGTTCTGGGCATAGCACCATTCCCTGAAAGATTGAAAGCTCCTAAGAGTAGAAAGGAAAGACAAAGTTTGGAAGAAGTAGATATTGTAAAGCTGCTTGCTGACACGGAAGTCACGCTGGATATTGGCACATTGCTAAAATGTTCACCTGTTTATAGGAAACAATTCTACAACGAATATATTAAGAAACCGAGGAAAGCTCAAGTTAGCTCCGGCAATGGAAGTGCAATAGTTGAGAGAAAAGGTTAGAATGCTAGAAGCAGAGCTTCTAAAGAGGAGTCGACAATCGGACAAGGAAGCGGAAAGTAAAACTAAAGTGTCGGAAGCCATTGCAAAAGCTGAACTAAAGAAATTAGGTTCAATCGAAAGAGAACAAAACAATGATTTACTGGCCAACCATGCACGCGTGATTGGAGAGCACGTTCCAATCACAGTGTCATCAAGGAATAAAGAATATTCGCGAGAAACTCAGGTGGAAAAATGGGAAGTTTTTCCAGAGAAGTTCTTGAGCGTGGGATCAGAGCTACCAGATGGAGCACGAGATTGCATTAAATTGGTACTCAAAAATTTCAGCAAGGCCTTTGCATGGTCATACAGTGATCTGAGAGGAATTGATCCCCGAATCTGCCAACATTATATAGACTTGGAAGAAGGCACACGACCAATATGTCAGTGACTTAGGCGGACAAATCCAATCTACTCGGAATTGATCAAGTTGGAATTGACTAAATTATTGGAAGCAAGATTCATATATCCCATCGCATCCAGCGAATGGGTATCACCAATTGTAGTTGTTCCGAAGAAAAATAAGAAAATCCGTATTTGCATAGATTATCGAAAGCTGAACGAGGGCACGAAGAAGGATCATTTCCCCTTGCCGTTTACTGATCAAATCTTGGACAGAGTGGCTGGCCATAAATTGTACTCATTTTTGGATGGTTTCAGTGGATACAACCAGATCCAAATCGATGAAGAGGATCAATCAAAAACTACTTTCACCACGGAATGGGGCACATACGCATATCGTGTGATGCCATTTGGATTATGCAATGCACCGGCCACATTCCAGAGAGCAATGATAGCTGCTTATCAAGACTATTTGCAGGATTGGATGGAGATATTTCTCGATGACTTTGCGATCAGAGGCGACGATGAAAACATGATGGAGAGGATCAAAGCGATTTTAAGAAGAAGCATTGAAAAAGGCATCACATTAAACCCTAAAAAGTGCACATTTGGAGTGCGAAGAGGATTGCTTTTGGGACATGTTATTTCCGAAAAAGGGATCGCGGTTGACGAGGATAAAGTGAAAAAAATTGGACAACTTCCACCTCCGCAAAACTTGCGACAACTCAGAGGATTCTTGGGGCATGCGAATTATTATCGATGTTTTATATTAAATTTTGCATCAATAGCGGCACCACTGACAAATCTTTTGAGGAAGGACCAACAATACCAATGGACTGGAGAGTGTCAAGTTGCATTCGACTCGATCAAAGAGAGATTGATAAATGCACCAATCTTGGTAGCACCCGACTGGACGAAAGAATTTCATGTGCATACCGACGCTTCTCATACTGCGGTTGGAGCAGTACTATGCCAAGCCGATGAAAAGAAGTTGGACCACCCTATTTATTACGCAAGTCGCAACTTGAATTGCACTGAGAGGAACTACACGACTACAGAGAAGGAATGCCTCTCGATGATCTTTGCGGTGAACAAGTATCGGCATTACTTGATGGGAAAACATTTCACGTTTTATGTGGATCATGAAGCCCTAAAGTACATCATTAATAAACCCGAGCTATCAGGGCCATTGATGAGGTGGATGCTACTTCTCCAAGAATTTCAGTTCACAGTGGTAACCAAACCAAGCAAAGCACATATATTGGCTGACCATTTATCTCGAATTGTTAATGAGGAGCCAATCTCTGGTGTGCCCGACGATGCTCCTGATGGACATCTATTCCAGGTTGAAGCTAAAGTACCTTGGTATGCCGACTTGGTGAATTTCTTGTGCACTACTAAATATCCGCTAGGAGAAAGCAAGAGAGAGAAGTAAAAACTGTTAGCATTGACGAAGCACCATAGCATCATTGGGGGGCAAATCTATCGATATTTTGTTCATGAGAGCATTTATCGGAGGTGTCTCGAGGAAGAAGAAGCAAACCTAGTGTTGAGAGCATTACATGATGAACCCTGTGGTGGGCATTTTGCTGGTGAACTGACGGCAAGAAAGATTTTATTGGCTGGGTATTGGTGTCCAATGCTGTTCAAAGACTCGCACACATACTGTAAGAAATGCAACAAATGCCAAAGAATGGGCAAACCAACATTAGCACATGCAGCTCCTCTTACGCCAGTGCTGGCTCTTAAGCCCTTTGAGAAATGGGGAATTGATTTTGTGGGGCCTATTGATCCTCCCTCAAGACGTCGGTCTAATAGGTATATTTTGGTCTATACTGACTATGTTACCAAGTGGGTAGAAGCCAAAGCTCTGAAAACAGACTGAGCTGTTGATGTAGCTAAATTTTTGTACGAACAAATTATCACTCGATTCGGATGCCCGTTGGAAATAGTAAGTGATAGAGGAACCCATTTTGTCAACAAACTGATCGAAGAATTAATGGAATTATATAAGATCAAACATAGAAAAAGCACTCCATATTATCCGAGGGCAAATGGACAAGTGGAGGTCACCAACAAGGTGCTGGAACAGATTCTAACAAAGATAGTAGCTGTGCATAGGAGAGACTGGGATGAGAGACTTTTGGAAGCCTTATGGGCATATCAAACATCCTACCGAGTGACGACAAAGAGCACTCCGTTCTCCCTAGTATATGGCGAGGAAGCCATCTTTCCCATCGAAAAAGAAGTTCCAACATTAAGAGTGGCCATCGAAGCCAGGTTGGGCGAGGAAGAGTCATTAAAGGAAAGGTACATACAACTGGTCAAGCTGGAAGAAAAGAGACTCATTGCACAGCAAAGTCTGGAAGCTATTCAGAAGAGACGTAAGGAGAGGCATGATAAGAATCTCAAGACCTATGTGATTCAAGAAGGGGATTTGGTGCTAGTTTATGATAGTAAATATTATAAATTCCCGGGGAAGCTACAGACAAGATGGGCAGGATCGTTTAAGGTGGTGGAACTCAATTCCAATGGTTCCATGCAAATTCAAGATTTAGGAGAAGAATCCGCTCCCGTGAAGGTTAACGCGCTTCGAGTTAAACCATATTTCAAGTGATATTAGGACGGGAGAAGCCAGACGAGATCCAAACGGAATGACGAAGTAGACTCCTTGTACATACATGTATAGTTATATATATATATGCGCATATGTAAGCTATGATTTGTGTGTCATAAATATTCTTCCTTGCTAGCTCAAGAATTTTGGACTTCTAATATTTTTGTGTTATGCAGAGACTGTTGAGAGCTAAGTAACAAAATGGCAGATCAAATAACGCAACTCTACTTGTACGAGTTAAGGATATATTTCTCGGACCAAACATTCGCCCGCATGGACATAGATGTCGACGACTTTGAGACGGAATACGATGTTGAGGAAGTGCATTGGCTGGTATGCTTTATCAACCAGGGTTTGGGTGTTGCATTTTACTTGACTCGACATGTAGGATGGGTGGGAGATCGATATTACTATTTTGATCCTTCGAGGGAAATGCCTAACGAGGAAAACGATATCACGTGGGCTTGGGCAGATTTGCTAACGATAGGGAGTGATGACAGAGCTCCTGAAGTTGAGCCTGACTCGCCCTAGGGAAGTTGTCGGGATGCGAGTACAATGTGAGGCTTGTTGAAGCTCAAAGTCAAGGACAAAGCATGGAAGCACATCAAAAGGTGGACACACGAGGAAAGGGAGCAAGTAGGGAGCTCCAAGAAGTGTATGTCAAATTTTCAGAAGAATCCCCTACAAAAATAGTGATTTTCATCACTAGAAACCATTGTAAATACCATTATCTATTTTTAGTAACTCCATTTTGTTCAAGCCGAGGAGTCCTCGAGCTTGAGGAGTATTAGAAGTACCATCGTACCAATTTTCATAATTTTTAGACTTCGTTTGAGCCCTCAAATAAGCCGTGGAACCTAATTTTTAACTAGGCCGGACACTAGGTCTGGAGAGGGCCAAAACTAGTCAAAAAACTATAAAAAGAGCTAGAGAGCTCATTTTTGGGGTTAGCTTGTTAGAGAATAGAACTTTTGTAAGAGAACTCTTTTGCAATCTAAGCTTTCCATTGTTCCTCTCTTTGATCTTACTTTGTGCGCGTGTATGTGTATGTGTGTGCATGTTTGTGTGCTTTCACTCACGCACTTGTGCCTTCACTTGCTCGTGGTCTTCATACCGGTCCTCACGTCTCCGCGGATTGACAAGTAAAGGAGGTGGTGCTTACGCTTGAGCTACACCAAATTTTGGCGCCGTTGCCGGGGAGAGAGCTTCGAGGACGAGCGTTGTGATGGTAAGATCGTAGATTTGCGACGTTGGAAGGTAAAAAAACTGTCATTTCAGTTCATTTTCTGTTTTTTTCCTCTTCATCTTCATCATCATCATCATTTCCACCTTCTTCCATCTTCTTCTTCATAGAAAATTCTTGTTTTTTAGTGCATTTCCACCATCTTCATACCATTTTTCATGCATTATTGTGTGGGAAGGAGTTAAAAGAAGCAAGGGAGAGCAAGCGCTGTGTTTTTTTCATGATTTTCTGCTCATACGGAGCTCGCCATAGCCGGCGCTCAGAAATTTGAATTTCCCGCCAAAAAACGCGATTCTGTGATGAAAATCGCGATTCTGTGAAAATTCAAAATTTTTTGAAAAAATCACGATTTTCAGTTTCCCCGCCTAAAAGTTGGTTGAAAAGAATCGCGATTCTGTGTTTTTTCTCAAAAAAAAAAAAAAACACGATTCTCTGCTCAAAATCGCGATTTTCAAAAAAACACGATTCTCTGCTCAAAATCGCGATTCTCACCAATCACGATTTTCAGCAAAAACACGATTTTGTGAAAAACACGACTTTCTGCTCAAAATCGTGATTCTCACAAATCACGATTTTCAGCGAAAAATACGATTTTGAGAAAAACACGATTCTCTATGACAAAATCGCGATTTTCATGCCAAAAACACGATTTTGTGAAAAAGGCGATTCTGTGAAAATACGAATTTTTGCTCAAAATCGCGATTTTCAAAAACACGATTTTGTGCTCAACATCGCGATTTTCATGTCAAAAACACGATTCTGAGAAAACACGATTTTCAGTCAAAAACACGATTTTGTGAATCACGATTCTCTGAGTCAAAATCGCGATTTTCAAAAACACGATTCTGTGCTCAAAATCGCGATTTTCATGTCAAAAAACACGATTTTCAGAAACACGATTTTGTGATCAAAATCGCGATTTTCAGAAACACGATTTTGTGATCAAAATCGCGATTTTCAGAAACACGATTTTGTGATCAACATCGCGATTTTCATGTCAAAAAACGCGATTTTCAGAAACACAATTTTGTGATCAAAATCGCGATTTTCAGAAACACGATTTTGTGATCAAAATCGCGATTTTCAGAAACACGATTTTGTGATCAAAATCGCGATTTTCAGAAACACGATTTTGTGATCAACATCGCGATTTTCAAATCACGATTTTTTGCTCAAAATCGCGATTTTCAAAAACACGATTTTGTGATCAACATCGCGATTTTCAAATCACGATTTTGTGCTCAACATCGCGATTTTCTGAGTTCACAAAATCGCGATTCTCTGAAAGTTCACAAAATCGCGATTTTCTCCAAAGGCCCTGTTTGCCTGTTTTGACCCCAAGGAGCCTGAATTGGCATAACTTTTTCATCCAAAGTCCATTTTTTGAGCTCTATAGCCCATCTACAAACACCGGAAGGTCCCTATAAGACACAGTTGGAATATATTCGGACCAACCAATTAGGTGCTCGCATCTATGAGGATGGTCTGAGGCGATCAGTGGTCCAACTCAAAAATCTAGATCAATCCTTTGGACTTGAACACCCGGTGGTCAAGTTCGAAGAGGGTTCATACATTGATAAGGAAGGAACCATGTATGTGGTTACCAACCAACCAGATAGGACCGATGAGTTTGGAAATATCATTCATGAGAATGAGATAGGAGACCTAGAACAAGGAAATATAGGACAAGGACCCCAGACTCCTAGAGGCAAGTCAGTTTTGACCCGAGTGATCACTCCAGACTGGATCCCTCAAGACAACAAAAGCATAGAACTATTTTTGAATAGAGAAACAGAGGAAGCCTTTTGGAGATTCAAGCCAGAACAACCTAGCCAATTGGGCATAGTCATCATCTACGAGTTCAAGGATCCAGAGATACCAGGAAAGGTTGTCTACCTGGATAACACATCAGAGAAAATTTTCTTGGTAACAGAACATGATAGACATGCATATACTTGGAAGAATGAATTGATTTTCCCCCCACCAAGATCCAATGTTTCCCATGGCCTCCAAGGAGTAGGATCATCCCACGCTCATGAAGCCCAGAGAGGAAGAACTAGAGAGAGACCTGAGGTAAGTTTTGCACACACCGTGGGCAGGAATAGAGCAGGATTTGAAAATGAAAGACCTGAAAGAGAGAGACATCAAGCACATAGGCAATAAAGAGATGAACAGGATTTTCCATTGCCTAGACCCCGAGAGTACCCAAGAACCCTTAGACCCATTCAAGTGATCAAGGCAATGAAGAACTATTTCGATGGGACAGGGGATCCTTATGATCATGTGGCCGAGTACAAACAAGTGTTGAGAGCCGAACAAATTGAGGACTGGTTCACCCAGTACGAGGCATTTGGTTTGACCCTTAAGGGCACTGCTTTAGCTTGGTTTCAACCATTGAGTAGAAGCAGCTATCACGATATAGGTCAACTGCTAGACGAATTCATTGTACAATTTTCCAAGAGTGGTATCAGGCATAACACATCATCCTTGATCCACAGCTTCAAGCAGACTCCCCAAGAAATAGTGCGACTAGCAGGTAGAAGATTCAGACAGTATCTAGAAAGATGCCCTGCTCTAGAGTTACCCACTCCGGCCAAACAAGTGGCTTTGTTCTTAGATGGCTTACTGAGCACCAAGTTAAGATCATATGTGTACTTGAAAGATCCTAGATCCATAGAAGAGTGTGTGCGGACGTGCATAGACATAGAAGATAACTTGGGTGAGGAGTTAGGATTGTCCAAACTCTACAAAGATTCGGATAGTTCTACTAGTCATACTTCAAAGATCTCCACAGAAATAGAAGAGATAGCTGAGCAAGTTGCCAAGAAGCTGGGAGTCCAAAATAAACAAACACAGAGAATCACTCCATTGAATCAGTGCTATACTTGCGGAGGTGACCACATGGCTAACGTATGCCCAACGCAAAACCAAAATATTAGAGAAAGGAATGCTCCCTATTGTACTATTGAAAGGAAGTACACAAACCATACGGCTCAAGAATGTCCCTACAATAGGCAGGCTGTTAGACAGAATTATCAGCAACCTTATCCACAAGGTAGGTATCAGAACCAATACCAACAGCCATATTATAGACCACAACAGCAATATCAGGTACCATATAGGCCACAACCTGTCTTGGGAAACCAACCACCAGCTCCAGCCAATGTGATTCCAGTCAAGTATGCTGTGGGAGAGGAAAATCCAAATAGAGCTTTGGTGCCACTAACCCCATTGATACCAGATAATGACTCTCATGCTCATAGTTCAGACTACTCCCATGAAGGTAGTCCACATGCTTATTACACAGAGTCACCTGAACATAGTGAGATTTACTCGTATCAATATGAGGTACCGCCTATGGAGCAAAATTGGGAGCCAGAATACTCCAATGTCATGTACACAAATCCTAACCCTAGGCCCCAGTTGAGACAAATGAGACCACAAGCCCCTAGAGGATCTTGTTTCAGATGTCATGGTGACCATTTCATTCGTGACTGTCCCCACCCACCATCTCTGAGTCAAGGACAGGCTATCACAATACAGGCTTTTTGTCGTGATTGTGGCAAAGACCATCTTCCCAGAGATTGTCCAAGAAACCCCTCTAGTGCACCCAAGATTACACCCATTAATGTGGTAGGCTTAGTGGCAGATCCAAGTTCAAGTAGTAGCAATGTGGCTCCTATACAAGCTGTCACTAGAGCACAAGCCTTAAAACAGGATAAACCAGTAGAACAATCAGAGTCGAGTGAATCGGGAGAGCCTAGTAAGAGGAAAACAAGAACATGGAAGGATACCAGAGAGAAGGCCAATCGAAGTGGAATAAAAAGTTATCGGAACTAGAAGAAAGCTTAAAAGAAGCGAAAACAAAAATAGAAGACATTGCATCTCAAAGCCCCTCGCATGCCGAAACTCCATCCACTCCACCTCATCCCACCCCACCACCCATTGTAAATAGACCGCAGGGTCTGTTCTTGCAGATCCAACCCCAGAAGGTTTGGACATGATGTTCAAGGCCTACCAGGCTCGACTTCAAGAAGGGCCTACAGCTACAAACCTAGACAAGAGTTACCCTAGAGCAGATTTAGAGATTGAACGGATGAAAATGTGCATGAAAATGGTAGAACAAGCTCAAGCCATACTTGAGACTAGTCAAAAGTTCAATCAGACAAACTCTATCAAATCAGATTTGCATTTCCAGGGCTTACTAGAAAGATTAGAGCAGTTGGTAAACAAACCACAAGTTTCTTTACCTCCTCAGGCTCAACCAGTTATTGAAAGAGGAAGCTCACCACCAATGGGAGCTTATGTTCCTAACTCCACGGATCCAGGAATACCTCCTTCAATTCAACAGTACTCTCAAGAATTCTTGCGGGAAATACAAGAAGAGAAATGGGCCAAGGAGAAGGGTAATTCCCCTCCTATTCCTGAGATTGATGATCTTCATGATCAATTTCCCCAAAACATCCCATCTATTTACGAAGATGAAGCAGAACAAGAAGACGAAAGATTAGATTTTGAATCTAATACCTTAGAAGAACTGCCTCAATTTCCAGGCCCATGGGAATCTGAATCACTCCAGATTAGAGCTCCCACAATACTAGTAAGAAATGAAGACTCAGTGGTTCCAAGGAACACGGATGTCGTGAAGAACACTAAGGTTCAGTGTCATCTCACTGTAGAAGAGTTGCTCAAAGCAAAACCTGAGTTATGGAATCATGTGAAGGATCAGGTCCCAGAACTTGAGTCCAATATGCCAAAAGCAGGCTCTAAGCAAAGGGTACCAGAGATACCTCTAGACAAAATAGGGGACATGTGTGAGGGTGAAGAAGGTAATACTTATCTTCCAATCACCTGCCAAGGTTACACAACCAAAGCAATCATAGATTCAGGTGCTGGTGTTGCTATTGCGACCACCTCTTTGTGGAAGCAATGGGGCAAACCCACATTAAGACCAACTAGAATGAAGCTTCAAATGGCTGATGGTCATTTTGAAAGACCTCTAAGATTGCTAGAAGGGATCACTCTAACCACTTGTGGTGTAGAGTTTGAGCACACATTTGCTATATGTGACTTTGAGAAAAATAATGTCTATGAGATGATCCTAGGAAGACCCTTCCTACGACAATTGCAAATAGTACAGGATTGGGGAACTAACTCCTTGTACTTACAACACTTAGGGGTTACCACCAAGGTCAATTTGAAGGATTACACCTTCAGAGATGTACCACCCCTACAGTGGGATTCTATCCACAAAGTGAAAGAAGATTCCATCTCTGTGCATTCTGAAAGTTCACCTGATCCATCATGGCTGCATGAAGATACTCATTTGTGGATGTGCAAAGTCGCAAGGATAGTTGCTTTAACTCAGAGCAGCACTATCTAGAAGATATAGGAGTGTTCACCCAGAAAGAAGAAGAACCTCTCACAAGTATTAAAACAGTAAACTCAAAGGATGGAAGTGAGAGTAGTCAAAAGAAAAAGAAAAGAAAAGCAGTGAAACAAGAAAAGGAGGAATCATTGTTTGAAGTACCAGAAAACTTCAAGAAATATGAAGTTGACGACCGCAAAATTTTGGTACGAATGCCTAAGAGAGAGGCCATCATAGGAGAATCATATGATAATAAAGAAAATACCAAGAAGATTGTAGTGACCATTGAAGAGAACGAAGAGAGATGCACATATATAGGAGATGACCTAAGTGCAAGAGAAGAAATGGAGCTCATAGCTCTATTAAGGGAATATAGGGATGTGTTTGCATGGCACTATAGAGACTTGAAAGGGGTAGATCCAAGAATTTGCTCTCATACTATCCCCATGACTGCTGATGCTAAGCCCACCAAACAGAAGCCCTACACATATAATGATACCTATGCAGCCAAAATCAAAGAAGAAATTGATAGGTTGATTGAGGCTGGATTCATCTATGAGATTGAGCATACCAAATGGGTGTCCCCCATTGTTGTGGTACCCAAGAAGAACGGGAAGTTGCGAGTGTGTATTAACCTTAAAAAAGTTAATGCCGCTACGATTAGAGATAGTTATCCACTTCCAATCACAGAACACCTATTGGAGCGTGTTGCAGGCAAGGAAGTTTATAGTTTCCTTGATGGATTTTCAGGTTACAATCAAGTAGCCATTGCCCCAGAAGATCAACACAAAACAGCTTTTGCTACAGAGTGGGGAATCTTTGCATTTCGGGTGATGCCATTTGGGCTCACCAATGCACCTGCAACATTCCAAAGGCTCATGTGTCATGTCTTCAAAGAGTTCTTGCGAAAGAGCTTAGAAGTGTATGTGGATGATTTATGTGCTCATTCCCAAGAAAGAAGGGTTCACATCCCTGAGCTCAGACAAATCTTCAACAAGTGTAGAGAATATCAAGTGTGTCTAAACCCAGAAAAGTGTGTGTTTATGGTGCGTCAAGGTAAAATCTTAGGTCATATTGTTTCTAAGAATGGAATCTCAACAGATGAAGATAAGGTACGAGCCATAGCGGAGCTACCAAGGCCAAGGAATATTAAAGAGGTACAAGCCTTTATGGGCCATTGTGGATACTACCGTAGGTTTATCCACATGTACGCGATCATAGCTAGACCCCTTTATGCCTTGTTGTCTAATTTTGAGTGGAACGACGAATGCGAGAATTCTTTCAACGAACTGAAGAAACGTTTGTGCACGGCACCAATACTCACCACTCCTGATTGGAATAAACCATTCCATGTCCATGTGGATGCATCCAATCATGCCATAGGATGTGTGCTAGCACAACCCACAAGTGAAGGAAACTTAGATTTGCCCATAGCATATGCTAGTAGACAGCTCACTGCAGCTGAACGGAACTATACCACAACTGAGCGAGAGGGCTTAGGCATGGTATATGCTGTTAAGAAGTTTAGACACTATTTATTGGCCAACAAGTTCAAGTTTTTCACTGATCATCAAGCTTTGTTATATTTGGTCAATAAACCTTGCAATACTGGACGCTTGGTAAGATGGTTCCTCTTACTAATGGAATATGACTTTGAAGTTGTTGTCAGGAAAGGTAGAACCCACCTTCGGGCAGATCACCTTTCTCGCATCACTTCAGGAGAGTCACCGCAAGGAGTGTCTGACGAATTACCCGATGCTTATCTGTTCAATTTAGAAGTTGTTCCTAAATGGGCAAATAAGTTGGTACCAGTCCTAACCTTTGGCCCTGCAAATAAGAATGTGAAAACATCACAAGAAGAAATTGTAAAATCACAAAAATATCACATATTAGCAGGAAGCATGTACAAACAAGATACGGAGGGCGTATTAGCTTGTTGTGTCGAGGATGATGAACATAATAGTTGGTTGCAGCAAGCTCATGAAGGATTGCTAGGAAATCACTATTCTAAACAACGAACATTGCAGAATCTAAAGCGTTTAGGAGTGTATTGGCCTAGCATGGACAAAGAAATACATGAGTGGATTAAGAATTGTCCAAGGTGCAGAGAGAGACCCCCAGTGGAGCATGCGACCCTTTATCAAGTGTCATTAATTCCAGATTGGAGTGCTCCATTGGTAGAGTTTATGAGATCGGGAAAATTACCCAAAGAGGCTAGTCTAGCAAGAAGAAGAAGCATGGAACAAGAGGCTCAAGGCTATGCCCTAGTAGGAGACAACCTATACCGAAGAGGCAAAGATGGTTACTTAAGACTGTGCGTTCACGAATCAGATTATTTGAAAGTCTTAGGAACTGCACACAGCAGTGTTGCAGGTGGACATTTTGGTCCTGACCGAGTGATCAAGACCATTCTATTCTCAGGACTTTGGTGGCCCACTCTTCATATGGATGCACATACCTATGTGAAGAAATGTGACACATGCCAACGTGCACAATATCCAGTGAGAAAAGACGAGATGCCCTTGAGGCCAATGATGGGAGGACGTGCATTTTTGAAGTGGGGCATAGACTTCATAGGTCCTATTAACCCCCCAGCTAGAAACTCCCATGCAGAGTACATCATTGTAGCCACAGATTACCTTACAAAGTGGGTAGAAGTCAAAGCCACAACAAAGAATGATGCTCAGACTACGGCTAAGTTCTTATTCGAGAATGTGTTCACGAGATATGGACTACCAATAGAGTTGGTGAGCGATAGAGGCACACACTTCTTGAATGAAGTCATTGAAAATCTTCTCCAAGAATTCTTGGTGATACATAAGAAATCCGCCCCCTATCATCCACAAGCCAACGGACAAGCCGAGAGTACCAATAAGATCCTCTGTAACGTATTGACAAAACTCGTGAATAATAAACGCTCTGATTGGGACAAACAACTTCATCATGCTGTTTGGGCTTATCGAGTTGCCTACAAAACGGTACTCAACGCCACCCCATTTCAGATGGTCTTCGGACAGAACGCTGTGCTACCATTAGATTTCTTAATCCCTGCCTTAAAAGTAGCACAAGAGTATGAGTGGAATGGGCATGAATTGTCTTCCAGGATCTTTGATCTCGAACGCTTGGGTGAAACGAGGCTACGAGCGGCAGCAGGCATCTACGCTGCAAAGAAGAGGCAAAAGGCATACTTTGATGCACACATCAAGGATAAGGGATTGAAAGAGGGAGATCTAGTGTTGGTATACACACTAAAACAACATGCCCGTAAGTTGGAAAAAAGAGGATATGGACCCATGATCATTAATAGAATTTCCACTAGTGGTGCAGTTCAGTTGGCCACTCTAGAAGGAGATATCTTGCCAAACTATATTAGTGGCTGCAGAGTCAAGCTATATCAAGAACCTCTTACTGAGGATATGCTAATGAGACTCAACACTGCTAAGAAGCGAAAAGAAGAAGAGTTAAGAGTGAGAGAAGAAGCACAGGTAGAGGCCAGAGAGCGTATTAGGCGAAATAAGTTAAGGCGATTAGGCCTAGATGTCAACTCAAAAGCCCCAAAATATCACATGGATATGTGTCAAAAGTCAGGCATTGCGACTTCTCAGGTCATTGACCGAAGACCCTTTGTGACCATAGAGATAGGACAAGGGAAGCATTGATTGACTCAGGTGCAGCAAGTAGTGCAGTTAGACTTTCCTACTGCCAAGACTTGGAGTAAAACATCAATCCCATAGAAGCTTATCTCATAGGATTGGGAGGTGTGGAAACCCCTTGTTTGGGCGAGGTGGAACTTCCCATCTACCTTCAAGATGTTCCAATGAAAGTCAAAGCGCTAGTATGTCAAGATGAGAACCTTACAGAACCACTTGTCTTGGGTCAAGATTGGATCTATGACCATGCAGTTAACTTAAACCTAAGAAGTCAAATTCTTCAAGTTTGGGTACATGAACAATGCATTACATTAGAATTAGAGAACTGCATGCTCCTAGATCATGGCACCACACACTCTCTTAGTTCTTCCAAGACTAATCATATGAAAGAAGATGTTGTATGTGTCAAAAGCTCTATGATGCAGAAGGAGTCAATCGTGGAAGACCAGGTTCGAAGGCGGGTGGATCTTTCTTCTTCTCCAAAGACTCAAGTAGTCACAGTAGTGAGCCCACCACACAAGCAAACACAACCGTTCACGACAACTGCTACATCAAATAGAAAGACACCATTCGATAAAAACGCGGTTCCGGGCATGAAGCAGATCTGGGTACGCAAAGGAGAGCAACCACCAGCCTTACCCCCACAAATCCCATCCATGCACACTAACCAGGCCAGAAGACGAAGGAAGCAGCTCAGACAAGCTCCATCACAAGATATCCAACAAGTTTGGGTGCCTAAGAAGTTAGCTGCAGCTCAACAAGGGCAATTACAGATGTGGGTACCTAAGAAGATCCTACACCCACAACAACCTTTGTTCTCCCACATGCAAAAGGTTTCAACAAAGAAGCCAAAAAGAGAAAAGGGTAAGAACCACGTACAGAGACCAAAGGAAGATCAAATCACCTCTTCAACATTAGTAGGAAGACATGCAAAAAGGATATGGGTTTGGAAGCCAAAAGTGCAAGTAGCCTCCACCGAACCAAAGCATCAACCACACTGGATACCACAGTTCAGAAAGCATCCAAAGAGAAAGACGCCTGAAGTGACCTCTACAGTGCCAAATGATGTTCTAAAATGGACTCCAATAAGGAGGATTACATCAGTTCGAGACTCAATGGATACCTCCACCAAGGTCGGCATCAACCTCCACAAATAACATCGAAAGCCTCGAACGAGCAACAACCATGTGCTCCTTGCACAACCCTGTCTTTTGCACCATTTAGGTCATGCATTTCCAAAGTATGCATTAATATAGGGCCACATTACACGGCCGTGCATAGACACACTTGAGAATCCCATGCACAAGAGCACAGTGACATATGTCGAACATTTCTATTGATACTAACTTTTGTGTTCTTGTTTTGTGATATCCTGTTCCAAAAAAAAAAAAAAAAAAAAAAATGGGAGAGAGCTTGTTCCCAGTGTGTCTCGGCCAGTAGTGAGATTATTGCTACCTTATCTGGTAGAGGACAAGCATTTGGCATGAACATGGCATCTACAACTATGATTTTCTCTTACCATGGTAGGAATGAAGAGCTTGAAGGTCCGCAACTTGAGTGATGCTTAACTACTTCATGTACCAGAGCATCCAAGGAGATATCTGCAAAAGGTAGTTCAGGAGGAGAAGACTCCTGCATATGGTGAGCTAAAGAGCATATGTGAAACTGAGCTTGGTGTAGTTACCCGATGTTGCTTGCCAAGGAATATAAAGCAATTCAATTCTCAGTATTTCCTGAACCAGTATGGAACAGTAGCACTGGTGAATGGTCTATGTCAATCAGCATGGTAATCTCTTAGAAACCGGCACGTGTCCAATATTCCTCTGAGTGTCAATATAGGGAAGTGAACGTGTAGGAGCCCAAGCTCAGAAATGCACATTGTTAGTGACAAATGTTGCTTTGAAAAGAGGAGAGGGGATCCACCACTCAAAAGATCTCATCAGTGGACAATCAACATGGACATTCATCAACAAGGTTCCATCCCAAAGGCCGAGTGTACAACACGAAGAGGCAAACATCCATCAACCTTTGCCATGGTAAGTATCTTTACTCTGGAAACACCATAACCATGATAGTTTAGGAAACCTCTTCGTCAGCATACCCTTGAGCACTTAGCTCAAGACCAGCAATTTTTACACCATACTTCTTCCAATGCATTTTCCAAGTAAGCATGCGTAGGGCTACATTACAAGGCCGTGCACAAGGCACATACTTTTTTCAACCTAGGCACGAACACACTTACCCATCATTCATTATGGGTTATGAGTAGTTGGCATGAATGCTCTCAACATCATCTTTAAAAGAGCTAGCAGACATCATGGGAACAACATCCATATCTCGGAAGCAAATTGAAGCCAGTAGTTGCTCCAAATCACTCTTGACAACCTCTTCTGAGCAACTTGCAGTTTTGAAAGCTCACAACGACACATTCTTGCTGGAATCCAAGGAACCAGCTCATACAACGGATGGACATCACCTCTCAAAGCACTACACAGAACAACCCTTCCAACAAGGGTCTGTCAGGGACGACAGACTCGAGAGGGGGGGGAGTGTTGAAGCTCAAAGTCAAGGACAAAGCATGGAAGCACATCAAAAGGTGGACACACGAGGAAAGGGAGCAAGTAGGGAGCTCCAAGAAGTGTATGTCAAATTTTCAGAAGAATCCCCTACAAAAATAGTGATTTTCATCACTAGAAACCATTGTAAATACCATTATCTATTTTTAGTTACTCCATTTTGTTCAAGCCGAGGAGTCCTCGAGCTTGAGGAGTATTAGAAGTACCATTTTTCATAATTTTTAGACTTCGTTTGAGCCCTCAAATAAGCCCTGGAACCTAATTTTTAACTAGGCCGGACACTAGGTCTGGACAGGGCCAAAACTAGTCAAAAAACTATAAAAAGAGCTAGAGAGCTCATTTTTGGGGTTAGCTTGTTAGAGAATAGAACTTTTGTAAGAGAACTCTTTTGCAATCTAAGCTTTCCATTGTTCCTCTCTTTGATCTTACTTTGTGCACGTGTATGTGTATGTGTGTGCATGTTTGTGTGCTTTCACTCACGCACTTGTGCCTTCACTTGCTCGTGGTCTTCATACCGGTCCTCACGTCTCCGCGGATTGACAAGTAAAGGAGGTGGTGCTTACGCTTGAGCTACAAGGCTACATGAGACATCCCAGAGACCCACATTCTAGGACACCTAAGGATAGGTACAGGAGGGACTAAGGCATAGCTGGCTGTAGTTACCTAGTGAAAAGTCAAATCGATGAATACATATGTAGTGTTTGTAATTGAGAGAATGGAGTGAAGAGGTGGTTGATCTGTCAAAGGCTAGAGTGTGTATGTTTGCATGCATGTGTGGGAAAAGTGGGAAAGTCCCTTTCTTCCTCTCCCTAATTCTCAGGACTTTGGTGAATTAATTAACTAGGAAAAAAAAAACGAAGAGAAAAAAAAGAAAAAGAATGTGTGTTGTTGTGATCGTACCAGTGCGCTATGGTGGGCTAGTAGGTGGGTGGATTTATCTTAGCCGGGTGGTTAGGACCACGAGCCGCAGCTAGTTTCACCATAGGCTTGGGATGTATATGTTTGTGTCTTAGCTACGCGCCATAACGGGTTGGTAGGTAGGTGGAGCCATCGTGGCTGGGTAGTCACGACCACGAGCCGTATCCAGCTTCGTTATGGGCTAGCTGATATATGTTCTGTGTTATCATTGTGTGTTTGTGTGTTGTGCGATGCATTGCATTTGTAGATGGGTGGAATCAACCTGATCGGGTGGTCCGGTCCACGAATCGCATCCAGTGACAATGTAGGCCAACGTGTGATTAAAATAAAATTGACCTATGAAATTATTCCCCACTCCTGAGGGGGAGAGAGAGAGAGGAGAGGGCGATGATCGCCTGGAAGGGAACATTATTTGCTTGTGTGATTGGTATGTGATGGCTTGCGACAAATCAGCTCACTTTGAATCAACATTCTTGAAGGCACAGATATTCTATATGTACTTATGGATGAGGCTTAGCAAGGTAATGCAACGGTCTTGCTTTATAACTTGGCTCTATCTGAGGGTTTTTCTGGTATGTGGGACACTCTAGGGTTCTGATGTATGTCTTCACTTGCACTCGAGTTTTGATGACTTTTGTAGGAGGACGATGGGGATTCTTCGGAAATGTCTGGTCATGGACTATGTGTACATAGCGAATAGTAGCTGCAATAATGGGGTATGCATTTTGGGTATGTTGCATCTCCGATGGGATTCATTTCAGTTGTCGTTGTTCATTTCGGTATTTTCTGTTTCTGTTTTTTCGCAATGATAGTTGCATGTATAAAACATGGAAAGGTATGCATGTGTTATTTTGGTTGAGACCATTTTTCATAATGGAATGTATGAGCAAATTGATGCATGGTTGAAATGGAATTGCATATATGTGCATGTTCTTGGATCATTTTGGAAGTGACTGATTTGTATGTATTCATGAGTGATTTTTTTGCACTAATAGCTTCGATGAGTGTAGGTTCAGTGGAAGTGACGGCTCGATGAAAAGGTATGCAACCAAGTTATAAATTGAGATGTTCATGGTTGTTTGGATTTTATTGCAGCATGTAGTGGCTCGTCGAGGACGACTTCGCAATTAAGAAGAGGGGAGTATGTTAGCTCCGAAAATGGTTGGTTTTTATGCACTAATGTGGTTCTATTTGGCAGGAAAATACGTTTGATTTCAGGTGCTTGAAGAATGAATGTGATGATTGATGAGAAGCATGTGGAGATATTGATTGCAGAGATGTGGAGAAATGTGATCAGGGCCGCATGCCAAACTGCACTTAACACATTTTGAGTGTGTGGGGATAAGAGCCTTATCAAAAAGGAGAGGAGCAAAGTCATCTCACGCTCTCTCTCTCTCGTTTTTTGCCACGAATAGAAGAGGGGGGGCCTGCTATCGATTCAAAAAGGAGAGAGATAGGGAGAGAAAGCGGCGGCTGTGTCTGGTTTTTTTGCACGCATCGAAGAGAAGGGAGAAAGGAGCACGCGGTTTTTTTTTTGGACTCTCTCGCTCTCTCTCTCTCTCTCTGTGGGTGGCCGTTAAGAGGCTGGACTCCATTTGAGAAAGACAAGGCGAAGTTTTACTACTGATCAGTTGGGAGAAGAGGGGCCCCCACGCGTTCGTCTCAAAAGGGATCGACATCAGAGAGGTGTACACATACAGCAGAAAAGGGAGGGGGCAGCGGAAAAGAGGGCTTCTTCTTCGTTGTTGTTTTTCTTAGGCGGCTCTCTCTCCTTCTCTCTCTCTTCGCTTTCGTGCAAGAACAGGGGGTGCAGGCACGTCCCTTCCACTAGGTGTGCACCTGCTGAGGAAGGGGCCAATGGACATGCATAGAGGATTGGAAGGGGACCCCGAGTCATCAGGTTCTTTCAGCGAACTCCTACCCTAGACATATATATTGGTGTCCTCCTCTGCATCGGTTTCTTTTCCGCAACGTGGTTGCTCAGCTCAAGACCTTGTCAAGTTCAGTGGAAGAATGTATTCACCAGCAACGGGAGCCCTTGGGGCTCAAGGATTTATGCACGAGGGAAAGGAAGAGATTTGTATGTAGTAATGGAGGCCTAGAAGAGAATCGAGACGAGTGTCTCTTCCTACATGAAGGGGGGTATGTCCTCATAACCAAGTCTGGAGCTCTTGGCGGCGATCAAATAAACCGGTTTGCGTTGGGTCCAGTAACAGGGTAAACATTTTTTCTTTCTGCTTATGATTGTATAGTTCAAGACGTCAAGAAACGAAGTGTATGCTATCATTTAAAAATCTGCAAATCTCTGTGTATAAGTTATAATCCCGATTCCACATTCCTAGTGTGAAGAAACTAGTGATGACTTCATTACTGTTTGTAGCTGATTTCTCGCATCTCAAAATAACGGATCCATGTTCATCCTTCTGTTTGAATGTGCCCTACTGTTTGGCACCTGTCGATTACGGTTCTGCAATGAGTAAAGGGTGCAACTGTGAGTACTAGCATATGACGACCAACACGAAGGTGTGATGCACATGGGAGGAAAAAGCGAGGAAATCCTATAGATTCTCAAATACTTGGATATGGGGAGAATGGTAACTATGGGTTTTTCTAAATGATCATGAGTTAACTAGTTGGCTCGAATATCCTTGGGAGGGTAACGCGTGGTGATTTGTTTTGTAAATCATAGAGATTAGTGGTTCCATTTAAATGTGCGCAAGGTGTTTTGGGTTGTCACGGAAAAGAGTTATGATAAGTGCAATGCTATTACGTTTATCAATTGTTATCCGTGGGTGCTCGAGTTTCAAGGAATGCTACTTGTCGTGTTCAAGGGTTACTAAGGGAAGTGTGCATTTCTGGAATAAAATGAGTTCCTTTAAGGCATGACTACAGCCCAAATCCCAAGGAGCAGGAACACTTGCTTTGAACCTTAATAGGAGGTGTCGAACCCAAGGGAGTATCGCGCGTAAACCATTACACTTTGGTTGGCCATTTTTGCGGGGTGGGGGATGTTTTTTTGCCTTTTTTCTAAGACCTTTGAAGGACAAATCTTAAGCACTGAGAGGGGAGGTGGGGGTTACCGTAGGTCAATTTTTGAACTTGCATAGGTTGGAATTCGGGGGGGCTTGCTTGCTAAACAGCTTAAGAAATTGTGCATCCCAATCAATGCCAAGAATTCGAGGGAATATGTGGTTCACCGTGCTATAATTTGTAAGAGATCATTCCTAATACTCAGGAAAGCACGCTAAAACCATTGACCTACAGTTTCACCGATCATAATTTTAATATATCCACGGGTGGAATTTGAAGAAAGATTTAGCTCAATGGGAAACTCGACCATTTGTGGGTAGCCTTCCTAGAGAGTTAATTTCTTCAACCTCTATAGGGGTAGGTCTGGTTGCTCAGACTAAGAGTGTTTCATTTCCGTTTTTTCCTCTACATTCTAGCTTGGTGAGGCCCATCAGCTCATGGGAACAAGTACACACTGCGAGAATGAGCGATAGGAGAAGGTCAAGGATATAAGCAAGAATTAGGGGAAGAAGGTAGAAGCCACTTTCCGAGAGCACATTTTGAGAGTAAAGGGGCTATCTTTAGTATCAAAGAAGTGGGTGGCAAAGAACGATTTGAGGGGAGTGTGAGTGTGTGACGAGGAGGGCTGGGGAAATAGAGGGCGACTAAAGAGGAGTAAGGGGTTTTCTTGCAAGTGTATGTGTGCATGACTATGAGAATGATGGTGTGAGAGTATATAGGTGTGAGCGTGAGTGAGGGAGTATGATTGAGTGGAAGGGAGGGGAAGAAAAGTAGGAAGCAAGTGTAAAAGCAAAGAGAAAAAGAGAAACGTAGATAAAAGGGAAAGATCGACAGATCAAGGAAGGGGAAGGAGTGAGTTAGTGCTAGGGGTCAATGAGTGTGAATGCATGAGAGTAGGTGTATGTGGGTGGGAGCGGGGAGTTCCCAATTGGAGGTACAAATTGTGGTCTCTAAGCAATATGGGTTGACAAATTCCAAGGAAATTAAGCAAAAGGTAAGTTCATGTAGGCATTTTCCCTTGGACTGAGAGGGCAAACATTTTGGTGCGTCTGCCGGGAAGCATATGAACTAGTACATATACAAAGGAAGAATTCCTCGAGGGATAATTATGGGCTCCAGGTAATCCAATTGGACCGATTCCAAGGGGTTGAAACAAAATAAAGTCTTGTATAATCACTTTTTCCTTGGGCATTAGAACTAAACATTTTGGTGCGTTTGCCGGGAAGCATATGAACTAGTGCATAGACATAGGAAGAATCCATTTTGAGATAATTACGGGCTCTAAGTAATCCAAGTGGACCAATTGCGAGGGGTTTGAGCAAAATAAAGGCTTTCATATGCATCTTCCCCTGAGACCAAGAGTGCTAATCAAGGCACAATTTTGAGGACTTCAAGTGTTGATTGTATGCCTTACAATGCACCACTCCACACGGTCAATTCTAGTAGTCAAATCAATATCCTTGAACTTGATCCAACATTTTCTTTCTTGTTTCCAAAGATCTATTCAAAACAAGATAGTGTCATTCTGTTTGATTGTGATCACTCATTTCTAATCCACATTCACCTTGATGTTTGGTTTCATTCTATTCCAGCTCTTCCAGAAAGAGAAAATTAAGTCTAATCCTCTAGGAGTCATCAGAATAGGGTTAATGATCAGAGTGAGAAGTTCAACATTATTCCATCTAGGGAGGCCCGCTAATGTAAGTGCATATTTGTTTCATATAAATAGATTAGCCCATAATGCACTTGCACCATGCTTTGATCATCCATTTGGCAAACAATTTATCAACCATCCTCACAATGTCTAGAATTCCCAAGCCGCCATTATATTTTTGGTTTATACACAAATCCCATTTGACCTTGGGCATACTACTTTTGTTGGGATCCCCCCTCCAAAGAAAGTTTATGCAAGAACTTTCCAAATTTGATAACTCTTTGTCTTTTAGCCTCCAACGTGCCAAAAAATAAATAGTAGATGAAAGAAGAAAGGTGTTAATCACCATAGCATGCCCCACCATATTGAGCTATATCCCTTTCCAGTGGGTAAACTTATGTTCCAGTTTGGTGAGAACCAAATTCCATCTCTGCACTAGAGATACATAGAATCCTATTTGTATTCTTGACAATCTATAGATTTGTTTGCTTGGGGGGGCCTTAATAACAGTTTTAGAGTTATTTATTCTAGAGTTGTGGGTAATGCAGAAGGTTTTCAAGCATTGTTAGGAGGTCACAATACTATTGTTATCATTAAGTAAAATTGCATTTGTGACATCTACAAAAAATCTCATTAACATCGGGTAATCACTATTGGGAAGTAATAGCCCCTTTATCCTTCCAAGTTGAGCTTGCTGGCTAACCAAACAACTAAGGGTATCAATGGCAATAGCGAATAGAAGTGGAGCCAAGGGGAAACCCTATCGAATAGGTCTCTTTAATCTTATAAAATGCAAAAGTTTTTTTGTTCATTATTATATGTGTGGAGGCATTTCCCAATAGCATTGAGATCATCTTGATGAATATGGACCTACAACCAAGATCCTTCAAAGATTGTAGAATGAAGTCTCACTCCAAGCGATCATAGGCCTTATTAAAATCAATCTTGATTAATAGAATATGTTAGGATGAATCCTTCGACATTCCCAAACATTGATAATTGCCACCAAGATGGATCGACCACCTTAATGAACCCTTCTTTATCGTCATTGATCCATCTTGGAGGCAATTATCGATGTTTGGGAATGCCTAAGGATTCATCCCAACATATTCTATTCATCAAGATTGATAAATAAGACGTATGATCGCTTGGAGTGAGACTTGATTCTACAATCTTTGAAGGATCTTGGGTGCAGACCCATATTCATCAAGATGATCTCAACGTTATTGGGAAATGCCTCGATACATATTACATAGAGTCAAAGAAAGCCCACTTTGCTAAGATCTTTTAGACGCTTTGCAGCATCGTGATTAGCCTCCAATTTTCAATCTTGTTTTTTTGTCTTTTTTGTTAATAAATTTTATTGCACCTTTGTTGAGAAAGCTAGGCAAAGGCCAAATTTTAGGGATTCCTACCATACCATATGGAACGGTCTTACCAATTCTTAAACAACTTGAAGAACCTGTTAGTGAGACCATCCAGATCCCAGCTTTTCCCATTGGGAAGAATGTTGATAACCTCCCCAATCTCAGATTTTCAGATAGGGTACTCAAGAAGGTAGCACAAATTATGTGGAATTTTCTTGGCCCTGATGTTAGAGATGGTGGTCATGCTGTCACACCTTCGAGAAGACATCAGAGTGGACATTCCCATAAATTGAGAGAAGTTGCGAGCAATAGATTCCATGTTCTAATCAATAGAATTGCATTCCACTCCGATGTGATCAATCATAAATGGAATCTCTCCCTTGTGCTTCTTTTTCTTCAGGATTTTGCTCATATATTTTGTTGATTTATCTACTTTTCTTGCCCACCATTCTTTAAAGTGAAATTGTAGATGCTTTCTTTGGATCTCTTCTTCATATCTGAGTTTGCTTTTGATTTTTGGGGAGTCCAAAATGTGGGTGAACCTTAATTTTATGTAGTTTCACTTCAAGATGATGAAGCCTATGATACAACTTTTCTCTCGTACATCAAATATTTTGAATCTCCCTTTGAGCCTTGATAAGTAGCAATTGGGAATGATTAACTACCATCTTCCAACACCTATCTGATGATTTGAGCTATCATAAGTTTTGGTCTAGGTTGAAGCTATCATTTGTTGGATCAAAGGAAGGGATAGGATTGAAGTATTTGTATGAAACCATGGAGCTTTCTTGTGTCCCCCTTGAGGTTTGAAGGCAAGAAAACCATGATGATGATTAGATAGAACTAGGTCTTCGCATTGAGAGCAGGAAGGGGGTCCAAGAAAGTGGATGATATTTTGAGATAAATAGTATCTGTCAAGTTTAGCTTTCCTCAATTTTGTCCACAACTATAGGTTTGAACAGGAGAAACCATAAGCATCTTTGATTTCCACCAAATGTTGGTAAAGTTTGACTTGGTCCCAGACATCTTTTTCCTAGCCATCGATGATTTGGCATCTATGGTTTCATCTATCTGATTTGGCTTCCACCATGTTGAAGTCCCTACAAAGGATGAACTCCATGGTAAGGGATTCCAAGGTAAGCCATGTATCCCATCCCTCTATGTCAAGATTAGGGTGTATACCAAAAAACAATAGCGAAATCGAGAGGGCTTCTAAATGAAGCCGCTATCCAATGATGGTTATAGTCCGTCATGATCTGCACCATGAAGTCCTACTAGGTTGACCTTATACCTAGGGACACACCACCATTGTCCCTAAGTTTCTCTATGGAGAGCCAGAGATGAGACAATGAGATACTTTTTAACCTTTTATGAAGCTTCACACCATCAATTTTGATCTCCTATAGGTAGATGAAGTCTAGGTTAACATTTTTATCTCGAAGCCAATGTGCAATTATTGTTGCTCTTGAAGACTTCATCAAACTCATAATGTTAAATAAGACAATGATAATTTGTGTGGGTTAATATCGTTGTGATTCTGGGAGTTATCCCTATTTTTTTGTTTTTGTCTTTTCTTTTCAAGGAATATGGGTCATGGTACACTAGTCATCCTTTGAGAGGGGCTTTTCCAATGAAATCCGATCAAGTTTTTTCCTTTGTGTTAAACCAATCCCACAAAATGAGTATGGTACCTAACGAGGAAACACTGAGTCGATTATCGAGCTTTCACTATTAGGGTTATGTTCTCCATTGGGGTCTTCTTGATTATCTTGCTTGGTTGTGGAATTAAACTCAATGTTTTTTCCTTAGTAAAACTTTGATTTGTTTCTCTCGGGTAGTCTAGCTAGTTGATCTCCTTTTCTAAGATGTGGTAGAAGTTTGATTCACAGACTGACTTAGAAGGAATCAATCAAGAATGCTTAGTAGCGCTTCAATTTCTTCTATTTTTGACTATCATGAAGGACCCCTCATTAAAATCCTTAGGTGGCATATCTTTAACTTGTTTTGAATTTGAAGAAGGATCTTCAGAAAATTTCCCTTCAATCCATTTGGTGAACAAAACTTTGTCAACCTAATCAACTATTAGATCTTTCTTTGATCTCTGGGCTTTTTGCCTAAGTGGGCATTCTTTGACTCTATGACTGAGAGTACCACACTCGAAGAAAGCATTAGGTATATTTTTAAAGATTAGTTCTTGTTCTAAGGGCTTTTCTTCATCAATGTCACTAAATATTTTTTAGGGTAACTCCCCATTGAGATCTACCTCCATGTAGATCTAAAGGTGGCATCTAGCATTGAAGGAGTACAACACACCTTCATGTTGTAGTATGAGCTCTACTGAAGCACACAAACAACACAAGGAAGCAGAAGAAGCTTTGAGCACAACAGATAATACTGAATGTACTACCAAGTGAATGCATAAATATAACTAACCCATTAGGATTATAGGCATATATACAAGTCATGGGAGGAAAAAAACCTCCTAAAGAGGGAAAAAATACCCTGGTGGTCCTAAGTGTGTTTGTCACCAGGAAGGAGATAAGGAAGAGATCTCACACACACACTCTCACTCTCAAGGAGAAGCACACACACAGATTGAGGAAAGGAAGAATGATCTTCTTCTTCTTCTTCTATTACATAAAAGGAATGTACAAGAATGACCTAAAAACAAGAATACAACAAGTGCAATATATAAAGATCAGTACATAAGCAAAAACCTAATGTCCGCAAATGAGTGAGCTGGCAAGAAACAAATGTGCCAATACATCTAATAAAGCTCAATGAAGTATCCCTGACATATACCGGCGTGACCACTATACATGTCAGAGAAACGAAAAACTGGTACGTGTCATCCTGGATCATCACATGTTGAGCTTGATATCTCAACACTCCCCCTCAAGTTCAACGCCATATCCTGTAATCCAAGCATCTCCCGAAACTTCTTCAACTTCTCAACTCTAAGTGCTTTGGTGAAAATATTAGCAACTTGCTCATCTGTTCTCACATAAACAAGATCAATATCACCTTCTAATACATTCTCTCTGATGAAGTGATAATGTACCTTGATATGCTTTGTTCTCGCATGGAAAATAGGGTTCCGTGCTAACTGTATGCTGCTAAGATTATCACAATAGATAGTGATAGGCTTTTGCACTTCCACACCTAAATCTGCACGTAACATCTCCAGCCATGATGCTTCATATCATCTGCCATTGCAGCACCTCTATACTCATCCTCTGTACTTGACAAAGCAACAGTGGGTTGCTTCTTACTGCTCCATGTAATAGCTGCACCTCCAAGTGAGAAAAGAAGGCCACTAGTAGATCTTCTATCTAGAGTACTACCAGCCCGATCTGCATTGGTGTATCCATGAACCTACAAACTACACCAGCTTCACAAAACAATGCATAATCCAAAGTAGCACTCACATAACGTAGAGTGTGCCTCAGAGCATCTAAATGTGGCTTCCTGAGAACATGCATAAACTGACTTTTAAGTCCAACAGTATAGCTTAGATCAGGCCTTTAATTGTAAGATATATAAGACTTCCCACAATTTTCCTGTACATAGTAGCATTTTCCAATGCTTCACCTGATGTAGTATCTAACTTCAAATTCTGATCTAATGGCATAGAAATTGGCTTACAACCAGCCATACCATACTTTTGCAGCATATTCAAGGCATATTTCCTTTGCGACATCCATATACCTGTTTCTATATGTATAAACTCAATGCCCAAGAAATAGCAAAGCACACCAAGATCTTTCATGTCAAATTCCTGCATAAGAAGTTGCTTTACCTCTTTGATGCTTTCTTCATTATCGCCACCTAAAATCAAGACATCAACATAAATGGCCACAATCATGGTGCCATCATCAGCCTTCCTTGCATATAGTGAATGATCTGCATCACACATAGAAAACCCAATGCTGGTTAAGTAATCGACAATCCTTGCATGCCATGTACGCGGAGCATGCTTCATCCCATACAAAGCCTTTTGCAACCTGCAAACATATTATGGATGCTTTGAATCTTCATATCCTGGTCCATATATACTTCTTCCTGTGACTCACCATGTAGGAAAGCATTCTTCACAGCCATCTGATGCAAAGTCCATCCTTTTGCTGTAGCTAATGCAACAAGTGTCCTAACAGTAGAAATTTTAGCTACAGAGCTGAATGTTTCCTCATAATCAATGCCATATGTCTGTGCATATCCTTTAGCTACCAATCGTGCTTTATACCTGCTTATGCTACCATCAGCATTATGCTTTACCTTGTAAACCCATTTAGAGCCTATGGGTTTCTTTCCTTGCAACAATGGAACCAGTTTCCATGTATCACTTCCATAAAGTGCAGCCATCTCCTTATCCATAGCTTTTTCCCAATCTGCAATTCCAATTGCATCTTCAAAGCAAGAAGGTTCAACATCTTGTATTACCTTTGTCATGTAGGCATAATGACGAGCCATGTAACTATCATATGTCAATTGTTGCATTGAATTCCTCATCCTCCTAGATCTTCTTGGTCCTGGGTCACTTCTCCTTGTATCATCTGCATGTGCCCTTCTTACTCCTGGAGTCTTCACTGAGGGCAATCCAAGTTCCTCATCAAGGCTCTTTTCTGAACCGCTTGAATCTCCATCAACGTCTTCAAAACCTGCACATGTTTTATGACTAGCAGAAAGCTTTTCTTTACCTTTCTTAGATGTATTTGATGAATTTGTTGGACTGAAATTTCCACGTAATCTTCCACTCCATGGATTTGAGTTGGAACTATTGCTTGGTGATGCATCCGGTCCACTCAAAACGTGAGAAAGTAATGGTTGAATTGCATCTTCCACAAAAACAACATCACGACTAACCAAAATGTGTTTAATCTATGGACGATATAGATGATAGGCTTTGCTTTCAAGACTATACCCAACACAAATACATTTGCTTTATCATCCAATTTTTTTGTGTTTTTTTGGGCAAATAATGCATATTGTAGACAACCAAAGACACATAGATGAGCAACGAATGGCTTATGACCATGCCAAGCCTAGTATGGATTAGCTGCAAATAGTAGTAAACACACATTTTTTTCATTCTGCAAAAGATTAGCAGACTCTATTTTAGGTGTAGAGGCCTCTACAACAACCACTCCAACCTCTTTCTTCTTTGCCTCTTTTGCAGCCAATTTTGGGCAAGTCCTTATGAGACAATAATTTCCTTTACAATATTTGCAAAAATGTTTTTTCTTTTCTGTTTTCTTCTCATCTTTATCTTCCTTCTTTGATTGTGCAACATTAGCAGGTTTCTTTTCTTTTTTTAAAGAAAGTTTGGCCTTGGCCCACTCTTCGAGACTTTAATTAAAAAAAAATAGAACAAGTTACAGGTGAATGGGATTAGTGCCCTTGGGACCCCCATATCCCACAAAGTAGGGGTAGAACCTACAGATCTAGAGAGTGTTACAAAGGAGGTTAACAACCCTCTCACCCCCCTCATGCAGGGCCCATGTTGAAGCTCAAGGTCAAGGACAAAGCATGGAAGCACATCAAAAAGGTGGACACACAAGGAAAGGGAGCAAGTAGGGAGCTCCAAGAAGTGTATGTCAATTTTTCACAAGAATTCCCTACAAAAATAGTGATTTTCATCACTAAAAACCATTTTAAATACCATTTTCTATTTTTGTAGCTCCATTTTGTTCAAGCCAAGGAGTCCTTGAGCTTGAGGAGTATTAGAAGTATCATCCTACCAATTTTCATAATTTTTAGACTCCGTTTGAACCCTCAAATAAGCCTTGGAACCTAATTTTTAACTAGGCCAGACACTAGGTCTGGACAGGGCCAAAACTAGTCAAAAAACTATAAAAAGAGCTAGAGAGCTCATTTTTGGGGTTAGCTTGTTAGAGAATAGAGCTTTGTAAGAGAACTCTTTTGTAATCGAAGCTTTCCATTGTTCCTCTCTTTGATCTTACCTTGTGCGCGTGTGTGTGTATGTGTGTGCATGTTTGGGTGCTTTCACTCACACATGTTGATGGAGAGTGTTAATCTCCAAAAGAACAACCTACTCTTGAATTTAGAACACCTCTATATCAAGAGTAAGTCAAAACCTTCACCAATTTAAGTTATCAATGACTAAATACCAAATTCTTGACTAAACTGTGAAGAAGGAATTTCCTCAGAAAGTCTGCTGCATAGATCTTGCTCATTGACTGAGTAACTGTGTAAAGTTTTTGATGAAACTTTACACAAGGTGTCGCCTAAAGATTGCGCACCTTCTCCAAGTTAAAATACTTCAAAAGATTCAGTAGATCTTGAGAAATCTACTTATTAAGTCAGCTATGTCTAAATCTGCACTTCTGAGAAGTCGATTTGGACACCCCTAACTTCTTAACTTTAATTCTCACAATGTCGAACCCGTTTTATCAAATCCTTTTGACTGTAGATAGCTTATCTCTCAACTTAGATTTTGAGCTATCATATGTGTAAAACTTTACACTGTGCACTGAGCACTACTCATTTCATTGAACTCGAAATCTGCGCCTGTTTCAGAAAACTGTGAACATTCTTTACATATGAATGTTCCTACACACAATTCTCTTAGCCTGATTACAATTGGAAGCTAAAACTTTATACAGAGATCTATCCACTCTAGACTTAGACTTGTATAAAAGCATTCCATAAAAGCTTTACCACAGAAGGAGAAGACACGAAAACTTCGGGCGCAAAAATTCTGTCATTTTTGAAGAAGACTACAACTGAATGAGAGAGAGACTTCAATTCACTTCTCATGTTATTTCTCTATTCCTATGCTCATACATAGTCTCTCCTTGTCTTCTTTCTATACCCCGACATTTTTCCAAAGTATATATAGGCAATTATATTCAAACTTATATCAAAACATAAGTATAAGTAACCTATGTCTTAACTAATGTACATATGTGTACATATCTTGCATTCTGTAAATGTATCCATCTTCTATGCTTCAACACTTAATTTCATCTCCATCCTTTGTCCTCCAATCTTCAATTGTTGATTGGTCTACACCAACAGCTCCCCCTCAATCATCAATTGAGGTTTCTCTTATCTTCTTTATACCTACCATGTCTTTAAACTTCTGTAGCTTTGGTCCATCCAAGCTCTTTGTAAGCATATCAGCTATCTGATCTTTTGTTGAAGTATGTATGACTTCAATCTCCTTATCCATCACCTTCTCTCTTAGAAAGTGATACTGTATCTCAATGTGTTTAGTCTTGGCATGAAAAACAGGATTAGCAGCTAGATATAATGAACTCATGTTATCACCATAAATGATAGGTGTGTTCTGTATAATGTCAAAACTCTTCATGAGAGTCTTAAGCCATATCACTTCTTTTGCAGCTTCAACCATGCCTTTGTACTCTGCTTCTGTAGATGACAAAGCAACTGTATGTTGCTTCTTTGAGCACCAAGAGATTAACTTATCTCCCACATAACACATGTATCCATAGGTTGATCTTCTATCATCTGGATTACCTGCCCAATCTGCATCACTATAGATCTTGATGTTTGTATCTGATGTGAACCCATAATACAAACCTTCTTTGAGTGTACCCTTAATGTACCTCAACACTCTTTGACCTGCAATCCAATGCTCTTTCCTAGGACAATGCATAAATTGAGACAAAACCCCAACTGCATATGATAAATCAGGTCTAGTTAAAGTAGCATAGATAAGACTACCAACCAAACTCTGATATTGTCTCATGTCCTTGAATTCTTCACCTCCAAATTTACTCAATTTGTGATTCACCTCCATTGGTGTAGGTGCTACCCTGCAATCATCCATTTTAAACTTGATTAACAAGTTCTTCGAATACCTTTCTTGGGTCACAAATACTCCATGTTGAGTATATGTAATCTCCATGCCCAAGAAATATGACAAGTCTCCCAAGTCACTTATTTTGAACTCCTTTTCCATTTGCTTCTTTAGTCTTTGTATTCCTTCCTCATCTGTACCTGTAAGAATTATATCATCAACATATATGCACATGTATATGAAACCATTATCACTTGCTTTAACAAGCAAGCTACTATCTGCTTTAGACACCTGAAATCCAAGTTCTTTCAAGAACTTTACAAGTCTATAATTCCATGCCCTTGGGGCCTGCTTCAAGCCATACAAAGCTCTCTTGAGCTTGCACACATGATCTGGATACCTTTTATCTCTGAACCCTTGAGGTTGCTCCATGAATTTGACTTCTGCCACCTCTTCCTCTTGAGTTATAATTTTGATTTTATCCACCATTACTCTGAGTATTATGCCAACAATCATTAGCTGAGTGATTTGTCTTACCACAAATCCAACAAGCTTTGCCTCCATCTTTGTTGTTTCTGCCTCTTCCTCTACTTCTGCCATTTCCTTTTCCTCTTATGAAATTTGCTTGGTTTGAAGTACCTTCTTCTTCACCTGATTGTTGCTTTCCTTTGCTATTCTTCTTCTTGTCCTTTGAGTACATTGCATGACCTGTACTTTTATCACCATCTCCTTTAACATCCTGCTCAAATGTTAGCATATGACCTAGCAACTGATTTAAATCAGGAGTGAAATGATCAAGTGATAATTGTGTAGACAAAATGAATGGCTTCCATTTGTCATCACCTCTCAAACCTGTAAGAATTTGCCTTACCAATTTATCCTCCTCAATGTCTTCATCAACAGCTCCTAATGCATCTGCAATGTCTTTCATCCTTGTTACATAGTCTGAAATAGATTGAGAGGCCTTCTTCTTGAAGGTTGTAAATTCTGCCCATAAAGATGCCTTTCTTGACTTAGTAGTATTCTAGAAATGCTCGTCCAAAGCATTCCAAATATCAGTTGCACTTTCAAGACCTCGAATATGAGGTAACAAGTAATCATTAACTGTCATATATATAATGCTGCTAGCTTGAGCATCTTTCTTCATCCAATTTTTCAAATCTGCTAACTTTTCCCTATCCAATTTCTCTATCTGTAGAGAATCTCCCATCTTGTGTCCACCTGTGTATTGAAATCTTCAAGTTTTATGAACAATATATGTACCTTTACTTCAAATTAGAGTCCTTTTGTCTTTCTTGATGTCGTATGGTCTCCTCCTCAAGCTTTACCTTCAAGCTTTCACCTTTTAGTTCTTCAACTATTGAATTTCTTGAATCTGCAGCAGTCGAGATCCTCCTTTCCTTGATTCTGATGTCTCCTGCTCTGATACCACTGATGGAGAGTGTTAATCTCCAAAAGAACAACCTACTCTTGAATTTAGAACACCTCTATATCAAGAGTAAGTCAAAACCTTCACCAATTTAAGTTATCAATGACTAAATACCAAATTCTTGACTAAACTGTGAAGAAGGAATTTCCTCAAAAAGTCTGCTACATAGATCTTGCTCATTGATTGAGTAAATGTGTAAAGTTTTTTATGAAACTTTACACAAGGTGTCGCCTAAAGATTGCGCACCTTCTCCAAGTTAAAATACTTCAAAAGATTCAGTAGATCTTGAGAAATCTACTTATTAAGTCAGCTATGTCTAAATCTGCACTTCTGAGAAGTCGATTTGGACACCCCTAACTTCTTAACTTTAATTCTCACAATGTCGAACCCGTTTTATCAAATCCTTTTGACTGTAGATAGCTTATCTCTCAACTTAGATTTTGAGCTATCATATGTGTAAAACTTTACATTGTGCACTGAGCACTACTCATTTCATTGAACTCGAAATCTGCGCCTGTTTCAGAAAACTGTGAACATTCTTTACATATGAATGTTCCTACACACAATTCTCTTAGCCTGATTACAATTGGAAGCTAAAACTTTATATAGAGATCTATCCACTCTAGACTTAGACTTGTATAAAAGCATTCCATAAAAGCTTTACCACAGAAGGAGAAGACACGAAAACTTCGGGCGCAAAAACTCTGTCATTTTTGAAGAAGACTACAATTGAATGAGAGAGAGACTTCAATTCACTTCTCATGTTATTTCTCTATTCCTATGCTCATACATAGTCTCTCCTTGTCTTCTTTCTATACCCCGACATTTTTCCAAAGTATATATAGGCAATTATATACAAACTTATATCAAAACATAAGTATAAGTAACCTATGTCTTAACTAATGTACATATGTGTACATATCTTGCATTCTGTAAATGTATCCATCTTCTATGCTTCAACACTTAATTTCATCTCCATCCTTTGTCCTCCAATCTTCAATTGTTGATTGGTCTGCACCAACACATGTGCCTTCACTTGTTCGTGGTCTTTATACCGGTTCTCACATCTCCGCGGATTGACAAGTAAAAGAGGTGGTGCTTACGCTTGAGCTACACCAAATTTTGGCACTGTTGCCGGGGAGAGAGCTTCGAGGACGAGCGTTGTGATGGTAAGATCGTAGATTTGAGACGTTGGAAGGTAAAAAAACTATCATTTTTGTTCATTTTCTGTTTTTTCTTCTTCATCTTCATCATCATCACCATCTCCATCTTCTTCCATCTTCTTCTTCATAGAAATTTCTTGTTTTTTAGTGCATTTTCACCATTTTCATACCATCTTTCATGCATTATTGTGTGGGAAGGAGTTAGGAAGTGCAAGAGAGAGCAAGCGCTTGTGTTTTTCATGATTTTCTACACATACAGAGCTCGACATTGCTCGGCGCTCAGAAATTTGAATTTCCCACCAAAAAACACGATTCTGTGATGAAAATCGCGATTCTGTGAAAAATTCAAAAGTTTTTGAAAATCACGATTCTCTGTTTCCCACCTAAAAGCCTTTTGAAAAGAACACGATTCTAGGGTCATTCTCAGAATCGTGATTCTGTGGTTGTGCTCAAAATCACGATTCTCTTAATTTTACAAAACCACGATTCTGAGACAAAATCGCGATTCTCAAAACACGATTCTCAAAACACGATTCTGTGAAAACACAATTCTGTGAAAACACGATTCTGTGAAAACACGATTCTTTGAAAACACGATTTTGTAAAAACACGATTCTATGAAAACACGATTCTCTGCTGGCAATCGTGATTCTCAAAAACGCGACTCTCTTGATTTCACAAAATCGCGATTCTCTTGATTTCACAAAATTGCGATTCTCTTGATTTCACAAAATCGCGATTCTCTTGATTTCACAAAATCGCGATTCTCTTGATTTCACAAAATCGTGATTCTCTTGATTTCACAAAATCGCGATTCTCTTGATTTCACAAAATTGCGATTCTCTTGTTTTCACAAAATCACGATTCTCTTGATTTCACAAAATCACGATTTTTTCCAAAAGGTCCTGTTTCCCTGTTTTGACCCCCAGGAGCTTGATTTGACATAACTTTTTCATCCAAAGTCCATTTTTTGAGCTCTATAGCTCATTGGAAAGCTCCTTTCGAATCCAAGGGTATTCAGATAGGATATTTTGAAGTTGACCCTCAGGTGGGACCAAGAACCCAAGGGGACTCCAAAGGATTTTGAACCATACTAAGGGGAAATTTTTGAGTCTTAACCAAAGCTTATGAACCTGAGATCTGGTAGACACCTAGGCAAGGATAGACAAAGCATTAGATCTTCTGAGGCTAGTGTCAACCATACAACTAAGTCTTGGGCACAACAACTAAGTGGTCATCCTTACGTACTAAGTTCAGATACAAGTGACTCAGAAATGTCTTTTAGCATGGGAAAACCTGTAGGTAATTCAAGAACAGCCTATTTACAAACACCAGAAGGTCCATATAAGACACAACTGGAATATATTCGGACCAACCAATTAGGTGCTCACATCTATGAGGATGGCCTGAGGCGATCAGTGGTCCAACTCAAAAAACCAGATCAAACCTTTGGACTTGAACACCCAGTAGTCAAGTTTGAAGAGGGTTCATACATTGATAAGGAAGGAATCATGTATGTGGTCACTAACCTACCGGATAGGACCGATGAGTTTGGAAATATCATTCATGAGCATGAGATAGGAGACCTAGAACAAGGAATGTAGGACAAGGACCCCAGACTCCTAGAGGTAAGTCGGTCTTGACTAGAGTGATCACACCAGATTAGATCCCTCAAGACAACAAAAGCATAGAACTATTCTTGAAAAGAGAAACAGAGGAAGCCTTTTGGAGATTCAAGCCAGATCAACCTAGCCAATTGGGTATAATCATCATCTACGAGTTCAAGGATCCAGAGATACCAGACAAAGTTTTCTACCTAGATAACACATCAGAGAAAATATTCTTGGTAACAGAACATGATAGACATGCATATACTTGGAAGAGTGAATTGATTTTCCCTCCACCAAGATCTAATGTTTCCCATGGCTTCCAAGGAGTAGGATCATCCCAAGCTCATGAAGCCCAGATAGAGAGAGACCTGAGGTAAGTTTTGCACACACTGTGGGCAGAAATAGATCAGGATTTGAAAATGAAAGACCTGAAAGAGAGAGATATCAAGCACATAGGCAACAAAGAGATGAACATGATTTTCCATTGCCTAGACCCCCAGAGCACCCAAGAACCCTTAGACCCACTCAAGTGATCAAGGCAATGAAGAATTATTTTGACGGGATAGGAGATCCTTATGATCATGTGGCCGAGTTCAAACAAGTGTTAAGAGCTGAACAGGTTGAGGATTTGTTCACCCAGTACGAGGCATTTGGTTTGATTCTTAAGGGCAATGCCTTAGCTTGGTTTCAACCACTGAGTAGTCGCAACTATCGTGATATAGGTCAACTGCTAGACGAATTCATTGTAGAATTTTCCAAGAGTGGTAACAGGCATAACACATCATCCTTGATCCACAGCTTCAAGTAGACACCCCAAGAAACAGTGCGACTAGCAGGAAGAAGGTTCAAAAAATACCTAGAAAGATGCAATTACCCACAAAGTTCTTAGATGGCTTACTGAGCACAAAGTTAAGACCATATGTGTACTTGAAAGAGCCTAGATCCATAGAAGAGTGTGTGCGGACGTGCATTGACATAGAAGATAACTTGGGTGAGGAGTTAGGATTGTCCAAACTCTATAAGGATTTTTGATAATTCTACTAGTCATACTTCGAAAATCTCCACAGAAATAGATGAGATAGCTGAGAAAGTTGCCAAGAAGCTGGGAGTCCAAAATAGACAAACACAAAGAGTCACCTCATTGAACCGATGTTATACTTGTGGAGGGGACCACATGGCTAATGTATGCCCAATGCAAAACCAAAACATTAGAGAAAGGAATGCTCCATATTGCACTATTGATAGAAAATACACGAACCACATGGCTCAAGATTATCCCTACAATAGGCAAGCTGTTAGACAAACTTATCAGCAACCTTACCAACAAGGAAGGTATCAGAACCAATACCAACAGCCATATTATCGACCACAACAGCAATATCAGGCACAATATAGGCCACAACCAGTCTTGGGAAACCAACCACCAGCCCCTACCAACGTGATTCCAGTCAAGTATGCTGTGGGAGAGGAAAATCCAAATAGAGCATTGGTGCCACTAACCCCATTGATACCTGTAGCTCAAGCGTAAGCACCACCTCCTTTACTTGTCAATCCGCGGAGACGTGAGGACCGGTATGAAGACCACGAGCAAGTGAAAGCGCAAGTGCGTGAGTGAAAGCACACAAACATGCACACACATACACACACACGCGCACAAAGTAAGATCAAAGAGAGGAACAATGGAAAGCTTAGATTGCAAAGAGTTCTCTTACAAAAGTTCTATTCTCTAACAAGCTACCCTCAAAAATGAGCTCTCTAGCTCTTTTTATAGTTTTTTGACTAGTTTTGGCCCTGTCCAGACCTAGTGTCCGGCCTAGTTAAAAATTAGGTTCCAGGGCTTATTTGAGGGCTCAAACGAAGTCTAAAAATTATGAAAATTGGTACGATGGTACTTCTAATACTCCTCAAGCTCGAGGACTCCTCGGCTTGAACAAAATGGAGTTACTAAAAATAGATAATGGTATTTACAATGGTTTCTAGTGATGAAAATCACTATTTTTGTAGGGGATTCTTCTGAAAATTTGACATACACTTCTTGGAGCTCCCTACTTGCTCCCTTTCCTCGTGTGTCCACCTTTTGATGTGCTTCCATGCTTTGTCCTTGACTTTGAGCTTCAACACTCCCCCCCCTCTCGAGTCTGTCGTCCCTGACAGACCCTTGTTGGAAGGGCTGTTCTGTGTAGTGCTTTGAGAGGTGGTGTCCATCCGTTGTATGAGCTGGTTCCTTGGATTCCAGCAAGAATGTGTCGTTGTGAGCTTTCAAAACTGCAAGTTGCTCAGAAGAGGTTGTCAAGAGTGATTTGGAGCAACTACTAGCTTCAATTGGCTTCCGAGATATGGATGTTGTTCCCATGATGTCTGCTAGCTCTTTGAAAGATGATGTTGAGAGCATTCATGCCAACTTCTCATAACCCATAATGAATGCTGGGTAAGTGTGTTCGTGCCTGGGTTGAAAAAAGTATGTGCCTTGTGCACGGCCTTGTAATGTAGCCCTACGCATGCTTACTTGGAGAATGCATTGGAAGAAGTATGGTGCAAAAATTGCGGGTCTTGAGCTAAGTGCTCAAGGGTTTGCTGACGAAGAGGTTTCCTAAACTATCATGGTTATGGTGTTTCCAGAGTAAAGATACTTACCATGGCGAAGGTTGATGGATGTTTGGCTCTTCGTGTTGTACACTCGGCCTTTGGGATGGAACCTTGTTGATGAATGTCCATGTTGATTGTCCACTGATGAGATCTTTTGAGTGGTGGATCCCCTCTCCTCTTTTCAAAGCAACATTTGTCACTAACAATGTGCATTTCTGAGCTTGGGCTCATGCACGTTTACTTCCCTATATTGACACTCAGAGGAATATTGGATACGTGCCGGTTTCTAAGAGATTACCATGCTGATTGACATAGACCATTCACCAGTGCTACTGTTCCATACTGGTTCAGGAAATACTGAGAATTGAATTGCTTTATATTCCTTGGCAAGCAACATCGGGTAACTACACCAAGCTGAGTTTCACATATGCTCTTTAGCTCACCATATGCAGGAGTCTTCTCCTCCAAAACTACCTTTTGCAGATATCTCCTTGGATGCTCTTGTACATACAGTAGTTAAGCATCACTCAAGTTGTGGACCTTCAAGCCCGTCACTCCTACCATAGTAAGAGGAACCCATAGTTGTGGATGCCCTGCTCATGCTAAGTTCTTGACATCTATGAGACAAGGCAGCAATTAAATCATCTGCTAGCCAAGACACACTTCTATCCAAATTGATAAATGCCCAGTAATCGATGGTTCAATCTTCAACTAAGCATGACTCATTCATGTTCCATGAGCAAAACTTGGGAACAAGTTCTTCCTCGTTTTTTTTTTTTTTTTTTTTTTTTTTTTTTTTTTTTTTTTTTTGTAACAATATCACAAAACAAGAAGACAGATTTTAGTATCAATCAATAAAAATCTTTGACATATGTCAATGTGCTCTTGTGCCTGGGATTCTCAAGTGTGTCTATGCACGGCCGTGTAATGTGGCCCTATATTAATGCATACTTGGGAAATGCATGACCTAAATGGTGCAAAAGACAGGGTTGTGCAAGGAGCACATGGTTGTTGCGCGTTCGAGGCTTTCGATGTTATTTGTGGAGGTTGATGCCGACCTTGGTGGAGGTATCCATTGAGTCTCGAACTGATGTAATCCTCCTTATTGGAGTCCATTTTAGAACATCATTTGGCACTGTAGAGATCACTTCAGGCGTCTTCCTCTTTGGATGCGTTCTGAATGGTGGTATCCAGTGTGGTTGGCGCTTTGGTTCGATGGAGGCTGCTTGTACTTTTGGCTTCCAAACCCATATCCTTTTTGCACGTCTTCCTACTTTTCTTGAAGAGCTGATTTGATCTTCTTTCGGTCTCTGTACGTGGTTCTTACCCTCTTCTCTTTTTGGCTTCTTGGGTGAGACCTTTCGCATGTGGGAGAACATAGGTTGTTGTGGATGTAAGAGCTTCTTAGGTACCCACATCTGTAATTGCCCTTGTTGAGCTGCAGCTAACTTCTTAGGCACCCAAACTTGTTGGATACCTTGTGATTGAGCTTGTCTGAGCTGCTTCCTTCGTCTTCTGGCTTTGTTGGTGTGCATGGATGGGATTTGTGGGGGCAAGGCTGGTGGTTGCTCTCCTTTGCGTACCCATATCTGCTTCATGCTCGGAACTGCTTTTTTATCGAATGGTGTCTTTCTATTTGATGTAGCAGTTGTCGTGAACGGTTGTGTTTGCTTGTGTGGTGGACTCACTACTGTGGCTACTTGATTCTTTGGAGAAGAAGAAAGATCCACCCGCCTTCGAACCTGGTCTTCCACGATTGACTCCTTCTGCATCATAGAGCTTTTGACACATACAACATCTTCTTTCATATGATTAGTCTTGGAAGAACTAAGAGAGTGTGTGGTGCCATGATCTAGGAGCATGCAGTTCTCTAATTCTAATGTAATGCATTGTTCATGTACCCAAACCTGAAGAATTTGACTTCTTAGGTTTAAGTTAACTGCATGGTCATAGATCCAATCTTGACCCAAGACAAGTGGTTCTGTAAGGTTCTCATCTTGGCATACTAGCGCTTTGACTTTCATTGGAACATCTTGAAGGTAGATGGGAAGTTCCACCTCGCCCAAACAAGGGGTTTCCACACCTCCCAATCCTATGAGATAAGCTTCTATGGGATTGATGTTCAACCCCAAGTCTTGGCAGTAGGAAAGTTTAACTGCACTACTTGCTGCACCTGAGTCAATCAATGCTTTCACCGTCCTTGCACCCTTCCCTTGTCCTATCTCTATGGTCACAAAGGGTCTTCGGTCAATGACCTGAGAAGTCGCAATGCCTGACTTTTGACACATATCCATGTGATATTTTGGGGCTTTTGAGTTGACTTCTAGGCCTAATCGCCTTAACTTATTTCGCCTAATACGCTCTCTGGCCTCTACCTGTGCTTCTTCTCTCACTCTTAACTCTTCTTCTTTTCGCTTCTTCGCAGTGTTGAGTCTCATTAGCATATCCTCAGTAAGAGGTTCTTGATATAGCTTGACTCTACAGCCACTAATATAGTTTGGCAAGATATCTCCTTCTAGAGTGGCCAACTGAACTGCACCACTAGTGGAAATTCTGTTAATGATCATGGGTCCATATCCTCTTTTTTCCAACTTACGGGCATGTTGTTTTAGTGTGTATACCAACACTAGATCTCCCTCTTTCAATCCCTTATCCTTGATGTGTGCATCAAAGTATGCCTTTTGCCTCTTCTTTGCAGCGTAGATGCCTGCTGCCGCTCGTAGCCTCGTTTCACCCAAGCGTTCGAGATCAAAGATCCTAGAGGACAATTCATGCCCATTCCACTCATACTCTTGTGCTACTTTTAAGGCAGGGATTAAGAAATCTAATGGTAGCACAGCGTTCTGTCCGAAGACCATCTGAAATGGGGTGGCGTTGAGTACCGTTTTGTAGGCAACTCGATAAGCCCAAACAGCATGATGAAGTTGTTTGTCCCAATCAGAGCGTTTATTATTTACCAATTTTGTCAACACGTTACAGAGGATCTTATTGGTACTCTCGGCTTGTCCGTTGGCTTGTGGATGATAGGGGGCGGATTTCTTATGTATCACCAAGAATTCTTGGAGAAGATTTTCAATGACTTCATTCAAGAAGTGTGTGCCTCTATCGCTCACCAACTCTATTGGTAGTCCATATCTCGTGAACACATTCTCGAATAAGAACTTAGCCGTAGTCTGAGCATTATTCTTTGTTGTGGCTTTGACTTCTACCCACTTGGTAAGGTAATCTGTGGCTACAATAATATACTCTGCATGGGAGTTTCTAGCAGGGGGATTAATAGGACCTATGAAGTCTATGCCCCACTTGGAAAATGCACGCCCTCCCATCATTGGCCTCAAAGGCATCTCGTCTTTTCTAACTGGATATTGTGCACGTTGGCATGTGTCACATTTCTTCACATAGGTATGTGCATCCATATGAAGAGTGGGCCACCAAAGTCCTGAGAATAGAATGGTCTTAATCACTCGGTCAGGACCAAAATGTCCACTTGCAACACCACTGTGTGCAGTCTCTAAGACCCTTAAATAGTCTGATTCATGAACGCACAGTCTTAAGTAACCATCTTTACCTCTTCGGTATAGGTTCTCTCCTATTAAGGCATAGCCTTGAGCCTCTTGCTCCATATTTCGTCTTCTTGCTAGACTGGCCTCTTTGGGTAATCTTCCCGATCTCATAAACTCTACCAATGGAGCACTCCAATCTGGAATTAATGATACTTGATAAAGGGTCGCATGCTCCACTGGTGGTCTCTCTCTGCACATTGGACAATTCTTGATCCACTCATGTATTTCTTTGTCCATGCTAGGCCAATACACTCCTAAACGTTTCAAATTCTGCAATGTTCGTTGTTTAGAATAGTGATTTCCTAGCAATCCCTCATGAGCTTGCTGCAACCAACTACTATGTTCATCATCCTCGACACAACAAGCTAATACCCCCTCAGTATCTTGTTTGTACATGCTTCCTGCCAATATGTGATATTTTTGTGATTTTACAATTTCTTCTTGTGATGTTTTCACATTCTTATTTGCAGGGCCGAAGGTTAGGACTGGTACCAACTTATTTGCCCATTTAGGAACAACTTCCAAATTGAACAGATAAGCATCAGGTAGTTCATCAGACACTCCTTGTGGTGACTCTCCTGAAGTAATGCGAGAAAGGTGATCTGCCCGAAGGTGGGTTCTACCTTTCCTGACAACAACTTCAAAGTCATACTCCATTAGTAAGAGGAACCATCTTACTAAGCGTCCAGTATTGCAAGGTTTATTGACCAAATATAACAAAGCTTGATGATCAGTGAAGAACTTGAACTTGTTGGCCAATAAATAGTGTCTAAACTTCTTTACAGCATATACCATGCCTAACCCTTCTCGCTCGGTTGTGGTATAATTTCTTTCGGCTGGGTTTAGTTGTCTACTAGCATATGCTATGGGCAAATCTAAATTCCCTTCACCTGTGGGTTGTGCCAGCACACATCCTATGGCATGATTGGATGCATCCACATGGACATGGAATGGTTTATTCCAATCAGGAGTGGTCAGTATTGGTGCTGTGCACAAACGTTTCTTCAGTTCATTGAAAGAATTCTCGCATTCGTCGTTCCACTCAAAATTAGACAACAAGGCATAAAGGGGTCTAGCTATGATCGCGTACATGTGGATAAACCTACGGTAATATCCACAATGGCCCATAAAGGCTTGTACCTCTTTAACATTCCTTGGCCTTGGCAGCTCCGCTATGGCTCGTACCTTATCTTCATCCGTTGAGATTCCATTCTTAGAAACAATATGACCGAGGATTTTACCTTGACGCACCATGAACACACACTTTTCTGGGTTCAGACACACTCGATATTCTCTACACTTGTTGAAGATTTGTCTGAGTTCAGGGATGTGAACCCTTCTTTCTTGGGAATGAGCACATAAATCATCCACATACACTTCTAAGCTCTTTCGCAAGAACTCTTTGAAGACATGACACATGAGCCTTTGGAATGTTGTAGGTGCATTGGTGAGCCCAAATGGCATCACCCGAAATGCAAAGATTCCCCACTCTGTAGCAAAAGCTGTTTTGTGTTGATCTTCTGGGGCAATGGCTACTTGATTGTAACCTAAAAATCCATCAAGGAAGCTATAAACTTCCTTGCCTGCAACACGCTCCAATAGGTGTTCTGTGATTGGAAGTGGATAACTATCTCTAATCGTAGCGGCGTTAACTTTTTTAAGGTTAATACACACTCGCAACTTCCCGTTCTTCTTGGGTACCACAACAATGGGGGACACCCATTCGGTGTGCTCAATCTCATAGATGAATCCAGCCTCAATCAACCTATCAATTTCTTCTTTGATTTTGGCTGCATAGGTATCATTATATGTGTAGGGCTTCTGTTTGGTGGGCTTAGCATCAGCAGTCATGGGGATAGTATGAGAGCAAATTCTTGGATCTACCCCTTTCAAGTCTCTATAGTGCCATGCAAACACATCCCTATATTCCCTTAATAGAGCTATGAGCTCCATTTCTTCTCTTGCACTTAGGTCATCTCCTATATATGTGCATCTCTCTTCGTTCTCTTCAATGGTCACTACAATCTTCTTGGTCCTTTCTTTATTATCATATGATTCTCCTATGATGGCCTCTCTCTTAGGCATTCGTACCAGAATTTTGCGGTCGTCAACTTCATATTTCTTGAAGTTTTCTGGTACTTCAAACAATGATTCCTCCTTTTCTTGTTTCACTGCTTTTCTTTTCTTTTTCTTTTGACTACTCTCACTTCCATCCTTTGAGTTTACTGTTTTAATACTTGTGAGAGGTTCTTCTTCTTTCTGGGTGAACACTCCTATATCTTCTAGATAGTGCTGCTCTGAGTTAAAGCAACTATCCATCACAATAGACTCCAAATCATCGTCATTCTCTTCTTCTTTTATGACATCACTAGGGTCACATTCTTCTAGCAAGGGTTGACACATGAACACTGAGATATCATAACCCTCCTCATCACAATGAGGTGTCCATTGTTCCTCATTGACAGCAATGTCCATGGTGGCTAAGATTTCTGGCCAGCCATGAGGCTCAAACTCCTCATCTGGAAAGATCATCGGTGTGTAGGCTGGGTCCCTAACTGGTCTATCTCCTAGCGAAGTTCCTTCTTCTCTTGCCTTTAAGCGTTTTTCCTCTTCCTTTGCGACCTTGCACATCCACAAATGAGTATCTTCATGCAGCCATGATGGATCAGGTGAACTTTCAGAATGCACAGAGATGGAATCTTCTTTCGCTTTGTGGATAGAATTCCACTGTAGGGGTGGTACATCTCTGAAGGTGTAATCCTTCAAATTGACCTTAGTGGTGACCCCTAAGTGCTGTAAGTACAAGGAGTTAGTTCCCCAATCCTGTACTATTTGCAATTGTCGTAGGAAGGGTCTTCCTAGGATCATCTCAAAGACATTATTTTTCTCAAAGTCACATATAGCAAATGTGTGCTCAAATTCTACACCACAAGTGGTTAGAGTGATCCCTTCTAGCAATCCTAGAGGTCTTTCAAAATGACCATCAGCCATTTGAAGCTTCATTCTAGTTGGTCTTAATGTGGGCTTGCCCCATTGCTTCCACAAGGAGGTGGTCGCAATAGCAACACCAGCACCTGAATCTATGATTGCTTTGGTTGTGTAACCTTGGTAGGTGATGGGAAGATAAGTATTACCTTCTTCACCCTCACACATGTCCCCTATTTTGTCTAGAGGTATCTCTGGTACCCTTTGCTTGGAGCCTGCTTTTGGCATGTTGGAATCAAGTTCTGGAACCTGATCCTTCACATGATTCCAGAGCTCAGGTTTTGCTTTGAGCAGCTCTTCTACAGTGAGATGACACTGAACCTTAGTGTTCTTCACGACATCAGTGTTCCTTGGAACCACTGAGTCTTCATTTCTTACCAGTATTGTGGGAGCTCTAATCTGGAGTGATTCAGATTCCCATGGGCCTGGAAATTGAGGCAGTTCTTCTAAGGTATTAGATTCAAAATCTAACCTTTCGTCCTCTTGTTGTTCTGCTTCATCTTCGTAAATAGATGGGATGTCTTGGGGAAATTGATCATGAAGATCATCAATCTCAGGAATAGGAGGGGAATTACCCTTCTCCTTGGCCCATTTCTCTTCTTGTATTTCCCGCAAGAATTCTTGAGAGTACTGTTGAATAGAAGGAGGTATTCCAGCATCCGTGGAATTAGGAACATAAGCTCCCCTGGGTGGTGAGCTTCCTCTTTCAATAACTGGTTGAGCCTGTGGAGGTAAAGAAACTTGTGGTTTGTTTACCAACTGCTCTAATCGTTCTAGTAAGCCCTGGAAATGCAAATCCGATTTGATAGAGTTTGTCTGATTGAACTTTTGACTAGTCTCAAGTATGGCTTGAGCTTGTTCTACCATTTTCATGCACATTTTCATCCGTTCAATCTCTAAATCTGCTCTAGGGTAACTCTTGTCTAGGTTTGCCGCTGTAGGCCCTTCTTGAAGTCGAGCCTGGTAGGCCTTGAACATCATGTCCAAGCCTTCTGGGGTTGGATCTGCAAGAACAGACCCTGGTTGCGGTTTATTTACAATGGGTGGTGGGGTGGGATGAGGTGGAGTGGATGGAGTTTCGGCATGCGAGGGGCTTTGAGATGCAATGTCTTCTATTTTTGTTTTCGCTTCTTTTAAGCTTTCTTCTAGTTCCGATAACTTTTTATTCCACTTGCGATTGGCCTTCTCTCTGGTATCCTTCCATGTTCTTGTTTTCCTCTTACTAGGCTCTCCCGATTCACTCGACTCTGATTGTTCTACTGGTTTATCCTGTTTTAAGGCTTGTGCTCTAGTGACAGCTTGTATAGGAGCCACATTGCTACTACTTGAACTTGGATCTGCCACTAAGCCTACCACATTAATGGGTGTAATCTTGGGTGCACTAGAGGGGTTTCTTGGACAATCTCTGGGGAGGTGGTCTTTGCCACAATCAGGACAAAAAGCCTGTATTGTGATAGCCTGTCCTTGACTCGGAGATGGTGGGTGGGGACAGTCACGAATGAAATGGTCACCATGACATCTGAAACAAGATCCTCTAGGGGCTTGTGGTCTCATTTGTCTCAACTGGGGCCTAGGGTTAGGATTTGTGTACATGACATTGGAGTATTCTGGCTCCCAATTTTGCTCCATAGGCGGTGCCTCATATTGATACGAGTAAATCTCACTATGTTCAGGTGACTCTGTGTAATAAGCATGTGGACTACCTTCATGGGAGTAGTCTGAACTATGGGCATGAGAGTCATTATCTGGTATCAATGGGGTTAGTGGCACCAAGGCTCTATTTGGATTTTCCTCTCCCACAGCATACTTGACTGGAATCACGTTGGCTGGGGCTGATGGTTGGTTTCCCAAGACAGGTTGTGGCCTATATGGTGCCTGATATTGCTGCTGGTATTGAGGTTGATATTGTTGTGGCCTATAATATGGCTGTTGGTACTGATTCTGATACCTACCCTGCTGGTAAGGTTGCTGATAATTTTGTCTAACAGCCTGCCTGTTATAGGGACAATCTTGGGCCGTATGATTTGTGTATTTTCTCTCAATGGTGCAATATAGAGCATTAGGGTTTCCTTGGGGTTGAGTCGTCAACGGGCAACCATTAGCCATGTGATCTCCTCCACATGCATAACATCGTTTCACTGGGGTGACCCTGGGCATTTGTCTATTTTGAACTCCTAGCTTTTTGGCCACCTGCTCAGCTATCTCATCTATCTCAGTGGAGGCTCTAGAGGTATGACTTGTAGAACTATCAGAGTCCTTATAGAGTTTGGATAGTCCTAACTCCTCACCCAAGTTGTCTTCTATGTCAATGCACATCCGTATACACTCTTCTATGGATCTAGGCTCTTTCAAGTATACATATGACCTTAATTTTGTGCTCAATAGGCCATCTAAAAACAGTGCCACTTGTTTGGCTGATGTGGGTAATTCTGGTACAGGGCATCTTTCCAAGTACTGTCTAAACCTTCTTCCTGCAAGTCGCACCGTTTCTTGGGGTGTCTGCTTGAAGCTGTGGATCAAGGATGATGTGTTATGTCTGATACCACTCTTGGAAAATTCTACAATGAATTCTTCTAGAAGCTGACCTATCTCTCTATAGTTGCGACTGTTTAGAGGTTGAAACCAAGCTAAGGCAGTCCCCTTAAGAGTCAAACCAAATGCCTCGAACTGGGTGAACAAGTCTTCGACCTGTTCAGCTCTTAGCACTTGTTTGAACTCCGCCACATGATCATAAGGATCTCCAAATCCATCAAAGTAGTTCTTCATTGTCTTAACCACTTGAGAGGGTCTAAGGGTTCTTGAGTGCTCTCTTGGTCTAAGCAATGGGAAATCATGATCGTCTCTTTGTTGCCTATGTGCTTGATATCTCTCTCTTTCAGGTCTTTCATTTTCAAATCCTGACCTATTCCTGCCCACTGTGTGTGCAAAACGTACCTCCGGTCTCTCTCTAGTTCTTTCTCTCTGGGCTTCCTGAGCTTGGGATGACCCTACTCCTTGGAGGCCGTGGGAAACATTGGATCTTGGTGGGGGGAAAATCAATTCATTCTTCCAAGTATATGCATGTCTATCATGTTCTGTTACCAAGAAAATTTTCTCTGATGTGTTATCCAGGTAGACAACCTTTCCTGGTATCTCTGGATCCTTGAACTCGTAGATGATGACTATGCCCAATTGGCTAGGTTGTTCTGGCTTGAATCTCCAAAAGGCTTCCTCTGTTTCTCTATTCAAAAATAGTTCTATGCTTTTGTTGTCTTGAGGGATCCAGTCTGGAGTGATCACTCGGGTCAAAACTGACTTGCCTCTAGGAGTCTGGGGTCCTTGTCCTATATTTCCTTGTTCTAGGTCTCCTATCTCATTCTCATGAATGATATTTCCAAACTCATCGGTCCTATCGGGTTGGTTGGTAACCACATACATGGTTCCTTCCTTATCAATGTATGAACCCTCTTCGAACTTGACCACCGGGTGTTCAAGTCCAAAGGATTGATCTGGATTTTTGAGTTGGACCACTGATCGCCTCAGACCATCCTCATAGATGCGAGCACCTAATTGGTTGGTCCGAATATATTCCAACTGTGTCTTATAGGGACCTTCCGGTGTTTGTAGATGGGCAGTCCCTGAGCCACCTGCAGGTTTTCCCATACTAAAAGACATTTCTGAATCACTTGTGTCCGATCTGAGTAAAAGATGACCACTTAGTTGTTGTGCCCAAGACTTGGAAGTATGGTTGACACTAGCCTCAGAAGATCTAATGCTTTGTTTATCCTTGCCTAAGTGTCTACCAGATCTCAGGTTCATAAGCTTTAATCAAGAGTCCAAATTTTCCCTTTGGTATGGTTCAAAATTCTTTAGAGCCCCCTTGGTTCCCTAGTCCCACCTGAGGGTCAACTTCAAATTATCCTATCTCAAAATCAACACATTATTCTTGGAAAAAATAGTTGAGATCGTGTAGGATTTGAAACGAGCTTTCCAACAAGCTATAGAGCTCAAAAAATGGACCTTGGATGAGAAAGTTATGTCAAATCAGGCTCCTGGGGGTCAAAACAGGCAAATAGGACCTTTGGAGAAAATCGCGATTTTGTGAACTTTCTGAAAATCGCGATGCTGTGAAGTCAAAAAATCGCGATGTTGAGCACAAAATCGTGTTTTTGAAAATCGCGATTTTGAGCACAAAATCGTGTTTCTGAAAATCGCGATGTTGATCACAAAATCGTGTTTCAGAGAATCGCGATGTTGATCACAAAATCGTGTTTCAGAGAATCGCGATGTTGATCACAAAATCGTGTTTCAGAGAATCGCGATGTTGATCACAAAATCGTGTTTCAGAGAATCGCGATGTTGATCACAAAATCGTGTTTCTGAAAATCGCGATGTTGATCACAAAATCGTGTTTCTGAAAATCGCGATTTTGACTCAGAGAATCGTGATTCACAAAATCGTGTTTTTCACAAAATCGTGTTTTTGACTGAAAATCGTGTTTTCTCAGAATCGTGTTTTTGACATGAAAATCGCGATTTTGAGCAAAAATTCGTGTTTTCTCAAAATCGTGTTTTTGACTTGAAAATCGCGATTTTGTCTCACAGAATCGTGTTTTTCTCAAAATCGTATTTTTGGCTGAAAATCGTGATTTGTGAGAATCGCGATTTTGAGCAGAAAGTCGTGTTTTTCACAAAATCGTGTTTTTTTGTTGAAAATCGTGATTGGTGAGAATCGCGATTTTGAGCAGAGAATCGTGTTTTTTGAAAATCGTATTTTTCACATGAAAATCGCGATGTTGAGCACAAAATCGTGTTTTTGAAAATCGCGATTTTGAGCAAAAAATCGTGTTTTCACAGAATCGCCTTTTTCACAAAATCGTGTTTTTGCTGAAAATCGTGATTGGTGAGAATCGCGATTTTGAGCAGAGAATCATGTTTTTCAGAGAATCGCGATTTTGAGCAGAGAATCGTGTTTTTTTGAGAAAAACACAGAATCGCGATTTTTTCAACCAACTTTTAGGCGGGAAAACTGAAAATCGTGATTTTTCAAAAAATTTTGAATTTTCACAGAATCGCGATTTTCATCACAGAATCGCGTTTTTTGGCGGGAAATTCAAATTTCTGAGCGCCGGCTATGGCGAGCTCCGTATGAGCAGAAAATCATGAAAAAAATGCAGCGCTTGCTCTCCCTTGCACCTCCTAACTCCTTCCCACACAATAATGCATGAAAAATGGTATGAAAATGGTGAAAATGCACTAAAAAACAAGAATTTTCTATGAAGAAGAAGATGGAAGAAGGTGGAGATGATGATGATGATGAAGATGAAGAGGAAAAAACAGAAAATGAACTGAAATGACAGTTTTTTTACCTTCCAACGTCGCAAATCTACGATCTTACCATCACAACGCTCGTCCTCGAAGCTCTCTCCCCGGCAACGGCGCCAAAATTTGGTGTAGCTCAAGCGTAAGCACCACCTCCTTTACTTGTCAATCCGCGGAGACGTGAGGACCGGTATGAAGACCACGAGCAAGTGAAAGCGCAAGTGCGTGAGTGAAAGCACACAAACATGCACACACATACACACACACGCGCACAAAGTAAGATCAAAGAGAGGAACAATGGAAAGCTTAGATTGCAAAGAGTTCTCTTACAAAAGTTCTATTCTCTAACAAGCTACCCTCAAAAATGAGCTCTCTAGCTCTTTTTATAGTTTTTTGACTAGTTTTGGCCCTGTCCAGACCTAGTGTCCGGCCTAGTTAAAAATTAGGTTCCAGGGCTTATTTGAGGGCTCAAACAAAGTCTAAAAATTATGAAAATTGGTACGATGGTACTTCTAATACTCCTCAAGCTCGAGGACTCCTCGGCTTGAACAAAATGGAGTTACTAAAAATAGATAATGGTATTTACAATGGTTTCTAGTGATGAAAATCACTATTTTTGTAGGGGATTCTTCTGAAAATTTGACATACACTTCTTGGAGCTCCCTACTTGCTCCCTTTCCTCGTGTGTCCACCTTTTGATGTGCTTCCATGCTTTGTCCTTGACTTTGAGCTTCAACAATACCAGATAATGACTCTCATGCTCATAGTTCAGACTACTCTCATGAAGGTAGTCCACATGCTTATTACACTGAGTCGCGTGAGCATAGTGAGATTTACTCGTATCAATATGAGGCACCACCTATGGAGCAAAATTGGGAGCCAGAATAGTCCAATGTCATGTACTCAAATCCTAACCCTAGGCCCCAATTGAGACAAATGAGACCACAAGCCCCTAGATGATCTTGTTTCAGGTGTCAAGGTGAACATTTCATTCGTGATTGTCCCCACTCACCATCTCCGACTCAAGGTCAGGCTATCACAATACAAGCTTTTTGTCCTAAATGTGGCAAAGACCACCTCCCTAGAGATTGTCCAAGAAACCCCTCCAGTGCACCCATGATTACACCCATTAATGTGGTAGGCTTAGTGGCAGATTCAAGTGCTAGTAGCAATAATGTGGCTCTTGTACAGGCAGTTACTAGGGCAGAAGCATTAAAACAAGATAAACTAGTAGAACAATCAGAGTCGAGTGAATCAGGAGAGCTTAGTAAGAGGAAAACAAGAACATGGAAAGATACCAGAGAGAAGGCCAATCGCAAGTGGAATAAAAAGTTATCGGAACTAGAAGAAAGCTTGAAAGGCGCAAAAACAAAAATAGAAGACGTTGCATCTCAAAACCCCTCGCATGCCGAAACTCCATCCACTCCATCTCATCCCACCCCACCACCCATTGTAAATAGGCTGCAACCAGGGTCTGTTCTTACAGATCCAACCCCAGAAGGCTTGGACATGATGTTCAAGGCCTATCAGGCTCGACTTCAAGAAGGGCCTACAGCTGCAAACCTAGACAAGAGTTACCCTAGAGCAGATTTAGAGATTGAACGGATGAAAATGTGCATGAAAATGGTAGAACAAGCTCAAGCTATACTTGAGACTAGTCGAAAGTTCAATCAGACAAACTCTGTCAAACCAGATTTGCATTTCCAGGGCTTACTAGAAAGATTAGAGTAGTTGGTAAACAAACCACAAGTTTCTTTACCTCCACAGGCTCAACCAGTTATTGAGAGAAGAAGCTCACCACCAATGGGAGCTTATGTTCCTAATTCCACGGATGCTGGAATACCTCCTTCAATCCAACGGTACTCTCAAGAGTTCTTGCGAGAAATACAAGAAGAGAAGTGGGCCAAGGAGAAGGGTAATTCCCCTCCTATTCCTGAGATTGATGATCTTCATGATCAATTTCCCCAAGACATTCCATCCATTTACGGAGATCAAGTCGAGCAACAAGAAGATAAAAGGATACATTTTGAATCTAATACCTTAGAAGAACTGCCTCAATTTCCAGGCCCATGGGAATCTGAATCTCTTCAGATCAGAGCTCCCACAATACTGGTCAGACATGAAGACTCAGTGGTCCCAAGGAACACTGATGTCGTGAAAAACACTAAGGTTCAATGTCATCTCACTGTAGAAGAGCTGGTCAAAGCAAAACCCGAGCTATGGAACCATGTGAAGGATCAGGTCCCAAAACTTGATTCCAATGTGCCAAAAGGCGGCTCTAAGCAGAAAGTACCAGAGATACCCTCCAAACAGAAGCCCTACACATATAATGACACTTATGCAGCCAAGATAAAAGAAGAAATTGATAGGCTGATTGAAGCTCGATTTATCTATGAGATTGAGCATACTGAATGGGTGTCCCCCATTGTAGTGGTGCCCAAGAAGAATGGAAAGTTGCAAGTATGTATTAACCTTAAAAAAGTTAATGCCGCTACTACTAGAGATAGTTATCCGCTTCCAATCACGGAACACCTTTTGGAGCGTGTTGCAGGCAAGGAAGTTTATAGCTTCCTTGATGGATTTTCAGGTTACAATCAAGTAGCTATTGCCCCCGAAGATCAACACAAAACGGCTTTTGCCACAGAGTGGGGAATTTTTGCATTTCGTGTGATGCCATTTGGGCTCACCAATGCACCTGCAACGTTCCAAAGGCTCATGTATCATGTCTTCAAAGAGTTCTTGCGAAAGAGCTTAGAAGTGTATGTGGATGATTTATGTGCTCATTCCCAAGAAAGAAGATCTCACATGCCTGAGCTCAGACAAATCTTCAACAAGTGTAGAGAATATCGAGTGTGTCTGAACCTAGAAAAGTGTGTGTTCATGGTGCATCAAGGTAAAATCTTAGGTCATATTGTTTCTAAGAATGGAATCTCAACAGATGAAGATAAGGTACGAGCCATAGCGGACCTGCCAAGGCCGAGGAATGTTAAAGAGGTACAAGCCTTTATGGGCCATTGTGGATATTACCGTAGGTTTATTCACATGTACGCGATCATAGCTAGACCCCTTTATGCCCTGTTGTCTAATTTTGAGTGGAACGACGATTGCGAGAATTCTTCAAATGAATTGAAGAAACGTTTGTGCACAGCACCAATACTGACCACTCCTGATTGGAATAAACCATTCCATGTCCATGTGGATGCATCCAATCACGCCATAGGATGTGTGCTAGCACAACCCACATGTGAAGGAAACTTAGATTTGCCCATAGCATATGCTAGTAGACAGCTCACCGCAGCTGAACAAAACTATACCACAACTGAGCGAGAGGGCTTAGGCATGGTATATGCTGTGAAGAAGTTTAGACACTATTTATTGGCCAACAAGTTCAAGTTTTTTACGAATCATCAAGCTTTGTTATATTTGGTGAATAAACCTTGCAATACTGGGCGCTTAGTAAGATGGTTCCTCTTACTAATGGAATATGACTTTGAAGTTGTTGTCAGGAAAGGTAGAACCCACCTTCGGGCAGATCACCTTTCTCGCATCATTTCAGGAGAGTCACCGCAAGGAGTGTCCAATTAGAAGTTGTTCCTAAATGGGCAAATAAGTTGGTACCAGTCCTAACCTTCAGCCTTGCAAATAAGAATGTGAAAACATCACAAGAAGAAATTGTAAAATCACAAAAATATGACATATTGGCAGGAAGCATGTACAAACAAGATACTGAGGGTGTATTAGCTTTTTGTGTTGAGGAGGATGAACATAGTAGTTGGTTGCAACAAGTCATGAAGGACTGCTAGGAAATCATTATTCTAAACAATGAACATTGCAGAATCTAAAATGTTTAGGAGTGTATTGGCCTAGCATGGACAAAGATATTCATGACTGGATTAAGAATTGTCTAGTGTGCCAGGAAAAACCCCCAGTGGAGCATGCGACCCTTTATCAAGTGTCATTAATTCCGGAATGGAGTGATCCATTGGTGGAATTTATGCGATCAAGAACATTACCCAAAGAGGCTAGCCTAGCACGAAGAAGAAGTATGGAGCAAGAGGCTCAGGACTATGCCTTAGTAGGTGACAACCTATACCGAAGAGGCAAAGATGGTTATCTAAGACTGTGCGTTCATGAATCAGACTATTTGAAAGTCTTAGAGACTGCACACAGTAGTGTTGCAGGTGGACATTTTGGTCCTGACCGAGTAATCAAGACCATTCTTTTCTTAGGACTTTGGTGGCCAACTCTTCATATGGATGCACATACCTATGTGAAGAAATGCGACACATGCCAACGTGCACACTATCCTATCAGAAAAGACAAGATGCCTTTGAGGCCCATGATGGGAGGACGTGCATTCTCGAAGTGGGGTATAGACTTTGTAGGTCCTATTAATCCCCCAGCTACAAACTCCCATGCAGAGTATATCACTGTAGCCACAGACTACCTTACCAAGTGGGTAGAAGTCAAAGCCACCACAAATAATGATGCCCAAACAATGGCTAAGTTCTTATTTGAAAATGTGTTCACGAGATATGGGTTACCAATAGAGTTAGTCAGTGATAGAGGTACGCACTTCTTGAATGAAGTCATTGAAAATCTTCTCCAAGAATTCTTGGTGATACATAAGAAGTTTGCCCCTTATCACCCACAAGCTAACGGACAAGCCAAAAGCACAAATAAGATCCTATGTAACGTGTTGAAAAAACTTGTAAATAATAAACGCTCTGATTGGGACAAACAACTTCATATGCTGTTTGGGCTTACCGAGTTGCCTACAAATCGGCACTCAATGCTACCCCATTTCAGATGATCTTTGGATAGAGTGCTGTGCTACCATTGGATTTCTTAATCCCTGCTTTAAAAGTAGCACAAGAGTATGAGTGGAATGGACATGAATTGTCCTCTAGGATCTTTGATCTAGAATGCTTAGGTGAGACAAGGCTACGCGTGGCGGCAGACATCTATGCTGCAAAGAAAATGCAAAAGGCATACTTTGATGCACACATCAAAGATAAAGGATTGAAAGAGGGAGATCTAGTTTTGGTTTACACACTAAAACAACATGCCCGTAAGTTGGAAAAACGAGGATATGGACCCATGATCATTAACAAAATTTCCACTAGCGATGCAGTTCAATTGGCTACTTTAGAAGGTGATATCTTGCCCAACTATATTAGTGGATGTAGAGTCAAGTTATATCAAGAACCTCTTACAGAGGATATGCTAAGGAGACTCAATACTGGTAAGAAACAAAAAGAAGAAGAGATGAGAGTCAGAGAAGAAGCACAAGCGGAGACTAGAGAGCGCATAAGGCGAAATAAGTTAAGGTGATTAGGCCTAGATGTCAACTCAAAAGCCCCAAAATATCACATGGATATGTGCCAAAAATCAAGCATAGCGACTTCTCAAGTCATTGACCGACGTCCCTTTGTGACCATAAAGATAGGACAAGGAAAGGGTGTTGGTGCAGACCAATCACCAATTGAAGACTTGGAAGGTTAAAGAGTGAAGGAAGGATCAACCATTGAAGCTTGGAAGAAAGACATATTCAGAGGATAAGAGAAGTGTACACATATGTACATTAGTATAGTCATAGGTGACTCAGATCTTTGTTTGAATAATAAACTTGTACAAATTATCTATAAATACTTTGAGAAAAGTCGGGGCATGTATGAGAGCATATGTAGAAACCAAGATTGAGGAAGTTAGGAGTCAAGAGATAGAGAAAAGTTAGTTGAGTTAGCTCTCATCACTCAGTTGTAAATTTCTGAGTTAATGAAGAAATTTTGCGCCCGATCTTTTCGTGTCTGCTCCTTCTGTGTTTGATCATTTGTGAAATCCTTTTGAGGATAACTAAGTTGTTAGTTAATGAGCCTGTGACCTGAATTTCAGAGTCCAATTGTAAACAGGCTAGGAGAATTATGAGTAGGAACATTCATATGTGTTGAATGTCTACAGTTCTCTGAAACAGGCGCAAATTTCGAGTTTAATCTTTTGGTCAGTGCTCACTCCATAGTTTAAAGTTTTGTGCAAGCAAGCACTTAATCTTTAAGTTGGAAGGTGATCTACTCGTGGCTAAAAGCATTTGGCAAAACGGGTTAGATATTGTGAGAATCAAAGTTAAGAAGTTAGGGGTGTCTAAATCGACTTCTCAGAAGTGCAGATTCAGACATAGGTAACTTGTGAAGACAATTTCTCAAGTTATACTAAAGCTTTTCAAGTGATTCAACTTGGAGGTGATGCGCAATCTCTAGGAGATGATTCGTACAAAGTTTCATCAAAAACTTTACACATTTGATAAGTCAATGTGAAGAAATTCTGCAGCAGACTTTTCTGTATTTCACCTTCTTCACAGATTTTCTTAATTTTGATAATTTTGGAGATTGGACCTATAATTTAGTGAAGGTTTTGACTTACTCTTGATATAGAGGTGTTCTAAACTCAAGAGTAGGTTGTTCTTTTGGAGATTAACACTCTCCATCAGTGGTATCAGAGCAGGAGACATCAAAATCAAGGAAAGGAAGGTCCCGACTGCTGCAGATTCAAGAAGTTCAACATTTGAAGAGCTAAGAAGTGAAAGCTTGGAGTCAAAAGGCTGAGGAGAAGTCTACTCGACATCAAGAAAGGCAAAAGGAGCCTAATTCGAAGTAAAGGTACATACATTGGTTGTAAAGCTTGAAGATTTCTATATACAGGTGGATACAAGATGGGAGATGCTCTACAGATAGAGAAATTGGATAGGGAAAACTATCCTGCATGGTCAATGAGGATGGAAGCTCATCTTATGAGCAAAGATTTGATTGGTTATATCACAGGAGAAGAAGAGAAGCCAGAGTTCAGAGATCCTAGTGTTCCAACTAGGGAAGAGTTAGCAGATCTTAAAAATTGGATGAAGAAAGATGCTCAAGCTAGGAGCATTATCTATATGGGAGTCAATGATTACTTGTTACCTCACATTAGAGGTCTTGAAAGTGCTACTGACATATGGAATGCTTTGGAGGAGCATTTCCAGAACACTACAAAGTCAAGGAAGGCATCCTTATGGGCAGAGTTTACTACCTTCAAGAAGAAGGCCTCTCAATCTATTTCAGACTATGTAACAAGGATGAAAGATATTGCAGATGCTTTAGGAGCTGTTGATGAAGACATTGAGGAAGATAAATTGGTAAGACAAATCCTTACAGGGTTGAGAGGTGATGACAAATGGAAGCCATTTATTTTGTCTACAGAACTTTCACTTGACCATTTCACTCCTGATTTAAATCAATTGTTAGGTCATATGCTAACATTTGAGCAGGATGTTAAAGGAGATGGTGACAAGAGTACAGGTCATGCAATGTATTCAAAGGATAAGAAGAAGAATAGCAAAGGAAAACAACAAGCAGGTGAAGATGAAGGAACAACTACTCAAGCCAACTTCCTAAGAGGAAGAGGAGGTGGCAAAGGTAGAGGAAGAGGCAGGAACAATAAAGATGGAGGCAAAGCTTGCTGGATTTGTGGTAAGACAAATCACTTAGCTAATGATTGTTGGCACAATACTCAGAATAATAATGGATATAGTCAAAACTATAATGCAAGAGGAAGAGGTGGCAGAAATCAAAGAGGTAATTACAGAGGTAGAGGTGGAAGGAATTACTTTGGAAGAAATGCAGGAAGAGGATTCCAAAGTCAACAATACAACAACACCTACTACAATTATGCTTCAGATCAAAAAGAAGATTCAACATTGATAATGAATGCAACTTGTGAAAGGCAGAGTGAAGATCAAAGAGTCTTCTACATTGACTCAGGGTGTAGCAATCACCTGAGTGGTAACATATCTTTGATGACTGATTTGGAAAGTAAAGTTTTTAATCATGTTGTTCAAACAGGTGACAACACAAAGCACAATGTTAAGTCAATTGGATCAGTGAAGGCCAAGGATGGAAGCACATTATTGAGTAAGGTTTTGTATGTTCCTACAATCCCTAAGAATTTGATAAGTGTAGGTCAAATTGTTGAAAAGGGATATGAAGTAAGGTTCACTAATGATGGAGTATATGTGGAAGACCCTAGCCAAGGGTATAAACAGATTGTTTCAGGGAAAAAGGAAGGAAGACTATTTACATTGAAGATTCAAGACAACATTGGTCATGCTATGTTCACATATGGAGGACATAAGATCTCTGAGTTAGATCTTTGGCACAAGAGGCTTGGACATTTCAATGAGAGAGGTATTAAAGATATGGTAAACAATGGTTCAGTGCTTGGATTGCCTAATGTTGCAGGTCAACATATGACATACAAATGTGAGGCATGTCAATTAGGTAAGGCTCATAAACATTCATATTCCAAGCATGGTTTTATGTACTCAGAGAAGCTTGAGTTGGTACACACAGATGTGTGGGGACCATCAAAAGATTTCAGTATAAATGGATCAAGGTATTATGTGATTTATGTTGATGATGCTACTAGGTGGATCACTATCTATGTGATCAAAGATAAGTCAGAAGTGTTTAATACATTTAAACACTATCATGCATATGCAGAAAGAATTACAGGTCATAAGTTGAAGAGACTAAGGTCAGATGGAGGGGGAGAGTATTTCTCAAATGAGTTCAGTGATTATTTATGGAATGCAGGTATAAAAAGGGAAATTACTTGCAGGTACTCTCCTCAACAAAATGGTGTTGCAGAAAGGAGAAATAGAACTCTTGTTGAGTTTGCAAGATCCATGATGAAGGAGAAAAATTGCCCTAATTATTTGTGGGCTGAGGCTGTAAATACAGCCACTTATTTGGTCAATAGGTTACCATGTAAAGCCTTGCAGGGTATGACACCATATGAGGCTTGGTGGGGTAAGAGACCTACCTTAGATCATTGCAGAGTATTTGGGTGTGTGGCATATGCATATGTGCCATCACAATTAAGACACAAATTGGAACCCAAAGCTGAAAAGTATGTTTTCATTGGCTATGATGATAAGCAGATGGGCTATAGGTTGTGGAGTCCATCTACAAAGCAATTTATGGTTTCTAAGGATGTTACATTTGATGAACAAAGCACTTGGTATGCAGGTACAATCAACATCAATACAGATGATGAAGAAGAAGTGAGTCAAAGAAAAGGTAAATCAAAAGTTCAAATATTTGATGAGCAAGAGAATAATGAAGTGCAGGTTGAAGTGGAAGAGACACCAAGATTTGATCCTGAATGTGAAGAGCCAGAAACCTCAAGGAGTGGAGAACTCAGAAGGTCTACAAGAAATAGGTGGCAACCTACAAGGTATAGTTATGATACTTCATTTCTAGCCACAAAAGATTATGCTTACATAGTGAATACAGATGAAGACCCTTCTACATATGAAGAGGCAAAAGGTAAGGAAAAATGGGAGAGTGCTATGCAGGAAGAATATGATGCACTATTGGAGAATCAAACTTGGGATTTGGTTCCTAAACCAAATAGTCAGAAGATTATTGGATGCAAGTGCGTCTACAAGACAAAAAGGTTTGCAGATGGAAGTGTGTCTAGATACAAGGCTAGACTTGTTGTCAAAGGCTTTGCTCAGACATATGGTATTGATTATGATGAGACCTATAGTCCTGTGGCAAAAATGACAACCATAAGGACACTTATTGCTATTGCTGCATGTAAAGGTTGGAAACTATGTCAACTTGATGTGAAGAATGCTTTTTTGAATGGTTATATTTCAGATGATGTATTCATGGAGCAACCTCAAGGGTTCAGAGATAAAAGGTATCCAGATCATGTGTGCAAGCTCAAGAGAGCTTTGTATGGCTTGAAGCAGGCCCCAAGGGCATGGAACTATAGACTTGTGAAGTTCCTAAAAGAACTTGGTTTTCAGGTGTCTAAAGCAGATAGTAGCTTGCTTGTCAAGGCAAGTGAAAATGGTTTCATATACATGTGCATATATGTTGATGATATAATTCTTACAGGTACAGATGAAGAAGGAATACAAAGGCTCAAGAGGCAAATGGAAAAGGAGTTCAAGATAAGTGACTTGGGAGATTTATCATACTTCTTGGGCATGGAGATAACATATACTCAACATGGAGTATTTGTGACCCAAGAAAGGTATTTGAAGAACTTGTTAATCAAGTTTAAAATGGATGATTGCAGGGTAGCACCTACACCAATGGAGGTGAATCACAAATTGAGTAAGTATGGAGGTGAAGATTTCAAGGACATGAGACAATATCAGAGTTTGGTTGGTAGCCTTATCTATGCTACTCTAACTAGACCTGATTTATCATATGCAGTAGGAGTTTTGTCTCAATTTATGCATTGCCCAAGGAAAGAACATTGGATTGCAGGACAAAGGGTGTTGAGGTACATTAAGGGTACACTCAATGAAGGTTTGTATTATGGGTTTACCTCAGATACAAATATCAAAATTTATAGTGATGCAGATTGGGCAGGTAATCCAGATGATAGAAGATCTACATTTGGATACATGTGTTATGTGGGAGATAAACTTATCTCATGGTGTTCCAAGAAGCAACATACAGTTGCTTTATCTTCTACAGAAGCAGAGTATAAAGGCATGGTTGAAGCTGCAAAGGAAGTAATTTGGGTTAAGACCTTGATGAAGAGTCTTGACATTGTGCATGGAATACCAATCATATATGGAGATAACATGAGTTCATTGTATTTAGCTGCTAATCCTGTTTTTCATGCCAGGACCAAACACATTGAGATTCAGTATCACTTTCTAAGAGAGAAAGTGATGGATAAGGAGATTGAAGTCATACATACTTCAACAAAGGATCAGATAGCTGATATGCTTACAAAGAGCTTGGATGGACCAAAGCTACAGAAGTTTAAAGATATGGCAGGTATAAAGAAGAAAGGAGAAGACCTCAATTGATGATTGAGGGGGAGCTGTTGGTGCAGACCAATCACCAATTGAAGACTTGGAAGGTTAAAGAGTGAAGGAAGGATCAACCATTGAAGCTTGGAAGAAAGACATATTCAGAGGATAAGAGAAGTGTACACATATGTACATTAGTATAGTCATAGGTGACTCAGATCTTTGTTTGAATAATAAACTTGTACAAATTATCTATAAATACTTTGAGAAAAGTCGGGGCATGTATGAGAGCATATGTAGAAACCAAGATTGAGGAAGTTAGGAGTCAAGAGATAGAGAAAAGTTAGTTGAGTTAGCTCTCATCACTCAGTTGTAAATTTCTGAGTTAATGAAGAAATTTTGCGCCCGATCTTTTCGTGTCTGCTCCTTCTGTGTTTGATCATTTGTGAAATCCTTTTGAGGATAACTAAGTTGTTAGTTAATGAGCCTGTGACCTGAATTTCAGAGTCCAATTGTAAACAGGCTAGGAGAATTATGAGTAGGAACATTCATATGTGTTGAATGTCTACAGTTCTCTGAAACAGGCGCAAATTTCGAGTTTAATCTTTTGGTCAGTGCTCACTCCATAGTTTAAAGTTTTGTGCAAGCAAGCACTTAATCTTTAAGTTGGAAGGTGATCTACTCGTGGCTAAAAGCATTTGGCAAAACGGGTTAGATATTGTGAGAATCAAAGTTAAGAAGTTAGGGGTGTCTAAATCGACTTCTCAGAAGTGCAGATTCAGACATAGGTAACTTGTGAAGACAATTTCTCAAGTTATACTAAAGCTTTTCAAGTGATTCAACTTGGAGGTGATGCGCAATCTCTAGGAGATGATTCGTACAAAGTTTCATCAAAAACTTTACACATTTGATAAGTCAATGTGAAGAAATTCTGCAGCAGACTTTTCTGTATTTCACCTTCTTCACAGATTTTCTTAATTTTGATAATTTTGGAGATTGGACCTATAATTTAGTGAAGGTTTTGACTTACTCTTGATATAGAGGTGTTCTAAACTCAAGAGTAGGTTGTTCTTTTGGAGATTAACACTCTCCATCAAAGGGTGCAAGGACTGTGAAAGCATTGATTGACTCAGGTGCAGCAAGTAGTGCAGTTAGACTTTCCTACTACCAAGACTTGCAGTTGAACATCAATCCCATAGAAACTTATCTCATAGGATTGGGAGGTGTGGAAACCCCTTGTTTGGGCGAGGTGGAACTTCCCATCTACCTTCAAGATGTTCCAATGAAACTCAAAGTGCTAGTGTGTCAAGATGAGAACCTTACCGAACCACTTGTCTTAGGACAAGATTGGATTTATGAAAATGCAGTCAACTTGAACCTAAGAAGTCAACTTCTTCAAGTTTGGGTCTAGGGACAATGCTTTATATTAGAACTAGAAAATGGCATGCTCACAAATCAAGAGGTCACATTTTGTATTTCTCCTAGGACTAATCTTAGCAAAAGGGATGTTGTATGCGTCAAAAGCTCTATGTCGTAGGAGAACTCAATCATGGAAGAACAGGCTCAAAGACAAGCGGACTCCTCCTCTGGTGTAAGGACTAATGCCGACACTACAACTCAACCAACAAGGCAAGCACAATAGAACAAGACAACTGCTATATCAAATAGACAACGGGATTTCCAAAGGAAATTAGTGTCGGGCATGAAGCAGATTTGGGTACAAAAAGGAGAGCAACCACCGGCCTTAACCCCACAATTCACCTCTAGGGACTCCCACCAGGCCAAAAGACGAATGGAGAAGCTAGGACAAACTGAACCACAAGATATTCGACAAGTTTGGGTGCCTAAGAAATTAGCTGCAGCTCAACAAGGACAATTGCAAATATGGGTACCCAAGAAGCTCTTACATACACAACAATCTATGCTCTCCCACTTGAGAAAAGTCGCAACAAAGAAGCCAAGGCGGGGCAAGGGTCAGAACCAAACACCACGATCAAAACTAGATCAATTCGCCTCTTCAACAAGGATTAGAAGGCCAACCACAATTGTATGGGTATGGAAGCCAAAAGCACTGGTAGCCCCCACAAAACCAAGGAACCAACCACGTGGGATACAAAATTTAAGAAACCATCCAAAGATGAAGACTCCTGAAGTGATCTCTACAGTGCCAAATGATGTTCTAAGATGTAGTGGGTACATAGAGAACCTTACGTAGAATGTTTGTCCTGCCATTGGAAGCTTTGACATTACTAATCTTCTCCACATTGTGCTTTGTGTCATCCCCTGTTTGCACTTCATGTCTATGATTTGGACTTTCCAAGTCAGATGGAAGAGCAATGTTGCTTGCAACATGATTCAAACATCCTGAATCTATGTAGAACAAATGATCATCTTCTTTACCTTCTTTGTGGCTTAGATTCATAAGAAGCAATGAGTCTTCATGTGGTTGATCTTCTGAATAATTGTTGTAGTCCCTCCTATTATAGCTTCTATTGTTTTTGTTGAAGTTGTGTCCACCTCTGCCTCTATTGCTGCCATATCCACCTCTTCCACTTCCTTTGTGGGTCTTCCCATTGAACTAGCAATTCTGAGTGGTGTGGTTGGTCTTATCAGATATGGCATAAGGTTGAACATTCTGACCTTTGGCTTTGTCTTGCTTTGGTCCTTTCTTCTTCCCTTTCCACTTGCTCTTGCTTGCAAAGTTGGCTTGGGAGGTCTCTTCTTCATCTTCTTCCTTCTTATTGCCTCTCTGCTTCTTATCCTTCTTATCTGCATATAGAGCACTTGTTGAATTACCATGATAAGAGTTACCTTCTTTTATGCTATTGTTGGCTTCTTGATTGAAGAGTTGTCCAAGAAAGATGTTGAAGTCTGGAATTTGCACATCCATGATGAGATCATAAGCCGTCGTGAAGGATTGCCATTGCTTATCACTTCAAATGCCATTGAGACTTTGCCTCATGATGACTTCTTCAATCAGCTCTCCAATGGATGCTAACTGATCTGCAACCTCCTTGACCTTGGTAACAAACTCTGTGATGGTTTGTTTAGGTGTCTTCTTCATTTGGTTGAACTCGTTCCAAAGATGATTCTTTCTTGCTTTGGTACTAGCAGAAAAGAAAGTCTCGAGGGCATCCCAAGTCTCTTGAGATGTCTTGCATCCTCTAATATATGGTAATAGAAAGTCAGAGATAGAGTTTAGTATGTACGACCTTGCTTGAGCATACCTTGCCCACCAAAGTGTGAGCTTATCTGTCTCCTCTTGTGTAGGTCCTCCTTTGGATCTTGGAATAGGCATAGCTTCATCACCTGCTACAATTCCATAAAGATTTCTACCTTGCAAATAGGCCTCCATTCTGATTTGCCAAGCCGCATAGTTGTGTCGATCAATCTTCTCGATCATTGAGGGAAAGCAGTCACCCATCTTGATCCAGCTCTGATACCACTGAAAGAACTTGGAGAAGCTTGTAGAAGGTAGAAAAGTGCGTTTCGAAGCGACGAAGTTTGGTCAAGCCAACCGGCACAAGATCAGCCCTTGAGCTTATGGAGACTCAAATAGACCTTATATGCATGCAATAAGTGCAAAGAAACATACTATGTACTTTGGAGCATCAAGGAGAATGAGTCAATACAAAACAGATAGGTTTGTGGGTCGACTAGCTCAAAAAACTTACTATCTATGGAAGAGACATTGAACTTCAAATGCCCATAGCGACCAGGGTGATTACAATTAGAAAAAATCCTTTTATTGGAGTGATACACATAGGGTTGAGTGTATGGAATGCACAAAAGTATAAGGAATAAGCAAAATATGCTATAGGAATGAATGCGACATTCACCGGTGGTACTTCCTATTTTTCAGGAATACGCAGAGATTGACCCCGAGACAGAAAAACTCAGATTTCTCCCAATCTACTGATCTAAATGCTATGAAAATTTATACGCATAAACTAGAAACTAATACCTTTCCAATAAGCGATTGTGCACTCAATGTAGAGCTCTGGAGAGAGAGCAGCAGCCTCTGCAATATTACTATTGGTGAAGAAGATGATGCAGAGAATTGAAGGAGCAAGACAATGATGGTCACAAATGTATGTATATTGCTTCCATGTAATGTACAAGTGATTTCAAGTCTTTATATAGACTCTAGGAGTGTTCTAAGACTTCTACAAGTGGAATTTGAATTCAAATCAAGGTGGGAATGGTTGTTGGAGGGAATCAATTCACTTTCCTACAATCTAGGAAAAGTGAAGATCTACTTTGATCTACTTTTAGGTGATTGATTGCTTGATTGAATGCAACTTCAACCACCACAAATTCGTGGGATTTGGGCTCTATATTTCTACCTTTACATGTGTAAATCTCAAGGCTTTTACAATGGTAAATGAACCATCAAAAGCTCTCTCAAAAAAATACCATAAATGAGCATATGAAAAAGAACTCTCCAATGGATATTCTTTCGATGTGATAGCCTTTGATGTAGATCAAATCCACCTCAAGCATAGTGTAAGCTTGATGTTCCAACATTAATTACCATGACATGCCCCACGAGGTTGATTTGCATGCCCTTCCAATAAGCTAACTTGTTGTCTAGTTTGGAAAGGACCCAATTCCATTGTTGCTCCATCGAAACACCCAAACATTAGCAGATTTATAATTACTAGTAGATGAGCTCCATTTACCTTTGCCCTTCTAACTAGTTAAGAAAGCTTGATCTACAACATGCATAATGGACTTGTTCTACCTAGAATGATCTTCCTATGACAAAACAAAGATTAAATCCTCAAATGTTAAGGCCTTTGGATTGTCTATCATCATCAATGGAAGAGTAGAAGTAAAAATCTGATATGAATATGGACGACCATTAAGAGCAGTTTGCATAAGTGAACTATACGACAAGACCTTATCAGTACAAATCAACTTCTTTTCCAAATCTTTGATCTTTTTCAAAAATCTATCCATAGAATCTCCTTCATTCATATGCTCACTCTCCAACTATTTTTGTAGATAAGAAATACGAGCCTCATTTCTTGCCTGGTACAAACTGGTAAGTGTATCCCAAGCATCGTTTGATGTTTGCAAGAGAGAATATGAGGGTTAATGGCATGCTTGATAGTCAAGGCTATCAATTTATGTGCTTGAGCATCTCTACAATCCCAATGAAGTTGCTTTGCAGTAGGTGTAGCAAGAACTACAACACAAACAAGAATCTAAAAGTCATCATCTTCAATAAATTGCAAAATGTGTTGCAAGGGGCGTCGAGCGCGGACCGTCGATTAAACAACAAGCCAAACAACGTTTTTTTTGACGTGTGGTGTGACGTGGTGTGCGTCACTCGCATAAAGCGTCACTAACATGATGGGTTAAAAAAGAGTGGCATAAGCAATGCTAAAAAATGTCACTTATGCAATGCTAATTCTAGTGGTTTTTATGACACGTTACCATCGCTTACATGATGGTCTGTGGATGAAAAATTAAAATTTTGGAGGCTCTTCGATTGGCATTTTCATGCATCTGGTCGAAGAGCTCTCCAACGTTCGCAATTGCGCTGTGCTTACGAGCTCAAACAAGTATATGCAGAATTGTTGTTTTGCATAAGCTCTATCTTATTGTCTTTCTCTATCTCTGTTCCTCTCTTTCTACATCTTTCTCTCTTTGAATTCTCTCTCTCTCTCTCTCTTCTCTCTCTCTTTATTGCATGTTAGTCAAGAAGCTAACCAAACAAAAAGTATGGCTAACTATTGTAAGTACAATTTCCATTCTTTATATATCATTTGAATTGTGTTATTTTCACTAGATAGCATACTCACACTTATTGATATGCACATATACACTTATACATGATGAAAATGCACGTTCACACATATACACATATACACATATACACATGCACATACACACACATATATACACAGATACATGTGCACATGCACTTACACATACACATGCATATGCACAAACATTTCTACAACCACATAAAAAGACTTACATGCATGCATTATTGCATATATATACATACATACATACATACACACACACACACACACACATATATATATATATATATATATATATATATATATATATATATATATATATATATATATATATATATATATATATATATATATATATATATATATATATATATATATATACACACACACATTAACATATACTTAAATACATGTATATGCACATCCACATGCATGCACATGGATGCAAATGGAAATGCATCCACATGCACATGCATGTTTCATACATATACACATGCATATACATACATTTGTATATGTTTCATGATCACCCTGTGATGATCGAGATCGTCCCTCCTGTGTCTGTCTCTCCACCTTATCCATATCTACCTCTCCATAATACTCATTTATTACATATAACAAACATAAATAAGTAAAACAATTAAACCATTCATAAAAATAAAATAATTATATAAAATTCAATAATACTCACAAAGGCATCCGAATGATCTCACATATACTCGCTCAAATGTCAATATCCAAAATGTGTAGCATACTCGATCTCATGTTTCGTAGGATATTGGCCATAATCCTTTCACTGCATTGAAACAAATAAAAAAGATTAGTTTTTTGCATTTTAACTAAAATTAAAAATATACTCACAATAACACATATACTTACAAATGTAGCTACAAAACCATGATGGCCCATTTGGCCTAGGTGCAATGTGTGGCCTGACTCAACTCTTTTCTTTGCAGCAACCTTTTTATTTAAGAAAAAAGAAATACATAAATTAAATGTAAAAAATTACTAAAATATATGAAAATTATAAATATAAACTATTAATTTTTATACCTTCTGCTGAAGAAATGACTCTTGAAGACGTAGTTGTCTACAAAAAAATTGCCACGTCTCAGGTCGTATGTTAGGTCGCCTCTTATTTTTCTCCACCATACAATATCTCCTGTTAATTTTGTTGGTGTGTAAAACACCACAAGAACTAAACTAATGTGGTACTAGAAGACCTCCATAACCACCATTAGCTTAGCAATACTCACATTGTGAATCTTCATCTCTGAATTTAGTGAAAATCAAAATTTCACTTCACAGAAATCTGCACCTTTTCTTCAATCCTTCAATCTGACCTGTATTAGCTCAATCTTTGCAAAATCTTTTGATCATTTGCTAAGAGAAGTTCTTGCTAATGTTAAGCAACACATAACAAACAAAACTTTCAAGTAATAACTTCAAAATCTTCTGATTTTGCTTCAACCTTTCCACTATGTCTGAAAACTGAAATTTGACTTCATCGATTTGACATACCTCCACTCTTAAGCTGATTTCTCTGAGTATGCGTCCCATTTCTTAAAGATCTTTTGACCAAGTGTAGTTGAGGAGAGTAGCTTTAAAATGAGCTATCACTTACCAAAAACTTTACACCATGCTTCGAGATCTGACCTTCAGAAGATCAGTCAAATGTGCGCCAGAAAAGTCGTAACTGTCAACTACCTTACACAGTCATATGAAATGACTTAGAACTCAATGTACAAGAGGAATTAGACTCAATCCTTCTACACAAACATGTATTGATTATCAAAGAAGATGTGTACAAAATGGCTTGGCCTAATTTTGCTCACAGCCATGGAAAACTCTCTCAGACTCAGAAGTTTTCTCTCACCATCTCTCTCAGAAATTACACGACTTTTCTCTACTCACTCAGATTACAAAATTGAGTTCTCTCATACATATTTTTGACTCAAATTAACTTATATACCTATGGTTTACATTCTTCTAGACTTGAACTCGTAAGTTCTGAAGATCAAATAAAAAACTAGACTCTAATTTTGCACTAATTTACAATAGTGAAATTGTCCCTTCACTTAGACTTGATTTTCTGTAAGTCTTTTCTTCACTTCTTCTTTCCTCCATCATATATCTTCATATGTCTTCATATATCCATGCCTAATTAGTGAGTGAAGCCCCAACAGCTCCCCCTCAATCACTAATTAGCATAATTTGACTTCTTCACATAGTCTTCTTCTCTTTTATTCCTGCCATCTCCTTGAACCTACTTGTCTTCACTCCATCCAAGCTTTTTGTCATAATATCTGCAATCTGGTCTTTTGTAGAAGTGTACACCACTTCAATCTCTTTCTCCATTACCTTTTCTCTGAGAAAATGATACTGTATCTCTATATGCTTTGTCCTTGCATGAAATACAGGATTTGCTGCAAGATATAATGAACTCATGTTATCTCCATGAATGATGGGTATACCTTGATCAATTCCCAAGCTTTTGAATAATGTCTGCATCCATATTACTTCTTTTGCTGCTTCCACAAGTCCTTTGTATTCAGCTTCTGTTGATGATAAGGCCACTGTGTGTTGTTTCTTTGAACACTAACTCACAAGCTTATCTCCAATGTATATCATATAGCCATGGGTAGATCTTCTGTCATCTTGACTTCCTGCCCAATCTGAATCACTATAGGCTCTCAATCTTATATTTGATGTAAAAGGATAATACAATCCTTCTTTCAAAGTCCCTTTGATATATCTAAGGAATCTTTGACCTGCAATCCAATGTGGATCTTTTGGACAATGCATGAATTGAGAAAGGACACCAACTGCATAACTAAGATCAGGCCTTGTTAGAGTTGCATAAATCAAACTTCCCACTAAAGATTGATACTTCCTCATGTCTTTGAATTCTGCACCATCATATCTACTAAGTTTGTGATTGACCTCTAGTGGTGTAGATGCCTCTCTGCAATTCTCCATGTTAAACTTCTTTAGAAGATTCAAGAGATACCTTTCTTGTGATACATATATGCCATGTTCTGCATAAGTGATTTCCATTCCAAGAAAATATGACAATTTTCCTAGATCACTTATCTTGAATTCTCTTTCAAGTAGCTTCTTCACCTCCTTGATTCCTTCATTTGAGGTACCTGTAATTATAATATCATCTACATATATACAAATGTAGATCATACCTTCATCTGTTCTTTTGATAAGTAAACTTGCATCTGCCTTTGAACTTTGATATCCAAGATCATTAAGGTACTTTACAAGTCTAAAATTCCAAGCTCTTGGAGCTTGCTTCAAACCATAAAGTGCTCTTCTTAATCTGCAAACATAATTTGGAAACTTATGATCTGCAAACCCTTGAGGTTGCTCCATGTAAACCTCATCTGATATATATCCATTCAAAAATGCATTCTTAATGTCCAATTGACTCAATGTCCATCCTTTTGATGCTGCAATGGCAATGATTGTCCTTATGGTTGACATCTTTGCTGATGGAGAGTGTTAATCTCCAAAAGAACAACCTACTCTTGTGATTAGAGCACCTCTATACCAAGAGTAAGTCAAAACTTCACAACACAAACATTCTGCTGCACAGTTTCTTCAAATTAATCTATCAAACGCGGAAAGTTTTTATGAAACTTTGTCTGGAATGTCGCCTAGAAATTGCGCACCTCCTTCAAGTTAAAGTTCTTCAAAAGATTTAGTATAACTTGATAAATCACCTTCACAAGTTACCTATGTCTGAAACTGTCATTTTGAACAGTCTATTTTACACCTGCAACTTCTAAGACTTGGTTCTCCTTGAATAGAACCCGTTTAAGCAAATGCTTCTGGTTACGAGTAGCTTATCTTCTAACTTAAAGATTAAGCCCTCACTCATGCAAAACTTTAAAGTATGCACTGAGAAATGATCAAAACATTGATCACCGAAAATGCGCCTGTTTCAGTAAACTTTGAACACTCAACACATATGAATGTTCCTACTGACAATTCTCGGTTTCTGTTTACAATTAAACTCTGAAACTTAAGCTATAGATTGATTAACTATAGACTTAGATATCCTCAAAAGGATTTCACAAATCATCTATCACAGATGAAGAACACACAGAAATTTCGGCGCAGTATTTCTTCGATTACTCAGAAAGTTACAGTTGAGTGATGAGAGGAAAACTCAACTAACTTTTCATGTGTCTCATGACATCTAACTTCTCATTCTCTCTCATTGTCTCTCATTCTATCATCTATGCCTCTCATACTTTTTTTCTCTACGCGCCTCGACATTTTCCAGGTATTTATAGATAAATTTGTACAAGCTTACAACTTAACTATACTACTGTACATATGTGTACAACCTTTTTCCGGTTTTCTTCCATGCTCCAAAATTTGTTCTTTTCTTCCTCCTTTTATCTTCCAACTCTTCATAAACTGAAAACTGTAAAATTGATCATTTCCGGTAACATTCCGGTGACTTTACTGTGACCTTCCGGTACTGTTCTGGTGACCTTCCGGTGACCTTTTTAAAGAAATTTTTGCTGAAGTTTCTGCGGACTTAAAGACCTTCAATTGTTGATTGTCTTGCACCAACAGCTCCCCCTCAATCATCAATTGAGGTTTTCTCTGTCTTCTTTATTCCTGCCATATCTTTAAACTTTTGTAACTTAGGTCCATCCAAACTTTTTGTAAGCATATCAGCTATCTGATCTTTCGTTGAAGTATGAATTACTTCAATCTCTTTATCCATCACCTTCTCTCTTAGAAAGTGATACTGAATCTCAATGTGTTTAGTCCTGGCATGAAAAACAGGATTAGCAGCTAAATATAATGAACTCATATTATCTCCAAATATAATTGGTGTCCTCTGTATAATGTCAAAATTCTTCATTAAAGTCTTTAGCCAAATCACTTCCTTTGCGGCTTCAACCATGCCTTTGTACTCAGCTTCGGTAGAAGACAAAGCAACTGTATGTTGCTTCTTGGAACACCATGAGATTAGCTTATCTCCCACATAACACATGTATCCATAGGTTGACCTTCTGTCATCTGGATTACGTGCCCAATCTGCATCACTGTATATTTTAATATTTGTATCTGATGTAAAACCATAATACAAACCTTCTTTGAGTGTACCCTTAATGTACCTCAACACCCTTTGTCCTGCAATCCAGTGTTCTTTCCTTGGACAGTGCATGAATTGAGACAATACTCCTACTGCATATGATAGATCAGGTCTGGTTAAAGTAGCATAGATAAGACTACCAACCAAACTCTGATATTGTCTCACATCCTTGAATTCTTCACCTCCAAACTTACTCAGTTTGTGATTCACCTCCATTGGAGTCGATGCTATCCGGCAATCATTCATTTTAAACTTGATCAACAAGTTCTTCAAATATCTTTCTTGGGTCACGAATACTCCATGCTGAGTATATGTGATCTCCATACCCAAGAAATATGACAAGTCTCCCAAGTCACTTATCTTGAACTCCTTTTCCATTTGTTTCTTGAGTCTTTGTATACCTGACTCATCTGTTCCTGTAAGGACTATATCATCAACATATATGCACATGTATATGAAACCATTATCACTTGCTTTTATAAGCAGACTACTATCTGCTTCAGACACCTGAAAACCAAGTTCTTTCAAGAACTTTACAAGTCTATAGTTCCACGCTCTTGGAGCCTGCTTCAAGCCATACAAAGCTCTCTTGAGCTTGCACACATGATCTGGATATCTTTTATCTCTGAACCCTTGAGGTTGCTCCATGAACACATCATCTGAAATATATCCATTCACAAAAGCATTTTTCACATCTAACTGACATAACTTCCAACCTTTACTCGCAGCAATAGCTATGAGTGTTCTGATAGTTGTCATCTTTGCCACTGGACTATAAGTCTCATCATAATCAACTCCATATGTTTGAGCAAACCCTTTGACAACAAGTCTAGCTTTGTATCTAGACACACTTCCATCTGCAAATCTTTTGGTCTTGTAGACCCACTTGCATCCAATAATCTTCTGGCTATTTGGTTAAGGAACTAAATCCCATGTTTGATTTTCTACCAATGCATCATGTTCTTCTTGCATAGCTTTCTCCCATTTTTCCTTACCTTTTGCCTCTTCGTATGTAGAAGGGTCTTCATCTGCTTTCACTATGTAAGCATAATCTTTCGTAGCCAAAAATGAAGTATCATAACTGTACCTTGTAGGTTGCCATCTATTTCTTGATGACCTTCTGAGTTCTCCAGTCCTTGAAGTTTCTGGTTCTTCACACTCTAGGATCAAATCTTGGCCTTTGTTCAACTTCTTCCTGCACTTCATAATTTTCTTCTTCATCAATTATTTGAACCTTTGATTTACCTTTCTTTTGACTCACTTCTTCTTCATCACCTGTATTGTTATTAACTGTTCCTGCATACCAAGAACTTTGTTCATCAAACGTAACATCTTTCGAAACCAGAAAATGTTTTGTGGATGGATTCCACAATCTGTATCCCATCTGTCTATCATCATAACCAATGAAAACATATTTTTCAACTTTAGGTTCCAATTTGTGTCTTAATTGTGATGGGACATATGCGTATGCCACACATCCAAATATTCTGCAATGATCCAAGGTAGGTCTTTTACCCCACCAAGCCTCATATGGTGTCATACCCTGCAAGGCTTTACATGGTAGCCTATTGACCAAATAAGTGGCTGTATTTACAGCTTCAGCCCACAAATAATTAGGGCAATTTTTCTCATTCATCATGGACCTTGCAAACTCAACAAGAGTCCTATTCCTCCTTTCTGCTACACCATTTTGTTGAGGAGAATACCTGCAAGTAACTTCCCTTTTTATACCTGCATTCCATAAGTAATCACTGAACTCATTTGAGAAATACTCTCCCCCTCCATCTGATCTTAGTCTCTTCAGTTTATGACCTGTAGTTCTTTCTGCATACGCATGATAATGTTTGAATGTATTGAATACTTCTGACTTATCCTTGATCACATAGATAGTGATCCACCTAGTAGCATCATCAACATAAATCACATAATATCTTGATCCATTTATACTGAAATCTTTTGATGGTCCCCACACATCTGTGTGTACCAACTCAAGCTTCTCTGAGTGCATAAAACCATGCTTGGAATAAGAATTCTTATGAGCCTTACCTACTTGACATGCCTCACATTTGTATGTCATATGTTGACCTGCAACATTAGGCAATCCAAGCACTGAACCATTGTTAATCATATCTTTAATACCTCTTTCATTGAAATGTCCAAGCCTCTTGTGCCAAAGATCTAACTCAGAAATTTTCTGTCCTTCATATGTAAACATGGCCTGACCAATATTACCTTGAATCTTCAGTGTAAACAGTCTTCCTTCTTTCTTTCCTGAAACAATCTGTTTATACCCTTGACTGGGATCTTCCACGTATACTCCTTCATTAGTGAATCTTACTTCATATCCCTTTTCAACAATTTGTCCTACACTTATCAAATTCTTAGGAATTGTAGGAACATACAGAACCTTACCCAATAAGGTACTACCGTCTTTAGCTTTCACTGATCCAATCGACTGCACTTTATGCTTTGTGTTGTCACCTGTTTGAACAACATGATTAGAAACTTTATTCTCCAAATCAGTCATCAATGATATGTTTCCACTCAGGTGATTGCTACATCCTGAGTCAATGTAGAAGACTCTTTGATCTTCACTCTGCCTTTCACAAGTAGCATTCAATATCAATGTTGAATCTTCCTTCTGTTCTGAAGCGTAATTGTAGTAGGTGTTGTTGTATTGTTGACTTTGGAATCCTCTACCTACATTTCTTCCAAAGTAATTCCTTCCACCTCTACCTCTGTAATTACCTCTTTGATTTCTGCCACCTCTTCCTCTTGCATTGTAACTTTGACTATATCCATTATTACTTTGAGTATTGTGCCAACAATCATTAGCTAAATGATTTGTCTTACCACAAATCCAGCAAGCTTTGCCTCCATCTTTGTTGTTTCTGCCTCTTCCTCTACCTTTGCCACCTCCTCTTCCTCTTAGGAAGTTGGCTTGAGTAGTTGTTCCTTCATCTTCATTTGCTTGTTGCTTTCCTTTGCTATTCTTCTTTTTATCTTTTGAGTACATTGCATGACCTGCACTCTTGTCACCATCTCCTTTAACATCATTCTCAAATGTTAGCATATGTCCTAGCAATTGATTTAAATCTGGAGTGAAATGATCAAGTGATAACTCTGTAGACAAAATAAACGGCTTCCATTTGTCATCACCTCTTAAGCCTGTAAGAATTTGTCTTACCAATTTATCCTCCTCAATTTCTTCATCAACAGCTCCTAATGCATCTGCAATGTCTTTCATTCTTGTCACATAGTCTGAGATGGATTGAGAGGCCTTCTTCTTGAAGGTAGTAAACTCTGCCCATAAGGATGCCTTCCTTGACTTTGTAGTGTTCTGGAAATGCTCCTCCAAAGCATTCCATATGTCAGTTGCACTTTCAAGACCTCGAATATGAGGTAACAAGTAATCATTGACTGCCATATAGATAATGCTCCTAGCTTGAGCATCTTTCTTCATCCAATTTTTCAAATCTGCTAACTCTTCCCTAGTCGGAACGCTAGGATCTCTGAACTCTGGCTTCTCTTCTTCTCCTGTGATATAAGCTATCAAATCTTTGCTCATAAGATGAGCTTCCATCCTCATTGACCACGCAGGATAGTTTCCCTATCCAGTTTCTCTATCTGTAGAGAATCTCCCATCTTGTGTCTTCCTGTGTATTGAAATCTTCAACCTTTATGAATAATATATGTACCTTTGCTTCAAATTAGACTCCGTTTGTCTTTCTTGCTATCGTATGATCTCTTCCTCAGGTTTTGCCTTCAAGCTTTCATCTTTTAGTTCTTCAGTTGTTGAATTCTTTGTAACCGCATCAATCGGGAACCTCCTTTCTTTGATTTTGATGTCTCCTGCTCTGATACCACTGATGGAGAGTGTTAATCTCCAAAAGAACAACCTACTCTTGTGATTAGAGCACCTCTATACCAAGAGTAAGTCAAAACTTCACAACACAAACATTCTGCTGCACAGTTTCTTCAAATTAATCTATCAAACGCGGAAAGTTTTTATGAAACTTTGTCTGGAATGTCGCCTAGAAATTGCGCACCTCCTTCAAGTTAAAGTTCTTCAAAAGATTTAGTATAACTTGATAAATCACCTTCACAAGTTACCTATGTCTGAAACTGTCATTCTGAACAGTCTATTTTACACCTGCAACTTCTAAGACTTGGTTCTCCTTGAATAGAACCCGTTTAAGCAAATGCTTCTGGTTACGAGTAGCTTATCTTCTAACTTAAAGATTAGGCCCTCACTCATGCAAAACTTTAAAGTATGCACTGAGAAATGATCAAAACATTGATCACCGAAAATGCGCCTGTTTCAGTAAACTTTGAACACTCAACACATATGAATGTTCCTACTGACAATTCTCGGTTTCTGTTTACAATTAAACTCTGAAACTTAAGCTATAGATTGATTAACTATAGACTTAGATATCCTCAAAAGGATTTCACAAATCATCTATCACAGATGAAGAACACACAGAAATTTCGGCGTAGTATTTCTTCGATTACTCAGAAAGTTATAGTTGAGTGATGAGAGGAAAACTCAACTAACTTTTCATATGTCTCATGACATCTAACTTCTCATTCTCTCTCATTGTCTCTCATTCTATCATCTATGCCTCTCATACTTTTTTTCTCTACGCGCCTCGACATTTTCCAGGTATTTATAGATAAATTTGTACAAGCTTACAACTTAACTATACTACTGTACATATGTGTACAACCTTTTTCCGGTTTTCTTCCATGCTCCAAAACTTGTTCTTTTCTTCCTCCTTTTATCTTCCAACTCTTCATAAACTGAAAACTATAAAATTGATCATTTCCGGTAACATTCCGGTGACTTTACTGTGACCTTCCGGTACTGTTCCGGTGACCTTCCGGTGACCTTTTTAAAGAAATTTTTGTTGAAGTTTCTGCGGACTTAAAGACCTTCAATTGTTGATTGTCTTGCACCAACATTTGCTACAGGACTGAATGTCTCATCATAATCTATGCCAAATGTTTGAGCATAGCCTTTAACCACCAATCTAGCTTTGTATCTGGCTATAGTTCCATCTGCATGCTTCTTGATTTTGTAAACCCATTTATTTCCAATCACTTTCTTACCATTAGGCTTTGGGACAAGTTCCCAAGTTTTGTTCTCTTCAAGTGCATCAAACTCTTCCTTCATTGCTACTTCCCATTGTCTCTTACCCTTTGCTTCATCATAGCTTTGAGGTTCTTCATCTTCTTTAACCATGTAAGCATAGTTTTTCTGAGTCAAGTAAGAAGTGTCATATGAATACCTTGTAGGTTGCTTCCTCATTCTGGTTGACCTTCTTGGTTCACACTCTTCATGTATATCTGGATGTACTTCTTCATCAAATATTGGTCCATCTTCATTCCTTCTATATGATCCAATTCTTGATGTGCTTGCTTGCATATGTTCTTCATCTCCATCTATCTGCATATGTGACTTACCTCTTGCACCTCCTTCTTATCTCTTCTTCAAATGTTTCAAGATCACATTCTTTATCTGCATACCAACTCTTCTGTTCATCAAAAGTCACATCTCTGGAAACAATAAAATGTTTAGTTAAAGGAATCCATAGTCTATAACCCATTTGCTTTTCATCATACCCAATAAACACATATTTTTCTGCCTTTGGTTCAAGCTTATGTCTGAGTTGTGATGGCACATAAGCATAGGCAATTGACCCAAACACTTTACAATGGTCAAGTGTTGGTTTCTTACCCCACCAAGCTTCATAGGGGGTCATACCATTCAAAGCTCCACATGGTAGCCTATTCACAAGGTATGTGGCTGTATTTACAGCCTCAGCCCAAAGATAATTAGGGCAATTCTTTTCCTTTAGCATTGCTCTTGCAAATTCAACCAATGTTCTATTTCTCCTTTCTGCCACCCCATTATGTTGAGGTGTATACCTGCAAGTTATCTCTCTCTTGATACCTGCACTCCAAAGATAGTCATTAAACTCTTGAGAGAAGTATTCTCCCCCTCCATCAGACCTTAGCCTCTTGAGTTTTTGACCTATAACTCTTTCTGCATAAGCATGAAAATGTTTGAAGGCTCCAAAGACTTCTGATCTTTCTTTTAGAACATAAAGGGTTATCCACCTTGTGGCAGCATCAATAAACAAAACATAATACCTAGATCCATTTATTGAACCTTCTTTTGTTGGTCCCCATACATCTGTATGTATGAGTTCAAGCAAACCATCATGCTTGAAACCTTTCTTCTGAAATGGTAGTCTATGAGCTTTTCCCATCTGACAAGCTTCACACTTATATATCATATGTTGATTCTTCACATTTGGTAGTCCCATTACAGATTGGTTCTCCACCATAGTTCTGATTCCTCTTTCATTGAAGTGTCCCAACCTCTTATGCCAAAGATCTAACTTTGTAATTACTTCATCACCATGTGTGATTAGGACTTGACCAACATTTCCTTGCACTTTGAGAGTAAAAAGTCTACCTTCTTTTTTACCACAAACAATAGGTTTGTATGCATCCTCTGGATCTTCAACAAATACTCCTTCATTTGTAAATCTGACTTGAAAACCTTTCTCCACTATTTGTCCAACACTAATCAGATTCTTTGGTATTGTTGGAACATACAAAACATTTGTTAATAAATCAGCTCCACTCCTGCACTTCACTTTCCCAATTGAATGCACACTATGTTTTGTATTGTCACCTGTTTGTACTGTATGACTTGAATTGCCTTCTTCCAATTCTGACAACAATTCTATATTACCTGATAAATGATTTGAACAACCAGAGTCAATATAAAATACCTTGAGATCCTCCTTCTCTGATGAACTTATTGAATTCATCATCAATGTTGTATGGTTGTCATTCTGTGTATCATTTGCATAATTGTAATATGTGGTGTTGTATGATTGGTTCTGATTCCAATTTCTTCCACCACCTCTTCCATAACTTCCTCTTGAATTCTGTCTTCCTCTTTGAAATTGATTCTGAAACCTTCCACCTCTTCCTCTGCCATTGTTGTTCTGATTTTGGCTTGCTCCTTGTTGATTGTGCCAACAATCATATGCTAGATGATTGCTCAATCCACAAATCCAACATGTCTTCTTGTTATTGTTCTGATTACTTCTACCTCTTCCATTTCCTCGACCTTTACCTCTACCAAAACCTCTTCCTCTTGCATAATTTGCTTGAGTTGTCGACTCTTCTTCATCCTTTGCCTTGCCTTTATCTCCTTTCTTTTTATTCTTCATGTACATTGCAGAACTTTGACCTTTGTCTCCATATGACTTCAAATCTTGCTCAAATGTGAGCATCAATCCAAGTAATTGATTCAGTTCTGGCACATAATGGTTTAATGAGAGTTCTGTTGAAAGTACAAAAGGCTTCCACCTTTCATCACCTCTTAACCCTGCAAGTAATTGAGCTATCAACCTATGATCTTCAATATCCTCATCAATGGATCCAAGGCTATCTGCCAAATCCTTCATCTTAGTGACATAATCACTAATGCTCTGATTTTGCTTTTTCTTGAATGTGGTAAACTCTGACCATAAGCTAGCTTTCCTAGCTTTAGTAGTGTTTTGGAAGTGGTCTTCCAAAGCATTCCAAATATCTTTAGCTGTTTCTAAACCTCTGATGTGTGGCAACAAATGATCTGTAATAGTGTTATATATATAAGCTCTTGCACTTGCATCTCTCTTCAGCCATAGCTTCAAAGCTTCTAGATCTTCTTTTCTTGGATGACTTTCATCTTCAAATTTAGGCTTCTCCTCTTCACCTGTCACATATACCATTAGGTCCTTACTCATAAGTAAGGCCTCCATCCTCATTACCCAAGCAGGATAGTTATCTCTGTCCAATTTGTCAATGGACACATGATCTGCCATGGTATCCTTGCTTCTGCTTCAACCTGTAAGTGTAAGGTTAAAGAATGGTACCTTTTGTAGACCTTTATCCTTGGAAGTACCTTCGAAATAATCTTCTGATGACTTTTGTTTGTTGAACACCTCAGCTACCACCTTCTTTGATAAAGAATTCTTCAATTCTTCTTGTATCTGCTCTCCTTTTACTCTCGAGGACCTTATCTGCTCTGATACCACTTGTTGGTGTGTAAAACACCACAAGAACTAAACTAATGTGGTATTAGAAGACCTCCATAACCACCATTAGCTTAGCAATACTCACATTGTGAATCTTCATCTCTGAATTTAGTGAAAATCAAAATTTCACTTCACAGAAATCTGCGCCTTTTCTTCAATCCTTCAATCTGACCTGTATTAGCTCAATCTTTGCAAAATCTTTTGATCATTTGCTAAGAGAAGTTCTTGCTAATGTTAAGCAACACATAACAAACAAAACTTTCAAGTAATAACTTCAAAATCTTCTGATTTTGCTTCAACCTTTCCACTATGTCTGAAAACTGAAATTTGACTTCATCGATTTGACATACCTCCACTCTTAAGCTAATATCTCTGAGTATGCGTCCCGTTTCTTAAAGATCTTTTGACCAAGTGTAGTTGAGGAGAGTAGCTTTAAAATGAGCTATCACTTACCAAAAACTTTACACCATGCTTCGAGATCTGACCTTTAGAAGATCAGTCAAATGTGTGCTAGAAAAGTCGTAACTGTCAACTACCTTACACAGTCATATGAAATGACTTAGAACTCAATGTACAAGAGGAATTAGACTCAATCCTTCTACACAAACATGTATTGATTATCAGAGAAGATGTGTACAAAATGGCTTGGCCTAATTTTGCTCACAGCCATGGAAAACTCTCTCAGACTCAGAAGTTTTCTCTCACCATCTCTCTCAGAAATTACACGACTTTTCTCTACTCACTCAGATTACAAAATTGAGTTCTCTCATACATATTTTTGACTCAAATTAACTTATATACCTATGGTTTACATTCTTCTAGACTTGAACTCGTAAGTTCTGAAGATCAAATAAAATACTGGACTCTAATTTTGCACTAATTTACAATAGTGAAATTGTCCCTTCACTTAGACTTGATTTTCTGTAAGTCTTTTCTTCACTTCTTCTTTCCTCCATCATATATCTTCATATGTCTTCATATATCCATGCCTAATTAGTGAGTGAAGCCCCAACAAATTTAATCTCAAACAGAAAAAAAAATTAGAATACATACACATATATACACATACATACACAATACCCACATACACATATACATGCAAACATATACGCATACATATATGCATACATATACACATATTCATACATATAACATAAACACACTTATACATATCCACATATATACGTACACACACATGCATGCATATACACTCATTCATACAAAATACATGCATTTATCCCACAATAATGTGTATTTGTGTATATGTGAATATGTGTGTATGTGTAAATGTGTATATGTGAATATGTGTATGTGTAAATATGTATATGTGAATGTTTATGTATGTAAATAATCAGGTTATTAATATCAAATACCATTATTTGTAGATTCTGATCAATCAGATGGAACTCCACCACCATCTCCTCATCGTGCAACGACTATATACTATAAGTATATCAAACATTTAATTTTAAATATATTTGATGGATATCAGATTTTTTTTTCTTATTATAATCAGATTCTGATCAATCAAAGGGTACTCCACCACCTCCTACCCATGCAACGACTTCACATGTGTCCACCGATAGGAATTATGATGAATTTTACTATCAAGAACATATTATATGTTGGTGTAACTCTTGTTATGGCACGTATTGAAGACCATGATTGGAATGTATTGAACATGAGGTAGAGTATGGTAGTTTTGAGCATGCACTATCACCTGGTGAACGTGATAATGCTTGGGTATGTATTTTTTATATAAATTAATGTCGTTATTTTATTTAAAAACTAGATACAAAATCAAATTATTGTTGATATACAGGAATACTTGCTCGATGATGATGATGATGATAATTTTTATCATAATGTTAATATACCTCGTACACATCATGGACTTGTTGTTCATCAATTACAAGCGGAGGTTTCTAGAAATCCTATACCTCTTGGTTTAGAGACTGAAACGGATGGAGATTATCCATTGCTAGCTTGTGATCGTTCTCTAGTACAAACATATGATAGAAGAAGATATGGAGGATGGAATAGAGGAACACTTCCTTTAGATGGAGAGGTTTTCAACTTTTGGGGTAATCGCTATATGATTGCTCCATCCACTATTACTAATGCTGGTCATGGTCTCTTTATTGTAGAGGATTTGTATGTGCCTCAGAACTCTGAAGTCACTCTTATGTCATTTTGTGGTCCTATATATGGATGGGGAGATTGGCATCGACTTTCACGTTATGTTCAAAGCATGAGTACTTATGGAATATGCTTGAATGCAGCATCCCTTACTAGTAGAAGGATTTTACATGCAAAAAATGAAAGATTATATATTGATGGAAGACCTTACACGCATGGAAATATAGCAGGTTTAATAAATAGTAGTCGAGGGTTACATAATAGTTCAAGGACTAATTGCACATTTGAGGAGTGTGAAAATAGTCATGAATCACCATACATGAGTAGAGATGTATCAAGATACATAGTTGTCAATTCTATTACTACACTACATGCTGGTGATGAGCTATTAGTGAATTATGGATGGCGTAGACCTCCAAGAGAAGCTTTTAGCTAGAGAGAATGAAAATTTTCTATCCATATTTAATAACTTATATATTTAATTTTATGTTTAAAGTTTACTTTTTATTCATTTATGGAATACTAATGAATTTTATTTATATGTGTAGATTCCAACGTATGATGATGATATTCCTCCACACCATTCACAATTGCTAGTAAGACCTCATTTATCAGAAGCTTCTACGAGGAGGCTACACAAAAGTGATCTTGTGGAATATGCAAGGTTGAAAGAATTCTAAAGAAGATAAAGTACAAGATTTGTGCGACAATGATGAAGATGATGGCATGGCAGATTTTATTGAGGATTGGTATCAAAATGATAGTGAGAGCATTGATATTTCTAAAAATGAGAAATATCTTCGAGAGGAATGTCTAAAGCATGTATATGAAGGAAGTCGTTTGACATGACTAAGTGCAAGCTTACTTATTCTCAATCTTCAAAATCGTTTTGGATGGAGTGATGTATCTGTTGCAACACTATTAAGGTATAATTTTCAAATTTCTATCTATCTATACACACACACACACACACATATATATATATATATATATATATATATATATATATATATATATATATATATATATATATATATATATATATATATATATATATATGCATAAATATATATATATATATATATATATATATATATATATATATATATATATATATATATATATATATATATATAAATACATGCATATATAAACATACACACACACATACACATGTTATGAGAGTAAGGTCAAATTATACATACTTGTATCGAATGAAGATGTTTTGTCCATCTAGCCTTTAGAATTGTCCACCCAACCTTTAGAATCTTCTTGACACATATGTTTCTCCTATTTAGTCGACCTAATACATGTGTTGCTAACTCTTTTACATACAAATATTAAGTATCAATTAGCTATGCAGGTATTAAGTCATATGTAAAATGGGAGGAGCAAATTTATCTTAAAGATTTTGAAGGATGGAAAAATAATTTTAAAGGATGGGTGGAAAAAAAGTGTCCATTCAATACAGGTTTTTATTCTTACTTTAGATAAGGTAAGAACAAGAACTTACATTGAATGCACACTTTTTGTCCGCCCATCCTTTAAAACTATTAATGCATCTTTCAAAATATTCGTGATAAATTTGATCCTCCCATTTTACATATGACTTAATAACTTCATAGGTAACTTATACTTAATGTTTGTAAACAACTTAGCAAGACAGGTAATAGATTGACTACAAAATGGTAAACTGCCAAACGATTCAATAGTTTAGATATGAAAATCTAAACACAATATACAAAAAACAATTAAAAACATATACACACATACACATGGTATGAGAGTAAGGTCAAATTATACATACCTGTATCGAATGATAATGTTTTTTCCATCTAGCCTTTAGAACTATCTAGTCAACCTTTAGAATCTTCTTGACACATATGCTTCCCCTATTTTAGTCGACGTAATATTTGTGCTTAGTCAAAATCTCCGAAGTAAAAGGCGAAGAAACAAGAGATATAGACGTAATCTCGATAATAATGAGATTACAAATATATCTTCTTTCATGGATTGGTTATATAGTCGTTTGCAATGCGCCAACACAAATAATGAAGAAATCTCAGATGAGTAGAGAGTGTTAATGATAGGTTGTGAACGAAAGGTAATTTTATTTTAATAATATTTTGTTTTTTTATATATGTATATTAGTTTCTATTTACTAATTTAATTTCTTTTGTAGGCTTGAATGTTTACTAATATGTGGGCTTTTGGACAGCATATTAGAATCAAAGCCATTGATTCTTTACGTAAAAGAGAGGATTCTAGTATTGTTGCTTCTTTCAAGCAACTATCACATGCTAGCTCAAAAGACATGAACCTTATAGATGGCAAACTTAGTTACAAAGGAACTATTGTTGGTATCTATGAAATCTCATTTTGTACATTCAAACAGGAAGAAAAAAGTTTATACTTTTTATGATAGATTTAGTTATTTTTTTAAGCACCTAATAATGGGTTTTTGTTTTTATATATTTTGATAGGTCATTTTGAAGGTTGACTGGTTTCGAGCCGAGTATAAAGGTAGTAATTCCACATAAGAAGGAATTATCTAGGTTTTGGGCAATTAATTCTTCCAAGGTAATGTGATCTATTAAAGAACCATATATTCTTCCTAGGCATATTGAAGAAGCATTTTTTATAAAAACCTAGATGCTCACCCTTGGTGGCAAGTCATTCATGTTCAACCTAGAGGTAGGTCATTGTTTGAACAGTTTATTGTTAGAGAGATCAAAGAAAGTCCTCTTGATGATTCAACATTAGATACTGATACATCAACATTTGAAAAAGAAATTAGAATCATATGCATATGCATATGATTCTAAGTATGCATATGCATATGAAATTAAGTATGTATGTATGCATATGCATTATGTATGCATGCATGTGTATGTGTGTGTGTGTGTGTATGTGTCTCTATGTGTGTGTATGCATATATATGTGTGTATGTCTCTATGTGTCTGTCTATGCATATATATTTGTGTATGTGTCCATGTGTGTGTACGTGTGTGTGTATGTGTGTGTGTATGTGTGTGTGTCTGTGTGTCTGTGTGTATATATGTGTGTGTTAAATGTAAATCATTAAACTTCCAATTTCAGACTCAAAATACTTTCAAGTTCATACGTTTCCGAACTTTTCCTAACCGTAAATTACCTCTTAGCCACGTGGGTCCTTGGGAGTGGTAGGGGTCTGTTAGACAGAGGCCCTGTACTATTTTCCCAACTTATTACACAATCATAATTACTTCTAGCGTCTTAGCTCCGTACGCAATTCTGAACAACCGATGACTGTTCGTTGTACTGGACTTAGAATAATCTACTTCAATAAACGAAGATCACCTAATACGTACTTCTTCAGGACAGATAGGTATACCAAACACCTATATATATATACTGAAATTACAACTCATTGTATACCAACTACGAGCAACAAATATCTTGACAACAATCGACTCGTTATAGACTTAACAATGACCTACTCGCACTTCAACCGTTACAGATGCTAGTTTTTCCTGTGATCGGAATCAACAGTGGACGTAGACGACTGCATCGAACTTGGTCACTTACAACAATGGTTAACATGCGATCAGTTCGGAACTACTTCCATACTTCCTCGTTCAGTATACTACTGACAAGTAACACACTGCACTTATTAACATTCAGAGACACACTCCACCATTACCGAACAGATTCGTAACACAAGATTACTAATTCGCACTCTACACTACGAAGTGAATAAACGACTAACCAGGCGCAGAAAAGAACAGAAATCAACACAAACAATACTCAGACTTCGTAACAGTGTAATAATAATCTGACAGATAATAAGGCGAATAAACTGGCAATTCCAAGAAAACCGTTTCTCACAAGTGTCTCTCTCCATTCTCTTTACATTGCTTTACATTTCTTTTTCAAGATGCGCGTACCAACTTTTTTTGCACAGATTTTGATAATTCCGGTATATCAGGCGGTCATTACGTCTGTCCCACTCCGGCGACCGTCTAACACTGGCACGCACGGTGGACTCGAACCCGCAAGTTCCACGAAAATTTTTTCAGAGTTATGTTCAGATTCATTGATGATATTGGGAGCACCCTGTAGATTCTGTAAACTAACAGTATTTTCTTCACCACTTTGGTGCGTCTGATTGTTTGTGTCAGTGTTCTGCTCCCGATTCACCTGTGTCTGCACCTGTAACAATTTTTGCAATTCTTTAATCGTCTGTTTGTATTCTTCAAGCTGATTTTCGTGTCGTTTAATGACTGTCATGAGATCGTTTTCATGGTTGGACAAAAAACAGGACCGCCTTTGATCAATTTGGGGAACAAGTATACTCAGCCATTTTCTACGAAAAAGTTTCCAAGTATCATGTACATGATTATACAATTGTTGTTTGAGTGACTCGATATTTATCTTTGTCATCAACGTGGCATCCAATTCAACGCCTTCATTATTTAATAATTGGGTTTCCATTTCCTGTAAAACTTGTATTCGTGAACGCAAAACTTCATTTTCTGCTTGCAGGTTGGCATTCATGATAGAAAAGCTCATCATTTCGTCTTGTATCTGTTTTTGTATATTTTTCTGCCACTGGTTAAATTCTTGAAAAAACTTTTTAGCGTTAATCAACTCCGCTACTAATTGTCGTTGGTTACTCTGTAACTCCTTCAGTAAGCCTTCTTTGTCATCTAGTTCCTTTTGCATCTGTTTCATCTTTTCTAATAATGAATTGGAATTATTCATATTAGCGAATAATATTTCTTTTTCCTGCTGAATCATTTGTTCTTGTTGACGCAAATAATCAGAAACTTCTTGTAATTTATTTTGCAACCCTGTCACATAATTTGGTGGGAGATTGTCATTCGGTAACTTCCTTGGACTGACAGTTTGTAAGTGGTCTTCCATTCTGCGTTTAGTCGACAGCCTAAGAGGCATTCCTATTGCCTTGTTCTGTTCTCTATTATCTGTGTGAAATAAATTTTCAGACGATGTAGAAATTTGTTCTGCTTCCTCTTGCTCTGCACTGGGTGGACGTCCTGTGTCTATCATGTTATGATCACAGGAATTAATATCTTGGGACCATCTCAGCTTCTGCTCTTTCACCGACTGCATAAATTTGAATATCTGATTATGAAATTCGATCGTTTTGGAGAATGCATCGCGTTCTCTTCGAGTATTTGCCAAATCTTTTTGGTATTTTGCTTCCCTGGTTAATTGATGTCTCAGCATTCTATTTACCTCGTCCAAGCATTCCTGGGCTCTTCGTAGCTCGTCTTTGACTTGTTCTGCTTCTCTCTGTTGGTCGTGATTCTTCTGGATGGTTTCCTATAACTGGGCCTTTCTTCGACCAATTCTTCTAGGGATGAGCTGATGTCTTCTTTTTCTTGGAGTGCGGTCTTTAATTCCCGGATTTCTTCATGTGCTGCGTATAATAGCTGATCTTTGGCGGCAAGCTGCTCTAGTGCTACATCCCTTTGCTATATCAAGGCCTGTTGTTTCGAAAACTGCGCTTGGAGGTCTGCTAATTGTGTCTGTAATTGATGATTCTCCGCTTTTACAGCGTCGACTTCTTCTTGGAGTGGGGTGATGTCGGCTTCCAGGAGGTCGACTTTGTGCTGTAGGTCTTGCCGAATGGTATTTGCGACCTCACTTAGCTGTACTGGAAGTTGTTGTGAGAGGGTAATGAGCATTTGGCCCATGGCGGCCAGTTCAGAAAAGACCGGAACAGAGGAAAGAAGAAGTGGGTGTTGTGGTGGTGTAGAGGTTTGGGTATGGATTTGGGGGGATGTCGGGGGTGAATAATTGGGGGAGGATGAAGAGGATTCGGGAATTGGTGGCGGGAAAGGGTTGACTGGTGGGGATTGAGGATCAGGGGATGCAGGGTGAGTTACTTGATGGATGGGTTGGTGTTCACCTGTAATGTGGGCGATGGTGGATTCTACGGCCTTCAGTAGGGTGTTGAGTGCACTGTTGATCACTTGCTGTTCATCTTCTCGTCGTGCTGATGCTTCTTCGGTTGAGACTGGTTCTGTTTCTATGTGATTGTGCTGGTCGTGGTGGTCGACCGATGATTCGTTGTGGATGGAAGTGGCTGTGTCGTGGAAGGTCACTTCTTGTTCTTCGTTTCGGGTGTCCTGATTCTTTCTGGCGGATCCTTGTGCTTCGCTTTCTGAGGAGCTGATCCAAATTCTCTTATTGCGGAAGAGTTGGTTGATCTCCTCATCTTCTTCTTCCTCGTTGTCGAGTGGTTGGACTGATTCTTCGAGCCTAAGTACGGGACCTTGGGGTGGTGGTTGTGCGGCAAGGATGGCTGGAAAAAGGAATGAGATGATATGGGGAAGGCGAGAGCACGGGGTGGTACCCTTTTGGAGTTGCTTTACTATAGCTACACATTCTTTATGGATTCTAAGGAAAAAATACGAGGCGAAGTTTATGGGTTCTCGGGCAGCTAAATCTAAAGCGGAATAGAATGGGCATGAGATGCCGTAGGTGCGCTTCTGTAGGTTGAGTATAGCGACTAAGAACTGTAGGGCGGATCGTTTGGGTTCGGGCGGCAGAGAATGGCGTATTCGTTGGACGAAGAGCGGGGGAATAGTTCGGTCATGCAGGCGGGGGGAATACTAGGGCCATTTTCACGGCCTTGCGGATTGAGGCGATAGGCTTCAGCGAAGGCTTGGAAGGTGATGACTGTTCGCGAAGGAAGCGAGAGGAAGACCCATTTGCGTTCGGTGGCGGGGGACTGAGCAATGGTGGTGATGATTTGCGTGAAGAAAGGATGGGCTTCTACTGAGTGCCAAGGTAACTCAGCAAAGTTGACCAACCCTCTACAACGGAGGTATTCACCTACCTCTGTAGGGATACCATCGCGGAAGGCAGCATAGTTGGCTATTGCTTCCATAGCGTTTACTGAGACAGACAATGAACACGGATGCAGAATGCACGAGGGCTTAGAATACTAACATACAACACAATAGCTTTCTTTTTGGCGTTGTCGACAGAGTTAAGTAGAAACAACACTGTGGGGAGGAGAAAGGGGTTGGATATCATTGTGCAGTGCTGGAATAATGCTGGTTTTCATGCAGGCGTGCGTACTCGAGTGACTTGTAAGGGGGCGGCTGGTCACATAAAGATTGTACAAAACACGGCTATTTATAAAAAGCAGAAAGAAGAAAAGAAAAGATTAAACAAAACGCGGTCCATCGTCGAAAAATTTAATGCGGGCTAATGGCGTGATGATATGGCCGCAGCTTCGACCCATTAATTACTTTTGGGAGTGGATTTCCGGTCAACGTAGTCAACCAAAAAGTTGCCGGACCGACTTGCTCTGAGATCTTAAAAGGGTCGAACCATCGTAGTTTGAACTTTCCTGCTGCTCTATCCGACTTTGCGTTATAGAAGAGTACAAGTTGACCTACCAAAAAGATTGGAGTCTTCAAATATCGATCGTGTGTCTTGGCTTGCCTTAGTTGTACTTCGTGCATGGTTAAAAAGCTGAGTCATCGGTGCTCATCAAGTTCTCTGAGTGCGTTCATTCGTACTGTCAGCGAATCTTCCGGTAGCATCTTCTGAGTGATTGCTACACGCAAACTTGGGATGACTATTTCCATGGGTGCTATTGCTTCTAAGCCATAAGCTAGTTTGAAAGGTGTCAAACCTGTTGTTACCTTATATGTAGTTTGGTATGCCCATAATACTGCAGGTAGTAGTTGATCCCATCTTTCCGGTGCTTCCATGATCAATTCCCGGAGGATATTCAATAGTGATTTGTTTGTACTTTCGGCCAAACCATTGGCGCGAGGGTAATATGGAGAGCTGAGTTTGTGTGTCACCTGGAATGATTGGGTGAGTACCTTCATTAATTGATTTACGAAGTGAGTACCTTGATCTGTCACTAATTCGAGTGGTAAGCCAAATCGTGGGAAGACATCATTTAGCAGACATTTTGCTACTACAACCGCTGTAGCAGACCGTAAAGCCCAGGCTTCTGCCCATCTCGTTGCGTAGTCTGTACAGGTTAGTATGTATCTATTGTTACTGAAGACTGCTGGAGGTGTGATTGGACCGATAAAATCTAATCCCCATTTCTGAAATGGTTCGAGTGGCATAATAGGCTGCAAGGGAAAGAAGTATCGTTGCAGTGGTTGTCCAGTCCTTTGATAAGTATCGCAGTGTTTGACAAATTGGGCCACATCTCTGTACATAGTTGGCCACCAGAGACCTCCTTGCAGAATTTTTCTGTGAGTTAAATCTGTGGCAAAGTGACCACCAGTAGGGGTTGAATGAGCCATTGTGATGACCGAGTTAATTTCATGCGGAGGAACACATCGAAGTAAGATTCCGGTGTGATCTACATAATATAGTTCTCCAGCAACTAACCGGAATCGGCGGCTAAAGACTGCAATTTTCCTTCGAACTGCCTTGGCAGTCTCGGATGGAAAGCATCCTTCGGTGAGAAAAGTTAGAATCTGATCATAATATGTAGATGGTGCTAGTGATTCGGCAGTCTCATCGGTCAGTGGCTTAGAACTATAAATCGCTGGAGTCGTGTCATCTATGCCTACCGGAGCTTCACCAGAATCTAGACGAGATAAGAAATCTGCTAAGGCATGTGCATTTTCGGGTCGGTGAATGACTTCATAATCAAATTCCTGCAAGAGTAGCACCCATCGTGCTAAGCGTCCACCTAAATTTTGTTGTCTTACTAGATAGACGAGGGCAGCATGATCCACATGGAATGTGAATTTCCGGCCTAGTAGATAATGTCTGAACTTTTTGATGGAATAAATTAATCCTAGACATTCTCTTTTGGTGGTAGAATAATTCCTTTCTGCAGGTGCAAGCCTTCTGCTGGCATAATAAACAGGACGAAACCACTTATGTGTTTGCTGCATCAGAATACTGCCGATCGCAATATCTGAAGCGTCGACAAAAACATGGAACGGATTGTCCCAGTCTGGTGGTTGTAAGATTGGGGCCTGCGTCAATAGATACTTGAGTCGATCAAATGTAGTTTGGCATTCTTGATTCCATTCGAACTGGCGGGGAGTTTTTGTGATTAGCCTGTTCAGTGGTATAGCCAGATGAGCAAGCCATCGTAAGTGTCTGCCATGCCACCGCACTTGACCCAGGAAGCGCATAACTTCTTTTGGTGTAGCGGGCACCGGAGCTTCTAGTACTGCCGAAATTTTATCTGGATCTACTTGGATACCTTGTGCAGATACAATGCGGCCAAGTAACTTGCCACATGAAACCGCAAACACAGATTTGTTTGGGTTTAAACAGAGTCTATACTCTCGGCATTTCTGAAAGCAGCATCGTAAATGGAACAGATGTGCTATCTGCTTACCGAAAATTGAAAAATCATCGAGATATACTTGCATAAATGAAGTCAGATAAGGAGAAAATATTTCTTGCATACATCTTTGAAATGTGCTTGGTGCATTTCTCAATCCAAACCACATTACCGTACAAGCAAAGACACCCCAATTGGTAATGAAGGCAGTTTTTGGTATATCCTCTTCAGCCATTCTAACCTGATTGTAACCACTATATCCATCTAAGAATGAATACATTTCATGTCCTGCTACCGTATCAAGCATGGTATCCAGAAAGGGGATCGGGAAAGGATCTGGTACTGTTGCTGCGTTTAATTTTCGGTAGTCTACACAGATTCACAGTTGCTTATTTTTCTTTGGCACGATCACAATTGGTGAAATCCATTCAGCATGTTCTACTGGTACGATGAATCCCACTTTTAATAGTCTATCAAGTTCGGCTTTTACCTGTGATGCATAATTGGGATTCATCCGGTAGCTGGGCTACTTATTCGGTTTAGCTTCAGGCTTCAACATGACTCTGTGCTGATAGATGCGCGGATCTAATCCTTTCATATCTTTGTAATCCCATGCAAAGACGTCTGAGAATTCGCGAAGTAGTTGAATCAAATCAGCTTTAAATGTTTCCGGTAAGTTTTGCCTTATCTTTACAGGTCGTGGATGATCTACGTCTCCTAGATTGTACGAGGTTAACTGGTGTTCGGAGACATAAAACTGTTGTGGTTTCTCTGTATCGTCTGTTGACTTGAGCAGTGATTGTAATTCGTCGTCATGTGTTGAAACAATATCTTCCTGCTTAGAATTCCCGGTAATCGGTACAATTGTACAAACTGAAGTACTCTAGTTATTTATCACGCACTGTAGATCAACAGTCCCTAAGGTCATTAAATCAGCGTTATTCTTCAGAAATTCCTCTTCTTCATCATCTGATAGTCCATCTAACATGTGGACTGATTCAGCAAAATATGGTCTAGCGTGTAGCTCGCAAGGTTGTATAGCATCTAATTTTACCACATATTTATGATTGGCATCTTTAAATGTAAGCTCTTGTGCAGACCAGTCCTGTACTACCTTTGCATGCTTCAGCCAGGGTCGACCGAAAAGAAGGTTGTAATCCAAAGTGGATTCTGGTAAATCTAGTATAACAAAGGTCATTTTAAAGGTCGTACCTTGTAAAGTGATGGGTACATTTCGCACAAGTCCTACAGGATGGACTCTAGATTGATCTGCCATTCTGACAAAAAATTGAACTGGTTCAATTTCGGTCCATCCTAACCTTTTGCATAATGCTGCGGTCGCAATGTTAACACCAGAGCCTCCATCAATCAATACTTGCGTGATCTTATGCTTCTTATACCATACTGTAATTAAGGGAACTGAATGATCAACCGTAGAATCAGGTTCCGTTTGAACTGCTGCTGTCGCCGGAATACAAGAAGGTACCGGACTGAACTGTTGCTGGAACTGTTGTCTAATCCCAGGTACTAATGCGAGTAGTTGGCCGAGAGGCAGAGTGATAGATGCCTTGGATAAAATTTCCCAGGCCTGTTGAGATTGGTTATCCTGCTCTTTTGAACTTAAGGTCTCTGCTGATGCAGAAGTATTTGTTGTTATGTCTTCTGCTGATGATGGCTCTGCTGCTGCTTCCTTTTGTTGTGTTCCTTCCTTTGTCGACGAGGTCTGAGTCACCGGAATAGGTTCTAGGAACACTGGTGGTTCTGTTGCGGTCTAGTGACTAGCCTTGTTATACATCGTATGTTGTTCTCGTATCCCTGGTTCGAATATTTCTGCTGCTGACTGCAGCTGTTTACCTGATCGGGTCTGGATTGTAGCAGTTTGCGTTTCTACCGGTGTAATTTGTACCATGTTGGCCATTGGGTTTTGCCGCTCCTTCTTCCTTTGATCATACTCAGCTGCATCCTTGCAAAATCTTCTAATGTGTCCGAATTCACCACAAAAATGACAGCGTGGTGGTGGTAAATTGGGATTTTCCGGTGGTGGCCTGTTCTGCCAGCGATTTGGATTATAGTTGTTATTCCTCTGTCCTCGGTAATTTCGATATCCTTGCTGCTGGTTGTTTCTCATTTGTGGAGGCACATAATGATTAGCTGGCTACCCTTATTCCTGGATAATTGCATTGATAGTCGCTGTTCCCTGTACTCTAGCGTTGTATGCGCAATGTTCGGTGGTGTGTCCGGCAATGTTGCAGATAGCGCAGAATGTCTGATTAAGTGCACAATTGGTGCTGGTATGCCCTGAATTTTTGCATGTGGTGCAATATACTTGTTTGGTCATATCTTTGGCAACATGTCTATTTGTTTTTGCCCACTCCAGATCTTCTGTAGATCCGTCGACTTTGTTTTCCAGCTGCAGAGTCATTGCGATGACTGCATCAAGTGTCATAGCTCCGACACATCTTATGATCATGACCTGCTTAAGTTGAGGAACCAAGCCATTGATGAACCACTGAGTAATAACATCATCTGGTAAGTTAGCATGAGCCGGTGGTAGCTGCCTTAAGTGTGTTCTGAAAAGGGTAGCATATTCTTATACAGATTGATTCACTCTCTGTCTGTTATTCTGCAGATAATCAAAAATTTTGGTTGGATTCTTGTTTAACCTGAATCGCTGCAAAAAAGCATCTCGAACTGCTTCGTAGGTGCCGAAATGATTAATATCGTATTCTGTGAGCCACCTGGCTGCTTCATTGACAAGTGTAGATTGAAAGACAATGGCTTTGTAGACCGGATCCGGTGGATGGTTGAGGACGTAGCTTATCTCGAAAGTGCGTACGTGAGCATCCAGATCATCTCCTGGAAATCCACCAAACTTCGTGTATGTCACTCCTGTTGGAGATGGCCTGTGTTGACATAACTGTTGTTGTTGTTGTTGTTGTCCGTTCATCGTGAATGTATTATAACTTCCGTCTGTATTTCTGGTCTGAATATTTGAACTACCGGAATCTATATAGTCTGATAGTACACTTTCCGGTGAAATAAGCTTGCTTACTATACTGCAAATTTCTGTGTCAAACAGCCTTCCTTCTTCCTTGGTGTCCAGTGTAGGAGAACTTGCTTCCAAGCACGGCAGTTGGGCTGAAGATTCAGCAGAAAGTGCTAATTCGTCACAGATTAACTGAGATTCTCTTACCGAAATATCACCGGGATAAACCGAACTTGTGTCGGAATGTAGTGTCTTTTCGCCTTCGCTGATTTCTTTGCCTAGGGTGTGTCTAATCGTAAGTGAATCTAAATCCTTTTCCAAGAGTGTTAAACTAGCTTCCAACTGCGACTTGGTAGGTTCTGGAATTACTATATCTTCGACAGACTGTGCCGAAATAGTACTGGAATGTACCAGAGACGTAACACGTTCTACCGAAATATGACCGGAATCAACTTTAACATTCTGAACTTTCTTGACAACTGGGTCAGTCCTAGTTGTACTTCTACCTTCCAGAGTTGTCTTGAGTACTCCAGACTGATGGTTCTTGGGGTACGTTTCGCCAGATCGAGTAACCGGCATTTATCATTTTTCGTATTAATCGTGGAATATTACTAAGGAAACAGTTTGCAACAATCTGGTTCTGTTGCTAACGTGTGTATGTGTGTGTGTCTCTCTCTACGTGTGTGTGTGTCTATGTGTGTATATGTATCTGTGTGTATGTGTGTGTGTATGCATGTAAGCATGTATGTATGCATATGCATATGTATTATGTATGCATATGAATGCATGTGTGTGTATGTCTCTCTACATGTGTATGTGTGTATGCATATGTTTGCATGTGTGTGTATGTGTGTGTATGCATGTAATTATGTATGTATGCATATGCATTATGTGTGTATGTGTCTATGTGTGTACGTGTGTGTGTATGTGTGTGTGTATGTGTGTGTGTGTGTGTCTATGTGTGTATGTGTGTGTATGCATGTGTATGTGTGTGTAAATCTGTGTGTATATGTGTGTGTATGTGTCTATGTGTATGTATGTGTCTATGTGTGTGTATGTGTATGCATGTGCATTACGTATGCATATGTATGCATATGTGTGTGTATGTGTGTGTATGTGTGTGTATGTGTCTATGTGTGTGTATGTGTCCATGTGTGTGTGTATGCATGTATCTATGCATATGCATGTGCATTATGTATGCATATGTGTGTGTGTATGCATGTAAGTATGTATGTATGCATATGTATATGCATTATGTATGCATATGTATATGTATTATGTATGTATATGTATGCATGTATGTCTATGTGTGTATATGTCTCTCTATGTGTGTGTACGCATATATGTGTGTGTATGTGTATATGTGTGTGTATGTGTGTGTGTGTGTCTATGTGTGTATGTGTATGTGTATGTGTGTATGCGTGTATATATGTGTGTATGCATGTAAGCATGTATGTATGCATATGCATGTGCATTATGTATGCATATGCATGTATGTGTGTGTATCTATATATATGTGTCTGTATGAACATTGTGTACCTAAGTCATGAAGTCTTAGGGACATGCCAAAGAGACTAAATCTCATTTGCCACACAAGTGCATATAGTGGTGGATTTACACACGCTTAATTATCAATCTATGCATGAGAAAAGAATAATCTATCTCTCCAACTCACTTAACCTCTGAAAGTGCCTGCCGCGATACCACTTATAATAGTTTTCACAATTTTGAACATTTCTCCCAGCTCCGAAGTCTGAATATGGCAATAGTGGGTTCATTTTGAAGCTCTCAATGAGAGCTTCATTTGTTAGTATTTTCACTCAAATATGACAACCGCTCTTCAGGTTATGACCAAAATAGTGAATGGCGAGAAACACACACACTCACTCCACAACTCGTATTTGCTCACACACACACTACAATAGCTCAAAAGTGATGGGGAGGGGTAGACAATAGTCCTACACACACGTTCCAAGCTTCACACAGACACAAAAGATCATAGAGAAGATGAAAATCTACAGGAAAGAAGCAAATTCGAAATTCAAGAGCTCTCCTTCTTCACAATGGTAAAAAGCACATCTGACCCAGTTGTATTGCTTGGATCCTATTTACTTTCTTCCACCGCACCCCTTAATTTGCTGACCCCTACTCTCTTTTAATTCAGCATTACGTTTCAAAGGCCCTATTTTTGAATCTACTTTGTCATCCTTTAAGACCTGTTCCAACTCTTCCCACCGTGCACATCTAGTGGACGAGGAGGCAACTAGGACCTTCAGACAATTGGTTATCTTATTCGATGAAGAGTGCTTCATGTGCTATCTCTCTCCTCAGCTTGTTCCACTTTACCGCCAACTCCTAGTGGATGAGGAAGCTGTGTGCAACCTCCCATGAAATGTCCTGGTTGTTATCTTTCTTTAATTCCACTCCTCAGGACCTGAGCCTTTGGCGTTGTCACCTGATGTGTACCCCTACGGGGCTTTGGGCTGAGAGTTGGTCTTTCCCTTTATAATCTTCATTCTTTACTGGTAGTTTTGGTCTTTGATTTTCTTCTTCTTCTCTTTTTGCATGATTCCCCTTCCACACGTCCCTCCTCCTGAACTCTGTCATCCCTGACAGGCTTTTTATGGCGACGTGAGTATGTCTGGATGACTTGTTGCTCCCGTTGATTCAGCAGATTGGCATGACATAGCATGAATTCTTTCCATTGGCTTGACTTGACTCTGTCTTTTGGTGCCTGTCTGTGATCTGCAAAGAAACTCAATTCATAGGTCACCATCCTGGCATTAAGATTCGAAGACATTTTTACAAAAATCTAAGAGTCTATTTCAAAAAATCCCGTGACAAATGCTTATTCAAAAGTGTGCATATAGGTACTAGGCAAAAACATAAGCGTCGAGTATATAGGCATAAGTTTTAACCGGCTCGATATAGTTGATAAATCAAAGATGAGTGCGTCTGATCCCTGGTTAATGTCGATGAAGTTCAAAAAAGTATATTGAGCATGCTGAAACACTTTAATAACTGTAAGTAACATGCTCAAAATCTTATTCATCATCTTAATGGCTAGATCTGGTATAGGTGCATAGCGAGCTATCCAAATTTCAATTGTCTTGGTCATGTATTCCTCCATCGGTAAATAATCTTGAGGTGGACTTGGTAGTAGTGGATAGTTGAGCCACTGATTATTGATGCTCCCCTGATGCTGACCTTCCCAAAATTGCATCGAGGAGTGTCTTCTAGGTATTGGGCAAAAAGATGGGTTTACGTGAAGTATGTACGGTGGTGATTCCCAGTGTAACCTTAGGGTCAGATTCTTCTCCAAAAACTTCCTCCTCCATATGGGATCAGCTTTGTCGAATTCCTCTTGAGTATAGGTGAATGTTTGCATACTAAACTGGAGGTTACTATCTGGATCTTTATTGGTTGTGTTCTTTATATATTGTCGTGTTTGCTCTTTAAGTAAACCATATGGTACATTGAATGGTCTCATTATTTGTTCCAGATTCTTGCTTTCGATCTTCGCTTCCTTCATGACTTTTACCACTTGATCTTCAAAATCTTTAGTAAGTTGGGACACCAGTAGTGCCCGCGCATGTCGGCTCAATTCTGCAATATCTCGATGAGTTCTTTCAGAGTGGATCTCCGTTTCCTCCCTTATCGGTGAATGATGTAAGGGGGGAGAGAGAGGACGTACTTCAATCTCCTCAATAGCTGTTGTGGAGTGTGTAACTACTTGTGTCCCCTCTGTTGTCTTCTGTGCTATTTGATCCTGTAGTTGCTTGATCAATTCATCTTTGTTTTTAATTTCCTCGGTGGCCTTCAGAATCGTTTCCTTGTTTTTTAGGAGCTCCTCGCCAATGACCATGAGTTGATTTGCATCTTCATTGCATTGCTCAAAATATTTGTTTTCTGCAACCTTCCACTTCCTTCTCAGTTCTGTTGTGTCGTCCATATACCTTTTCTCCCATTTTGCAATGATGGCCTGCTCCTGTTTGAGCTGATCTTCATGCCTAGCTATCTTTTCTTCCGATGCTTTTGTGTCCTTTTCTGGCACTTCAGGAGCTTCTATCGGTTGATTACAGGGAAGAGCTATCATCAGCTCTTTGTTTCTATTTTGTAAGTTCTCTGCTACTTCCATGTATATTTTTATTTGTGATTCCAGTATTTTGCTTCTAGCATTCATGCGTGTTTTCTCGGCCTCGCTAGCTTCATATTTCCTTTGTAAATCCTGTAATTGCCCTTTCAGTTTTTGATTTTCTGTCTCCAGTGTGTTGCATTGTTGCTTGGCTTCTTGGACTTCTTTTTCTTTATCAGCTATGTTCTTTTGTGCTTGAATCAATAGGGCAGAAAGGTTCTCACCCATTTCTTGAAATTGATTATTTTCTCGCATCACCTTGTCATAGTCAGCATCAGCCTCAAGCATTAACTGTTGAGTATCCATGGCGGTTTTGATCATATGTTGCACCACTGGCTTGAGCTGAGTGACACCCACATTCAACCAAGTTTTTGGGATGCTTGGAGCTTCCCCTTTTTGTACATCCTTTTCGTGCTCCACATGTATAGTTTCATTATGTGGTTGTCTGATTTGGAGCTGCACTTCTTGTTCTTTGTTTTCGTCTGCTTTATTAATGACCTTCGTGGCACTCCCTTGAAATGTAACATCCATAGGGGAGTGTTCTGCCACTACCCTTATTGGTGTAAAGGGTTCTGACTCTTCCACCTTATTATCTTTTGGTTCGTCCTTGGGATTTTTGAATAATACCTCTCCAGCAAGCATAGTCTCTTGGATTTGAATGTTAGAAGCTTCATTCAATTCAATCATATGTACTCTTTTGGGAGGCCTCCTTTCCTGTGTTGTCTTGGTTGGAGCTGATGTGTATTTGATCCACCTTCATGCCCTCCTCTTCCACATTCTTGTTCACTTCATTTAACTCGTCCCAGTGTCCATCATCCTTGGACTCACTTCGAATGTCCACATTTAGCAAGGATGTGTCTGGTTCTTCTTGTGCATCTGATGATGAGCTTAAATTTACTAAACCTAATTCCCTGTATCTATGCACCTTGGTCAGCCTCTTTTTTTGTTCTATATCTTGATGGGCTTGCTGGTAATGGTGTCCTTGCACTAATAGATAGACTTGGCCTTTGGTGTACTGGTGTGTGGCTTCTATTGCTTTGGCCAATTCTTCTTCTGTGATAGATTGTCGGTCTTCAAGTCTTGTTCTTGGAAGCACATGTGCCCTTTTGGTGGCTGGAACTTCTACTTCTGCTTGCATCATTTCCCTTAGTCTCTTTGTACCTCTCATTTTAGGTTGTGAGCTTGTTTTTGCCTCTTCAATGATCTTTACTCCTTTCTTGTTTCTAGGGACTGTAGCCACCTTTGCATATTTTGCCATGGCTTCCGATGATGAAAACTCTCTTAAATGCTCTCTAATGCCCAATGCATGATATATCAAGATAGTTAAGGTGCTACTGCCATTCAAAAATTTTTTATGACTCCACTGCTTCTTGGCCTCTAATAGTCTTTCTTGGATATAGGGAGTCATACTGACTTGATTCCCGATTTTCTTAATAGCATGTGATAGCATTTGTACTAGTATCTTTTGTGGAGCACTGTACCTATGCATGTTAGGAAAGCAAAAGTGCTGATGAATTAGTCTCACTTCATCTTCAATATCAATGCGATTAATGTCATTGAAGGTTCGAGTCTTTGCTCCTTGACTTTCCTCCTTCAATACCGTGGTTCCATCCTTTTCCCATAAAAAAGCTTCCTTTATTAGATCATGTGTGAAGTGTATTATGACCCATTCACCTACTACATCCAAGATTCTGGCCTTCGGCACCAATGAATCATGCAAGGCAGGCTACACAGTGTTCATAACTTGGGCACATCGCTGAAAATCAGGCTTGTATATCGGCAACTCAAAGTATTTATGAATGCCCGCCTTCTTCATAACGTCCATGGTTGATGTGAGCTCATGTACTACCTTGAAGTCTTTGGACATCACAGGGAATTGACGATCTATATCCATGATTTTCATGGTTACAAGGCATAAGAAATTCCCTGCAGGTTGATCGTCTCTAAACCAATGTCCTTTTGCTTTAGTCATGCTTTGCAAAGGGAATTCCAAGACTTCCTCTTGAATGGTAGCTTCAGAGTCTTCAGAAGCCCTCTGCACTTGTAATGAAAAGAGCATTAGCTTCTATAGAACACATGTCTTTAGTGATGTGTGTTGTAGTGACATTTTGTTCGTTGCATCACTCCGATTCCCTTGTTTGCATAATTAGGATCTCTTACCACATAATTTTTTTTCCATTTTCACTCCTGGAAGAGAACATGAATTAGTATAGCCGAAGCATTTATTTATTTATTTACATAGTAGGTCCATTCCTATGAAATTGGAAGCTATAACATGTCCCCAAGTGGAGAATGTGCACCACTAATTCTGTCGTGTATCTCATGTGCCGAATACATGTCCTCATAATGTGGCCCTATCATGCATACTTTAGGTGCATTGGAGGCTTCATGTGTGCAAATGAAATCCTCTTGGTTTAGTTGTTCCAACCCTTGCTGTTGCTTTGGTTTCCATATCCATTTCATAGTAGAGGTTTTAAGCCTAGTCTTCTCTTCTTTTCATCGTGATGTATGTGTTTCTCTTTTCTTTTTTGTTGTCTGAGTGGTTGGATTCCTGCTTTCCCGGTATCTGTGACAAGTCTCACTTGGTTTCATGGTGCTACTGTGTTGATATAATGTTCCTTTCTGCTTGTCTATTTCTTGAATGGCCACTTGTCTGACCTTCTTTGGGATCCACCTTTGTTGCCATGTTCTTTGAGCTTCTATTAATGCCTTTGGAAGCCATACTCGCAGAAGTTGTTTTGTTTCTGATTTTGGTGAAGAATTCTTGTTTGCCCTTGTCTTCCTATGAAGAATGACTTGTAGTGGCGCTACCTTCTCTGATTCCTTCACTTGATCCTTGCAAACCCACTTGAAGTTAGCATTTCTTGCTTGCGAGTAGCTGATGGTGGATTTCCATGCTGTTGATCGCTTTTTTTCATAGAAGGCTTTAAGAGTATTGTTCCCCTCGGTTCCCTTCTATTCACCAGTCAAATAGGATGAATCTACTTTCTCCTTAGATACATTGGGGTTTGAATTCCCTTCCTCTATTGGACCTTCTTCTGGTTGGTTTGTTATGGAAACATTTGCCTTGAGTTCTTCTACAATTGGCCTCACACTCTTGAGGATGTCCTGTATATGAGAGGGTCTCTCTTCTAATAGACTAAAGATTTCCTTGTGCCCTATTTTGACTGAAATGTATCCTTGAGCTAGGTGGATGCTCACCTCATTCTCAATGATCCAGTCTTGTCCTAGAATCAAATTCTCTATTAGATCCTCCTCTTTGCATACTAGAACTCATTGTCCCATAGTTGAATTTCCTAGGTGGAGGGATATGGTGGTGTTGCAGCTCAAGATCAAGGACAAAGCATGGAAGCGCATCAAGGAAGTGAACACAAGAGAAGAAGGAGCAAGTAGGGAGCTCCAAGATTCACATGTCAAATTTTCAGAAGAAATCCCTATAAAAATAGTGATTTTAATCACTAAATATCATTGTAAATACCATTTTCTATTTTTACAGCTCCATTTTGTTCAAGCCAAGGAGTCCTTGAGCTTGAGGAGTATTAGATGTATCATACTACCAATTTTCATAATTTTTAGATTCCGTTTGAGCCCCCAAATAAGCCCTAGAACATAATTTTTAACTAGGCCGGACACTAGGTCTGGACAGGGCCAAAACCACTCAAAAACTATAAAAAGGGCTGGAGAGCTCATTTTTTGGGGCAGCTTGTTGTAGATTTCAGCTTTGTAAGAGAGCTCTTTGGTAATTGAAGCTTTCCATTGTTCCACTCTTTGCTCTTACCTTGTGCGCGTGTGTGTGTATGTGTGTGCATGCTTGTGTGCTTTCACTCACGCACTTGTACACTTCACTTGCTCTTGGTCTTCATACCAGTCCTCACGTCTCCACGGATTGACATTTATGAGGTGTACCTCCTCACGTTGGTACTCACCATTGTGCTAGAGTGACACCAAATTTGGCGCCGTTGCCGGGGAGAGAGCTTGGAGGACGAGCGTGTGACGGTAAGACGTAGAGTAGTGACGTTGGAAGGTAAAAAATCATCATTTTCAGTTCAGTTTCTGAGTTTTTTCTTCTTCTTCATCTTCACCTTCATCATCATCTTCTTCCCTCTTCGTATTCTCTGATTTTTCCCATTTTCGTCACTACATTCACTCGTTTTTGACTCGTGGCGGTGAGGAACAAGCTTAGGAGGAGCTGAGAACCAAAAACGCTGAAGAAAAACACTGAAAAACTCTCAAAAACACCAGAATCTGAGCGGTGGTATCGCGGCGTGAGAGGAACAGTGCCTGGTATCGCGAGCATTGTATCGCGACTTTGGAGAGTGACTTTGCATCTACAGGCTGATAGAAGTGACAAGGAGGACATAAGGTACACAAATCTGCAAAAAGTTTTGAATTTGGGTGTCAAAATCTCCAAGTATCGTGTCCGGTTGAGTTGTGGTATCGCGATACCAGAACTCTCGTGTATCGCGACACTTGTGGAGGTATCGTATCGTGCATGCCCCACCTGAGGTATCGCGATACCATTTTGGTATCGTATCGTTAAGTGCTGGTATCGCGATCGCAGTCGCCCCGGTGGTATCGTATCGTGGTCCACCTGGTATCGTATCGTGCCATCTTAATGAACCCTTCTTTATCGTCATTGATCCATCTTGGAGGCAATTATCGATGTTTGGGAATGCCTAAGGATTCATCCCAACATATTCTATTCATCAAGATTGATAAATAAGACGTATGATCGCTTGGAGTGAGACTTGATTCTACAATCTTTGAAGGATCTTGGGTGCAGACCCATATTCATCAAGATGATCTCAACGTTATTGGGAAATGCCTCGATACATATTACATAGAGTCAAAGAAAGCCCACTTTGCTAAGATCTTTTAGACGCTTTGCAGCATCGTGATTAGCCTCCAATTTTCAATCTTGTTTTTTTGTCTTTTTTGTTAATAAATTTTATTGCACCTTTGTTGAGAAAGCTAGGCAAAGGCCAAATTTTAGGGATTCCTACCATACCATATGGAACGGTCTTACCAATTCTTAAACAACTTGAAGAACCTGTTAGTGAGACCATCCAGATCCCAGCTTTTCCCATTGGGAAGAATGTTGATAACCTCCCCAATCTCAGATTTTCAGATAGGGTACTCAAGAAGGTAGCACAAATTATGTGGAATTTTCTTGGCCCTGATGTTAGAGATGGTGGTCATGCTGTCACACCTTCGAGAAGACATCAGAGTGGACATTCCCATAAATTGAGAGAAGTTGCGAGCAATAGATTCCATGTTCTAATCAATAGAATTGCATTCCACTCCGATGTGATCAATCATAAATGGAATCTCTCCCTTGTGCTTCTTTTTCTTCAGGATTTTGCTCATATATTTTGTTGATTTATCTACTTTTCTTGCCCACCATTCTTTAAAGTGAAATTGTAGATGCTTTCTTTGGATCTCTTCTTCATATCTGAGTTTGCTTTTGATTTTTGGGGAGTCCAAAATGTGGGTGAACCTTAATTTTATGTAGTTTCACTTCAAGATGATGAAGCCTATGATACAACTTTTCTCTCGTACATCAAATATTTTGAATCTCCCTTTGAGCCTTGATAAGTAGCAATTGGGAATGATTAACTACCATCTTCCAACACCTATCTGATGATTTGAGCTATCATAAGTTTTGGTCTAGGTTGAAGCTATCATTTGTTGGATCAAAGGAAGGGATAGGATTGAAGTATTTGTATGAAACCATGGAGCTTTCTTGTGTCCCCCTTGAGGTTTGAAGGCAAGAAAACCATGATGATGATTAGATAGAACTAGGTCTTCGCATTGAGAGCAGGAAGGGGGTCCAAGAAAGTGGATGATATTTTGAGATAAATAGTATCTGTCAAGTTTAGCTTTCCTCAATTTTGTCCACAACTACAGGTTTGAACAGGAGAAACCATAAGCATCTTTGATTTCCACCAAATGTTGGTAAAGTTTGACTTGGTCCCAGACATCTTTTTCCTAGCCATCGATGATTTGGCATCTATGGTTTCATCTATCTGATTTGGCTTCCACCATGTTGAAGTCCCTACAAAGGATGAACTCCATGGTAAGGGATTCCAAGGTAAGCCATGTATCCCATCCCTCTATGTCAAGATTAGGGTGTATACCAAAAAACAATAGCGAAATCGAGAGGGCTTCTAAATGAAGCCGCTATCCAATGATGGTTATAGTCCGTCATGATCTGCACCATGAAGTCCTACTAGGTTGACCTTATATCTAGGTACACACCACCATTGTCCCTAAGTTGCTCTATGGAGAGCCAGAGATGAGACAATGAGATACTTTTTAACCTTTTATGAAGCTTCACACCATCAATTTTGATCTTCTATAGGTAGATGAAGTCTAGGTTAACATTTTTATCTCGAAGCCAATGTGCAATTATTGTTGCTCTTGAAGACTTCATCAAACTCATAATGTTAAATAAGACAATGATAATTTGTGTGGGTTAATATCGTTGTGATTCTGGGAGTTATCCCTTGTAGCTCAGTGATGAGTAGCACCTCCTTTAATGTCAATCCGGGAAGACGTGAGGATGGTATGAAGACCTCGAGCAAGTGGCGGCACAAGTGCGTGAGTGAGAAGCACACAAGCATGCACACACATACACACACACGCGCACACACGGCAAGACAAAGGGAGAGAATCAATGGAGTGCTTTAGATTACTTTCAAAAGCTCTTACAAGTTCGTTTCAATTACAATCTAACCTCAAAAATGAGCTCTCTAGCTCTTTTTATAGTTTTTGACTAGCTTTGGCCCTGTCCAGACCTAGTGTCCGGCCTAGTTAAAAATTAGGTTCCAGGGCTTATTTGAGGGCTCAAACGAAGTCTAAAAATTATGAAATTTGGTATGATGGTACTTCTAATACTCCTCAAGCTCGAGGACTCCTCGGCTTGCACAAAATGGAGTCTATTCTACCAAAAACGGGATTTACAATGTTTGTGTAGTGATTAAAATCACTTGAGTTGTAAATAACCCATGGGGAAAAATGATCTGGCCTTGTTGCCGTATTGTGCATGATTCCTCTGTTGCTTTGTGTGCCAACACTCCCCCCTTCCTAGCGTCTGTCGCCCCTGACAGACCTTTGTTCTCGCGGGTGGTCGATGTAATATTGGATGACATTGGTGGCCAGTTCATGTTCTCCTATCCTTAAGCCTCTTGCTAGATCGGCTTCCAATGCCTCCCAATTTATTGCACCGGGGGTCTCTGGTTGCGGGGTGGTGTAGTACTCTGAATACATTGCTTGTTCACAAGCAAACAGTTGAAGCAGATGTGTCGGCTTTGGTGCGAAAATCTCCGAGTGATACTCCCAGAAACCTGATCTGAACGTTTCTTCGAAGGTCTGTTTGTAGCAGGCGGGGAGGTATTTGATGCGCGCATGCCAAGCGTAAGCCACACGGATACTGGGGGTGGTGCTCATGTCATACACCAAGTCGTAATTTCCATTGCTAAACCCCGGAAGACGTACCTGTGGTGCGGCTGCATTTCTAAAGGTCTTCAGCACTACTTGCATCATATCTAAGATTTTAAGCATCATTTGCGCTGCTACATCTTGCATGGGCTTCAAGCGCGGCATCCAGTGGCGAATGGTCCCCATCATATATGCTACCGAGGGTGGTCCTTGTGGTGGCGCGATGTACGGGTAGTTCAACCATTCCTTGCATTGCGCATTGTTCTGTACCTTGATATTAAATGCCTTCCACGACCTGCGGCGGGGGACTGGACCGTAGCATGGGTTGTACAGGAGGTGCAACGGCGCGTTGTTCCATGTGCGTAGCATTTCTGGATAGGTCTCTAAAAGTTTCTGCCGCCATGTTGGTTGACGAATCTTGCCTTTTTGCACCTCTGGAGGGAGGTCTTCGGGTTGAAATTGGGTCGCAAAAGTAGGAATCTGACCCGTGACTCTTTGTATTTCTGCATTATAATCAGCCAAGATAATATAATACGGCCTGTATTGGAGTTCCGATGAGAGAATCAGGCGTCTCGATGACAAGTTCTTGAAGTAAGCTGATTGTAACACAGTTTCCTCTATGACCCTCATGGCCTGATTTTGCACTACGGTGCGCTCTTCATGCGAAGTCCCTATTTCCTCCACTTGTCGTAACCATGGCGGCCGTGGTGCCTCGAACGTGTCCTGCGCTTCTTCTGTTTGTTGGCCTCCTGGGAATGGTTGCGGATCATATTCTTCATCAAACGTTTGTTCCACAGGAATTTGCACAACTTCTTCGTCCGTGGGAGCCTCCGGAGGGGAAGATGGTCTCTCATATTGCAGTAGACGTGTTTGCAATTCAGTTACCTGTTCCTGGAGATCTTTTATGGCCTCTGCGTTGAGAAGCGAAGCCGCAGAGGGGGTGGTTGGAGGGGCAGCTGTTGGTCCTTGTTGGTGTTCCTGCTTCAGTTGTCCTAGCTCCTCCGATAGCTTATCATGTGCTTCGAGCAGCATGGCATAATCTTCCAATATAATCTTGATATTATCGGGGGTCACTGCTTGAAACTTGGATGGGCTGATGGGTGCCCCCGGTGTGCTCTCAATAGCTGCCTCCAGGTTCTCTTGATTTTGTATTTGCAGACGTCTGTTCTCTTCCTGAGCAGCCGCAAGATGGCGTTTAAGTAGCGCCATATTTCGCTGAAGTTTTGAGTTGCGTTCCAGCTGTGTCCGTAGGTGACCTTCTACCACCTGCACTGCTTCCTGATCTACGTTCTGTAGCTGTACCTCCAATCTATTATGGGCTTCTTGGAGGGTTTGGAACTGTGTGTGGAGGCGAGCGTTCTCCTCTTCTAGTGCCGCAAGGCGGTGCTGTAGTGTCGCTGAGTGCTCTTGCAGGCGTTCGTTTTGTTGCTGGAGCTGAATGTAATCTGTTCTTAAATTTGATATACAAGCCAACATGGTGTCTAATGCATTTCCTATAGATGAGTGTGGGTTGTTTATCGTGGGAGATGCATGGGATGGGAATTGGGGAAGGGAGACAGTGAATGATGTGTCTACGGAAGTTGTGTGTGTGGGTGAAATTGGTGGAGGGGGAACGGGAAGAGGTGGAACCGTGGGTGGAGGTGCCGTGGGTGGTGAAATGTCCATACCTTCAGGAGTGGGTGTTAGTGTGGGGCCTGCCATATACATTGGTATGGTAGGTGGTGTGTGTGTGGAAGTGGTGAATAGATGTGAAGTGGGGTGGGGAGCTGGAAAGACAGGGAATGGTTGAGAGCCTGGTTGAAAAGCCCTAGCAAAGAGGTCATGGAGGGATTGTAGGAATGGAGAGAGGGATGTCGGGGGTTGAGGTCGTAAAATTGAGGAGGGCTGAAAGGGTTGCGTGGTAGCAGGGAAGCCCATGAATGTGGATCTAGGGTCAGGATGACCCGTGGCTGAGGGCGTTGGGGATGGTTGCCCTAGGGCAGGCTCTAGGAGGGGTTCAGCGGATTGTGTAGTGTTGGGGTTTGCTTCGAAGATTGGATTATCAGTGGTAGAGAATAGGGTGGCACTAGAGATGGGAGTACGGAAGATGAAGGTTGGGTCAGTGGGTTGAGTGGTCGATGGGATTTCCACTGTCTCTGTTCTAGGAGGTGATGGTGGGGGAGTAGGCGGTAGTGGTTCGGTGGACTCCTCATGGGTGGCGGGGTGCTGTTGACTAGCTGTTTGGGAGGTTGGTGTAGTAGTTGGCTCTTCTGCAACTGTAACGGGGATTTGGATATTTTTACCTGAGTGAGGTTGTGTCTGGAACCTTCGTGGGTCATATTGAACTGAAGGCCTCTGAATGGCAGTGCGCACAGCTTCTACAACTCCATATGTTTCTGCCATCAATAAGAGACCTTCCCTGTACTCTGAGTCAATTCCCGCTTCTTCCAACAACTGAGTCATAAGTACTCTACTGCTCTGTTCAGTGAGTAACTGCTGCGATCGCACTCTTTCCATAATCTGATACAGCCTTCGGAGTTCTGCTGTATATGCTGGGGCTTCAGTGGTCTCTTCTTCATATGCTTCTTCTTCTTCCGGGTGTCCGTGTTGTTGACTTTGCTGAGCGTCACTCCAATGGACATGTCTACCGTCTGTAGACTTTCTTCTTCTTCGTGAGGATGTGCCCTGCTCCTCTGCCTCTGAATAAAACTCCACATCAGAGAATTGTGTGCTTTGTAGGAATGCTTCGAAATCCTGGGGGTCCAGTCCTTCAGCCTCTCCAGTGGCAGCAAATTCGAATTCAGGTGTAACAGGAGGAGCCGATGGGGTAGGTTGTGTCGTAGTGTCAGATTCCGACCTGGGTATCCTAATGGTAAAGGGAGGTACAGTGCCCTCTCGTAGTGGTGATGCCTCAAGAGTAGTCAGGACTTCCCTTGTCTGGACACAAGGGATCGCGCCCCTCATGCGCTTGGACTGATGTGTGGACGTCTTGAGCCTTTTAAACATTTGTAATTGTGCCCAAGTTAAGGCACGTTCAATGGGGACATCATATGCTAGGCATCGGTAAATAATGCGTGTGATCGCACAGCATCCGTTCACCACTAATTTCCTAGAAGCCCGTTTGTTTGCTTCATACAACTGATCTATAATCCACACTGGTAGCTTAATAGGTAACGCACCTGCTTCTGCCAAGTAGAGAGCAAACCAGATCTTCTTGTGTGGTTGCGTGAATCGGTCTTGGCCAGGGAAGGCGAAATGTTGCATGCACATGCGGAGAGGGATGGACACATTTGGGGTGAGTGCTGCCATGTCTTTCAGCTTCACTAGTTTCCTGTCCTTCATATTGGTGGGAACGAGAGCATCCTTTTCTGAGGGCACATGCGTGCCATGCATATTTAAAGCGTCGCTTATCAACTCCACAGTAAGTTCAAACCTCTTCAACTCGTTGTTGCCCAGCAATGAGGGGAGAACAAATGATCCGGGTTGGTCCTTATCTTCATTAGCTTGTAATGTGGAGACCAAATAGTAACATCGGAGGAGATCGGGTTTCGGTAGTGGGGCTTCAAAATATTCCGCCAACCCTGCTCGTTGCCATATGGTCTGGAGATCTTCGGTGTTCTGTAAAGTCTCGAACTCTTTGGAGAAAAATTGGAATCTCACCCATGATCTGTCATACTCGCATTTAGACTCCCAGATATACTTGGCCTCTCCTAATGGACCGGGCATGCCATTGAACCAATGAGAATTGGCATGGACTCTTTCCATGATCCCTGTAGGTGGGTCTGGCACCGGGATTTGCTGAAGGTGTTGCATCTCCACTGGTCGTTCAGTCGGGGGCACGTCCACAGGTAGGCTATCCACATCAATTCCTGCAGTGAGTATCCCTACTTGTGAGCCCGAACCTGTCGCTTCTGCCATTTTTCTTCTTGCTTTCTGATTCTGTGAGAATATAGAATCATGTGTTAACATCGTAATGGACAAAATAAATCCGTTGTTGTCCCCGTTACAACATTAACATGAGGTAGATGGTGAGTTAGTGGTTAGTAAGTGCACGAAGACAGTGAGTGTAGTTAATGTTTGTGTATTCCTAGGAGACGACTGCAGTTAGTAAGTGGGTATGAATTTACAAATTGGGGTCGGGGGGTTTATGACAGGCCCTAGGCTGCCAATTGCAGTGAATGGGCTTTGCCTTCGGTTTCGGAGAGGCTCTAGAGAGCTTTCTCGGTGTCGTGGTTTGAAAACAAGGCCTTTTTGGGACCCATTTACAATTAATTACATGCACGCTCTTGGGTCTTGGTGTGTTCATGAGCGTTGAGAACGAGTGAATACTAGCAGTATGCGTAGCTGCGTTATGTTGTTTAGGCTGTGGCCTCGGCGTAGCTCCTTGTGCCATCAAGCAAGCCTTAGGCACCCAAATTTGTCTTGATTGTGGGCTAGCCTTCATCGACTTCTTGGGCACCCAAATATATTTCACGTTAGTAGAAGAATTTCCGAAAGACTTCTTATTAGTGTCTTGTTGTTTGTTACTAATAAGAGGCTTTGCTCGTGTGGTTGGCTTGAGTGCAACCGGGTGTTCGCCTTTCCGCACCCACACTTGTTTCACTTGTTGGGACATTTTGCTGCGCAGGTACTTTGGATCCCCGACATAGGTAGTACTCTGCTTCTTCGGCCTGTGATCCACCTTGGGTTGTTGCCTTCTTCTGGCCTTTGGAAAAGAAGTGAATTCCTTTGCATCCCGGACTCCTTTTTTGCGAATATCCTTCCTCTGCAACACATAGTTTTGGACAAGAACAGCATGGTCAACTCCATGTGCACCCCTGGAAGGACCAGGAGTCTGTGCCCTTCCTAGTTCCTTGAGTGCTCCATTGTCTAATTCTACTGTAACTTGACTATGATTGACCCGAACCTGGAGAAGTCCACTTCTTAGGTTTAGATTGACTGCTTGGTCATAGATCCAATCTTGACCCAAGACAAGAGGTTCAGTGAGATCCTCATCTTGACACACTAGTGCTTTAACTGTCATTGCCTCATCATGAATGTAGAGGGGAAGTTCCACCTCTCCCATGCAAGGGGTTTCCACGCCTCCCAATCCTATGAGATATGCTTCTACAGGATTGACAGTTAACTGTAACTCTTGACAGTAAGACACTCTAACAGCACTAGCGGCTGCACCTGAGTCAATCAAGGCTTTTACAGTCCTTGCACTCTTTTCTTGTCCTATATCTAGGGTTACGAAAGGACGTCGATCAGTTATCCTAGGTGAGCTGGTTCCTGCGACTTCACACATTGCCATATGATATCCTTGATCTGCATAGTCATTTGTCCTAGGCTGCTCTCTACCTTGCCTTTGTAATTTCATCCTTCTGATGCGTTCTAAAGCTTCTGCTTGAGCTTCTTCTCTAATTCGCTTCTCTTCCTCTTTGCGTTTCTTAGCAGTGTTGAGTCGGCTGAGCATTTCCTCCGTGAGGGGTTCCTGATACAACTTGACTCTGCATCCGCTAATATAGTTAGGGAGAACATCGCCCTCTAATGTGGCTAATTGTACTGCTCCACTCGTGGAGATCCTATTGATGATCATAGGTCCGTAGCCTCTCTTTTCTAGCTTCCTCGCGTGTTGTTTTAGTGTATAGACTAAGACTAGATCTCCTGCTTTCAAGCCCTTATCCTTCAAATGGGCATCGAAATATGCCTTCTGTCTCTTCTTGGCTGCATATATCCCTGCAGCGGCTCTCAGTCTTGTTTCTCCTAATCCTTCAAGGTCAAAGATCCTAGAGGAGAGCTCATGACCTGTCCATTCGTGCTCTTGTGCTACTCTCAATGTAGGGATCAGGAAGTCCAAGGGTAGCACAGCATTTTGGCCAAATACCATCTGAAAGGGAGTGGCTTGGAGTACCGTTTTGTAGGCCACTCGGTATGCCCAAACAGCATGGTGTAGCTGTTTGTCCCAATCAGAGCGTTTAGTGTTCACTAATTTCGTCAGTACATTGCATAAAATCTTATTAGTGCTCTCAGCTTGTCCATTAGCTTGAGGGTGATAAGGGGCAGACTTCTTGTGTATTATCAAGAATTCTTGGAGTAGCTTTTCAATTACTTCATTCAAGAAATGAGTGCCTCTATCACTTACAAGCTCTATAGGTAGTCCATATCTCGTGAATACATTCTCAAACAAGAATTTGGCAGTTGTTTGAGCATCGTTCTTGGTTGTAGCCTTTACCTCTACCCACTTGGTGAGATAATCTGTTGCAACAATGATGTATTCCGCATGAGAACCTTTAGCTGGGGGATTAATAGGACCTACGAAGTCTATTCCCCACTTAGAGAATGCACGTCCACCCATCATAGGTTTCAGTGGCATCTCATCTTTGCGTATAGGATACTGAGTCCTTTGACAAACATCACACCGTTTCACATAGGTATGTGCATCCATGTGAAGTGTAGGCCACCAGAAGCCCGCAAATAGTATTGCCTTGATTACCCGATCTGGTCCAAAGTGTCCTCCTGCTACACCTTGGTGAGCAGTTTCCAAGATCTTAAGATATTCACTCTCATGGACACACAGTCTCAGGTAACCATCCTTACCGCGTTTGTATAGATTATCACCAATGAGTGAGTAATCCAAGGCTTCTTGTTCTAAACTCCTTTTCCTAGCCAGAGTCATGTCTGGAGGGAATGTGTTTGTCCTCAAGAATGATACTAGTGGTTCGCTCCAATCTGGCACAATGGATACTTGATAAAGAGTGGCATGTTCCACTGGTGGTTTAGTGCAACAGATTGGGCATTCCTTGCACAACTTTTGGACATCAGCTTCCATAGTTGGCCAATGCACTCCGAGTCTCCTTAGAGTCTGTAACGTTCGTTGCTTTGAATGGTGTTGCTCTAGTGCACCTACATGTGCTAATTGCAACCATTTAGCGTACTCATCCTCTTCTACGCAACAAGCCAAGATTCCTTGATCTGTGTGCTTGTACATGCTTCCTGCCATGATGTGGTACTTCTGGGCTTTTACAACCTCTCTATTCCGTGTGTTTACGACTGGATGATTAGGCCCGTAGGTCAATACTGGTACCAATGGCTTAGCCCACTGCGGTATAACTTCCAAATTAAACAAGTAAGCATCAGGAAGGTCATCTGACACTCCTTGTGGGGCTTCTCCTGATGTGAGCCTAGAGAGGTGATCTGCTCTCAAGTGAGTCCTGCCCTTTCTTACCACAACCTCAAAATCATATTCCATTAGCAAGAGAAACCATCTTACTAATCTTCCTGTATTGCATGGCTTGTTTACAAGATACAACAATGCCTGATGATCAGTAAAAAATTTAAACTTATTTGCAAGCAAATAGTGTCTAAATTTCTTGACTGCATATACCATGCCTAATCCTTCGCGCTCTGTAGTGGTGTAATTCCGTTCAGCCGCATTCAATTGTCTACTGGCATAGGCAATTGGAAGATCCATATTACCTTCACCAGTGGGTTGTGCAAGCACACATCCAATAGCATAATTGGATGCATCCACATGAACATGGAATGGCTTATTCCAATCTGGTGTGGTCAAGATTGGTGCTGAACACAATCTTCGTTTAAGCTCCTGGAAGGAATTCTCACATTCATCCGTCCACTCAAAGTTTGTCAGAAGTCCGTACATGGGCTTTGCAATGACAGCGTACATGTGTATAAATCGTCGGTAATAACCACAGTGCCCCATGAAAGCTTGTACTTCCTTTACATTCTTGGGCCTAGGTAGCTCTGCTATGGCTCTCACTTTTTCTTCGTCGGTAGATATGCCATTCTTTGACACTATGTGTCCTAGAATCTTACCTTGCGTGACCATAAACACACACTTTTCTGGGTTCAGGCAGACTTGATATTCTCTACATTTGTCAAAGATTTGTTTGAGTTCAGGAATATGAGTTTGTCTAACATTGGAATGAGCACAAAGATCATCAACATAGACTTCTAAACTCTTCCTCAGGAACTCCTTAAACACATGGCACATCAGCCTCTGGAAGGTAGCTGGTGCATTGGTAAGCCCAAATGGCATTACTCTAAAAGCAAAAATGCCCCATTCTGTGGCAAAGGCTGTCTTATGCTGATCCTCTGGAGCTATGGCTACTTGATTGTAGCCCGAAAATCCATCGAGGAAGCTGTACACTTCCTTGCCTGCCACTCTTTCTAAGAGATGTTCTGTGATGGGAAGCGGATAGCTATCTCGAATCGTGGCGGCATTAACCTTTTTCAAGTTAATGCACACACGCAGTTTGCCATTCTTCTTGGGCACCACTACGATGGGGGATACCCATTCGGTGTGCTCAATTTCATAGATAAATCCAGCTTCAACCAGTCTATCTATCTCTTCTTTGATCTTAGCAGCGTAATTATCGTTATATGTATAAGGCTTTTGCTTAGAGGGTTTGGCGTCTGAAGTCATGGGGATGGTGTGCGAGCATATGTCCGGGTCAACCCCTTTCAAATCCTTGTAACTCCAAGCGAATACATCTCTGTATTCTCTTAGCAAGGCAATCAATTCGTGCTCTTCTTCTTCTGTCAGGTCATGGCCTATATACGTGCATCTCTCCTCTCCTTCTTCTATGGCCACTACTATTTTCTTGGTGGTTTCTTTGTTATCATAGGCCTCTCCTGATTGTGCCTCCCGTTTAGGCATTCTTATCATGACTCTCCTGTCATCTATCTCATACTTCTTAAAATTTTCGGGGATCTCAAACAAAGATTCTTCCTCTTCTGGTGAGGCTTCTCTCTTCTTTCGTTTCTTTCCTTCTTCCTTCGGGGTCACATGTGTTGCTAATCTTACATTAGTTGCAACCTCTCCATGCCTCTGGGGTTGAAATTCTACTTCATGGAAGTATTCTTCATCTGATGCAAATGGTGGGTCCATAATGATTGACTCTAGATCGGAGTCACTTGCATCCTCAAATGCATCAGGGCTAGGTTCGCATTCTTCTAGAACTGCCTCTCCCAAGATTGGCTCTATGGAGAAGACTGAAATGTCATAGCCATCCTCATCACAGTGAGGTGTCCATTGTTCTTCATTGATGGCTACATCCATTGTTGCTAGAATTTCTGCCCAACCGTGAGGTTCAAATTCTTCGTCTGGAAAAACTACAGGTGCATAGGCTGGGTCTTGGATTGATCTATGGGTTTCTTTCGCACCTACCTCTCTGGCTTTCTCTCTCTTCTCTTCTTCTACTGCTACCTTGCACATCCATAAGTGGGTGTCTTCATGCATCCATGAGGATCCAGACCCTAGGGAATGCACCGATTCTGTATCATCTTTGGCTCTCTGGATGGGATTCCATTGGATAGGAGGGACATCTCTGTGAGAATAATCTTTGAGATTGACTTTGGTCGTGACACCTAAGTGTTGCAGGTACAAAGAATTGGTTCCCCAATCCTGTACCACTTGCAACTGTCGCATGAATGGTCTTCCCAAAATCATCTCATAGGCATGATTTTTCCTGAAATCACATATAGCAAAACTATGCTCAAACTCGACACCACAAGTGGTGAGAGTTATTCCTTCTAGCAATCCTAAGGGTCTCTCTATGTGACCATCGGCCATTTGCAATTTCATCCTCGTAGGCCTGAGTGCTGGCTTGCCCCAACGCTTCCATAAGGAGGTGGTGGCAATTGCAACTCCTGCACCTGAGTCCAAAATCGCCTTGGTGGTGTATTCCTGGTAGGTGATGGGAAGATAGGTGTTCCCTTCTTCACCTTCACACATATCTCCTATCTTATCCAAGGGAATTTCTGGCACTGTCCTATGGGATCCTACCTGGGAACGAGATTTTGCTATCTCTGGTACTTGCTTGGCTACATGTTTCCATAATTCAGGTCTAACCTTGAGTAGCTCTTCTAACTTGAGATTACACTGCACGTTAGTGTTCTTCACTACCTCTGTGTTCCTAGGTATGACTGAGTCGTCGTTCCTTACCATGACTGTGGGTGCTCTCATACATGTGGACTTTGCTTCCCATGGACCTGTGAAGTGGGGTAGCTCCTGTATGGAATTAGACTCAAAGTCCAATCTCTCATGAGACTGAGTACTCTCATGTTCCCCGTAAATAGATGGGATGTCTTGTGGGAATTGGTCGTGTGCATCATCCACAAGTTCAAAGGGAAGGGCGACTTCACTTTCGTTATCCCATTTGTCTTCTTGAATCTCTCGTAGGAAGTCTGGTGCAAACCGATTCATAGAAGAAGAAGTGTCTGGCTCCGTGGAATTGGGCACATAAGCAACCTGGGAAGGAGGGCTTGTTCTATCGTTGGCTCTCTCCTTGCTCTCATAAATGGCTGGAGCACAAGCTTCTTGGGGAGGATTGCTTATTCTATTACTCTTCCGAGCAGGCTCATACACTCCCTGAGAAGGAATGTAGGCAGACTGTGGAGGTACGTGAGCTTCCGAGGGAGGCTCACCTGCCTTTTGGGGGGGAAGATAAGCTTCTTGAGGAGGCACATGGGCTTCCTGAAGAGGCTGGCTTATCCGTTCTCTTGCCCTTTCCTTCCTTTGAGGGGTAGGTTCCTTTTCTGACTGTGCAATTAGCCTCTCTATTCCTTCTAAGGAGGGGAAGTTGTCTGGTTTAGTGGAATTGGCCGCATAAACTTCCGATGGGGAATGGTTCATGTTTTTGCTTGATTTCTCTCTCTCTTGATTTTTTTCGTCCTTGGCAGATCTTGCAATTATTCTCTCTAATTTCTCTAGGAATCCATCCAAGTGTAATTGCGTTTTGGCTGAGCCCGAGTAATTGAAAAGGCGACTGGCTTCAAACATAGTCTGAGCCAATGCGACCATTTTCGCGCACAGTTTGGTTCTTTCTATCTCTAGGTCAGCTCTAGGATAGCACTTGTCATGATCCGTGACGTTTGGCCCTTCTTGGATTCTGGCCTGATATGCTTTAAGCATCATGTCTATGTCTTCAAGAGTGGGATCAGCTAATACCGATCCTGTTTGGGGTGGTGGGTGGGTTACGTGGGGTGTCTTAGAGGGTGAAGGGATGGAGGGTGATGGGGATGGTAGCGGTGGGAATGTGTGAGAGTGCGGTTGAGATGTGATCTCTATGATTTTAGCCTTGGTTTCTCGTAGACTTTCCTCAAGTTCACTCATTTTCTTTGCCCATTGCCTTTTCATGCGTTCGCGGCTATCTCTCCAAGCTCTTGTTCTCTTTTTATTTTGGCTCTCAGTATCGCTAGTGTCTGGGCTCTTTTCCTTGACTACCCCTTGGCTTTGCTTCACTGCTTGAGCTCTCGTGACTACCTGTACGGGTGCAGTGGAAGTCACACTTCCGCTGGAATCTACCACCAACTCAATAACATTGATGGGCGTGATTTTTGGCATATTATTGGGGTTCTTTGGGCAATCTCGTAAGAGATGCTCTTTTCCACAATCTTGGCAGAAGCCTTGGATCGTCACTGACTGGGGTTGTGTAGGTGGAGGCAAGGGACAATCGCGAATGAGGTGATCTCCTTGGCATCTGTAGCACGGTCCCCTTGGGAATGGAGGTCTTACCTGTCTAGATTGAGGCCTAGGGTTGGGGTTTGCATACATGACGTTCGTGTAATCTGACTCCCAACTAGGTTCGTTTGTCTCTTCGCTATAATAGGACTCACCATGCTCAGGAGACTGCATGTAGTAGGCCTGGGGGCTATCAACATGTGTAGAATCAAAGCTATGGTCACTCGGGTCACTTTCAGAAAGCAAGGATGTTACAGGGACTATAGCTCTATTCAGGTTCTCTTCTGCAGCAGTATACTTTACCGGAATCACATTAGCTGGGGCTGGGGGTTGTTGTGCTAGCACAGGCTGAGGCCTTTGTTGGTTTTGATATTGAGGTTGGAAATTCTGTTGTGGCCTGCCATATGGTTGTGGAGGGTACTGGTTCTGGTATCTGCCTTGTTGGTAGGGCTGAGGGTAGGGTTGCCTAACCGCCTGCTTGTTGTATGGGCAATCTTGTGCGGTGTGGTTGGTGTATCTCCGTTCTATGGTGCAGTACTGGCTACTAGGGTTTACTTGGGGTTGAGCCATAATAGGGCAGACATTCGCCATATGGTCACCACCGCATGTATAGCATCTTTTCACAGGGGCAAACCTTGGGATTTGTTTGCTAGTTACCCCTAATTTCTGAGCTACTTTTTCGGCAAGTTCCTCAATTGATGTGGCTTGTGTGGAAGATTGACTAGATGCACTATCTGAATCTTTGTAAATTTTGGACAGCTCTAGCTCTTCTCCTAGGTTATCTTCAATGTCAATGCACATACGTACACACTCTTCTATAGTCCTAGGGTCTTTCAGATACACGTAGGATCTCAATTTTGGACTCAGCAATCCGTCAAGGAATAAGGCTACTTGTTTGGCAGATGTGGGTAGCTCCGAAATGGGACATCTTTCGAGGTATTGCCTAAATCTTCTTCCGGCCAATCTGACGGTCTCTTGGGGGGTCTGTTTGAAGCTGTGAATCAGTGAGGAGGTGTTGTGTCTTATGCCACTCTTGGAGAACTCGATAATAAATGCTTCTAAGAGTTGGTCTATGCTCCTGAACTGGCGCTCATCCAATGGCTGAAACCATCTAAGTGCCGTATTCCTAAGGGTTAGACCGAAGGCATTGTACTGCGTGAATAGATCCTCAACTTGTTCAGCTCTCAAGACTTGCTTGAACTCCGCCACATGATCATAGGGATCTCCTGTGCCGTCAAAGTAATTCTTCATGGACTTAACTAGCTGGGTGGGTCTCAAAGTTCTTGTGTGCTCTCTAGGCCTCGGCAGAGGGAATCCATCTACATTTCTTTGGTTCCTATGGGCTCTAAGCATCTCAGGTTCTACCCTATTCGTCTCCGTTCTCGTTCTTTCTCTGCCCACTGAATTGGCAAAACTTACTTCTGGTCTATCTTTACTTCTGTCTCTTTGCATACCATGAGCCTGGGATGTTCCAGCTCCAGGTTGACCATAGGATACATTTGATCTTGGTTGGGGGAAAATGAATTCGCCCTTCCAAGTGTAAGCATGCCTATCATTGTCTGTCACCACAAAGATCCTCTCCGAAGTGTGGTCTAAGTAGGTCACTCTACCTGGGCTATCTGGATCCTTAAACTCATAGATCATGATTGTTCCTATATCAGTTGGGTGATCCGGTTTATACCTCCAAAAGGCTTCGTCCGTTTCTCAATTGAGAAGCAAATCTATGCACTTGTTATCTTGGGGGACCCACTCAGGCGTGATAATCCTAGTGAGAACTGATTTACCTCGAGGGGTTCTAGGTTCCACTCCCATGTTTCCTTGTTCCAAGTCACCTAAGTCCGCTTCTGAAATTACATTTCCAAATTCATCTGTCCTATCTGGATGACTGGTGACTACGTATATGGTTCCTTCCTTGTCCAGGTATGCACCGTTTTCAAACTTGACAGCTGGGTGCTCTAGTCCTATGGATTGGTCAGGGTTTTTAATCTGGACCATAGATCTTCCTAGGCCGTCCTCATAGATGCTCGCACCTAATCGGTTGGTCCTAAGGTATTCCAACTGTGTTTTGTAAGGGCCTTCTACCCTGTACAAGTAAGGCACACCTGAACTTCCCGTAGGTCTGTCCATGCCTTGAGACATCTCTGATTCACTGGTATCAGAGCTAGGGTAATGAGAGTGGTGACTCAACTGTTGAGCCCAAGACCTTGCAGTGTGATTGACACTAGCCTCTGAAGACCTAAGGCTTTGTCTCTCTCTTACTAGGTGTCGTCCTGATCTAAGGTTCATATGCCTGTCTAAGTAGCCCAATTCTTTGCCCAGAGTACAACCTCGTTGCCGATCAATTGGTACCAGTCACTTGATTCCTTTTTAGTTATTCCTCGTGTGTAAAGTCTTGTCTGCTATTACGTCGTCAGGAATACTTGAATGTTCTTCGTACTTTCAGGTTGATCGTTCCACGTTAGGTTCTTTCCTTTATGTTGTCGACAGTACAGAGATTAAGTTTTTAGCTTGAACTTGAGTTTTTAGGTAGTCTTCAACTTGATAGTGGCCTATCGTCGCCCTGACTTACTCCTACTTCTAATCGTTCTTAGCCTAAGCTAGGAATTGACGAAGAGGAGTTGAGAATATTCCGACCTTTCTTGCCGAACCTTGCTCTTTAGTGCTCGAGAAGTTGATTCTCAAGCGTGCGCAACACCCTTGCTTGGATACTCTCAATTGCTTCTCAATAGGCCTGCATAAATCCCAAGATTAGTTCCAAGTAGACCTTTCAATTGACAGACAATTTATTTCAGACACTGTTTTAATGACCCTTGTTCCCCCTTTTGTATTGCTAGAAATTTCCTCTAGAGCTCCCTTGGTGTTTCTACCCTTCTGTGTGTCACTTCCAATTATCCTATCTGAAATTCAACGCGTTATTCTTATAAAAAACAGTTGAGGGTGTATAGTATACGTCACGAGCTTTCCGACAAGCCCTAGAGCTCAGGAAATGGATTTCGTATGCAAAAGTTATGACCGTTCAGGGTTTAGGGGGTTACTAGACAGACAGAACCTTTCGGGGGTTTTAATGCATTTTTTAAGGCCTTCGTAAGTACATGAGTACATGAAAGTACAAATATGCCCAAAATTTAGCCTAAATTTCCAAAAATTCACTCCTTAATTTTTTGCCGAAAATGCCTGTCTATCGCGATAGACGGTGTCTGTCGCGATAGATGGTGTCTATCGTGGATTCCTGTCTGTCGTGATAGACGGTGTCTGTCGCGATAGATGGTGTCTATCGTGGATTCCTGTCTGTCGCGATAGACGGTGTCTGTCGCGATAGATGGTGTCTATCGTGGATTTCTGTCTGTCGCGATAGACGGTGTCTGTCGCGATAGACGGTGTCTATCGTGGATTTCTGTCTGTCGCGATAGACGGTGTCTGTCGCGATAGACAGTGTCTATCGTGGATTTTTGTCTGTCGCGATAGGCGGTGTCTGTCGCGATAGACGGTGTCTATCGTGGATTTTTGTCTGTCGCGATAGACGGTGTCTGTCGCGATAGACGGTGTCTATCGTGGATTTCTGTCTGTCGCGATAGACGGTATCTGTCGCGGATTTCTGTCTGTCGTGATAGACGGTATCTGTCGCGGATTTCTGTCTATCGCGATAGACGGTGTCTGTCGTGGTAGACGGTGTCTATCGTGGATTTCTGTCTGTCGCGATAGACGGTGTCTGTCGCGATAGACGGTGTCTATCGTGGATTTCTGTCTGTCGCGATAGACGGTGTCTGTCGCGATAGACGGTGTCTATCGTGGATTTTTGTCTGTCGCGATAGATGGTATCTGTCGCGGATTTTTGTCTGTCGCGATAGACGGTGTCTGTCGCGATAGACGGTGTCTGTCGCCATAGACAGTGTCTGTCACGATAGACGGTGTCTGTCGCGATAGACTGAAAAAACGCAAATTTTTGAAAAACTTCTAGTGATCTAGAGTGCCCTCAAGGTGTAGGTTACAGTGCTAATCATGCATTCACAAAATGTTAAGATTTTCTGTCTGTCGCGATAGACAGTGTCTGTCGCGATAGACAGTGTCTGTCGCGATAGACAGAGGTTGTCGTCCCGGGACGTGTGCAGAGCCTGTCGTACCTGCGCACACTGCTGGGGATGATGGTACAGCAAAAAACCTGCAAAATAGCTCAAGAAACATGCAAAAACAGCGCATGCAAATTCGCTCTCTCGCTCTCTCTCACAAGTGAAATGAGGGAAATGAGGTGGAGATGGGGATATAGTCAAAAAACTGAAGTTTTTGCGATGATGGAGGTGGACGTGGGAGATGGTGATGATGATGATGAAGATGGTGAAGAAAGTAAAAGAAAACCGATGAGAGTGAAGAAAATACCTACGACTCCAACGCGTCAACTCTACGTCTTACCATCACACGCTCGTCCTCAAAGCTCGATCCCCGGCAACGGCGCCAAAATTTGGTGTAGCTCAGTGATGAGTAGCACCTCCTTTAATGTCAATCCGGGAAGACGTGAGGATGGTATGAAGACCTCGAGCAAGTGGCGGCACAAGTGCGTGAGTGAGAAGCACACAAGCATGCACACACATACACACACACGTGCACACACGGCAAGACAAAGGGAGAGAATCAATGGAGTGCTTTAGATTACTTTCAAAAGCTCTTACAAGCTCGTTTCAATTACAATCTAACCTCAAAAATGAGCTCTCTAGCTCTTTTTATAGTTTTTGACTAGCTTTGGCCCTGTCCAGACCTAGTGTCCGGCCTAGTTATAAATTAGGTTCCAGGGCTTATTTGAGGGCTCAAACGAAGTCTAAAAATTATGAAATTTGGTATGATGGTACTTCTAATACTCCTCAAGCTCGAGGACTCCTCGGCTTGCACAAAATGGAGTCTATTCTACCAAAAACGGGATTTACAATGTTTGTGTAGTGATTAAAATCACTTGAGTTGTAAATAACCCATGGGGAAAAATGATCTGGCCTTGTTGCCGTATTGTGCATGATTCCTCTGTTGCTTTGTGTGCCAACATCCCTATTTTTTTGTTTTTGTCTTTTCTTTTCAAGGAATATGGGTCATGGTACACTAGTCATCCTTTGAGAGGGGCTTTTCCAATGAAATCCGATCAAGTTTTTTCCTTTGTGTTAAACCAATCCCACAAAATGAGTATGGTACCTAACTAGGAAACACTGAGTCGATTATCGAGCTTTCACTATTAGGGTTATGTTCTCCATTGGGGTCTTCTTGATTATCTTGCTTGGTTGTGGAATTAAACTCAATGTTTTTTCCTTAGTAAAACTTTGATTTGTTTCTCTCGGGTAGTCTAGCTAGTTGATCTCCTTTTCTAAGATGTGGTAGAAGTTTGATTCACAGACTGACTTAGAAGGAATCAATCAAGAATGCTTAGTAGGGCTTCAATTTCTTCTATTTTTGACTATCATGAAGGACCCCTCATTAAAATCCTTAGGTGGCATATCTTTAACTTGTTTTGAATTTGAAGAAGGATCTTCAGAAAATTTCCCTTCAATCCATTTGGTGAACAAAACTTTGTCAACCTAATCAACTATTAGATCTTTCTTTGATCTCTAGGCTTTTTGCCTAAGTGAGCATTCTTTGACTCTATGACTGAGAGTACCACACTGGAAGAAAGCATTAGGTATATTTTTAAAGATTAGTTCTTGTTCTAAGGGCTTTTCTTCATCAATGTCACTAAATATTTTTTAGGGTAACTCCCCATTGAGATCTACCTCCATGTAGATCTAAAGGTGGCATCTAGCATTGAAGGAGTACAACACACCTTCATGTTGTAGTATGAGCTCTACTGAAGCACACAAACAACACAAGGAAGCAGAAGAAGCTTTGAGCACAACAGATAATACTGAATGTACTACCAAGTGAATGCATAAATATAACTAACCCATTAGGATTATAGGCATATATACAAGTCATGGGAGGAAAAAAACCTCCTAAAGAGGGAAAAAATACCCTGGTGGTCCTAAGTGTGTTTGTCACCAGGAAGGAGATAAGGAAGAGATCTCACACACACACTCTCACTCTCAAGGAGAAGCACACACACAGATTGAGGAAAGGAAGAATGATCTTCTTCTTCTTCTTCTATTACATAAAAGGAATGTACAAGAATGACCTAAAAACAAGAATACAACAAGTGCAATATATAAAGATCAGTACATAAGCAAAAACCTAATGTCCGCAAATGAGTGAGCTGGCAAGAAACAAATGTGCCAATAAATCTAATAAAGCTCAATGAAGTATCCTTGACATATACCGGCGTGACCACTATACATGTCAGAGAAACGAAAAACTGGTACGTGTCATCCTGGATCATCACATGTTGAGCTTGATATCTCAACACTCCCCCTCAAGTTCAACGCCATATCCTATAATCCAAGCATCTCCCGAAACTTCTTCAACTTCTCAACTCTAAGTGCTTTGGTGAAAATATTAGCAACTTGCTCATCTGTTCTCACATAAACAAGATCAATATCACCTTCTAATACATTCTCTCTGATGAAGTGATAATGTACCTTGATATGCTTTGTTCTCGCATGGAAAATAGGGTTCCGTGCTAACTGTATGCTGCTAAGATTATCACAATAGATAGTGATAGGCTTTTGCACTTCCACACCTAAATCTGCACGTAACATCTCCAGCCATGATGCCTCATATCATCTGCCATTGCAGCACCTCTATACTCATCCTCTGTACTTGACAAAGCAACAGTGGGTTGCTTCTTACTGCTCCATGTAATAGCTACACCTCCAAGTGAGAAAAGAAGGCCACTAGTAGATCTTCTATCTAGAGTACTACCAGCCCGATCTGCATTGGTGTATCCATGAACCTACAAACTACACCAGCTTCACAAAACAATGCATAATCCAAAGTAGCACTCACATAACGTAGAGTGTGCCTCAGAGCATCTAAATGTGGCTTCCTGAGAACATGCATAAACTGACTTTTAAGTCCAACAGTATAGCTTAGATCAGGCCTTTAATTGTAAGATATATAAGACTTCCCACAATTTTCCTGTACATAGTAGCATTTTCCAATGCTTCACCTGATGTAGTATCTAACTTCAAATTCTGATCTAATGGCATAGAAATTGGCTTACAACTAGCCATACCATACTTTTGCAGCATATTCAAGGCATATTTCCTTTGCGACATCCATATACCTGTTTCTATATGTATAAACTCAATGCCCAAGAAATAGCAAAGCACACCAAGATCTTTCATGTCAAATTCCTGCATAAGAAGTTGCTTTACCTCTTTGATGCTTTCTTCATTATCGCCACCTAAAATCAAGACATCAACATAAATGGCCACAATCATGGTGCCATCATCAGCCTTCCTTGCATATAGTGAATGATCTGCATCACACATAGAAAACCCAATGCTGGTTAAGTAATCGACAATCCTTGCATGCCATGTACGCGGAGCATGCTTCATCCCATACAAAGCCTTTTGCAACCTGCAAACATATTATGGATGCTTTGAATCTTCATATCCTGGTCCATATATACTTCTTCCTGTGACTCACCATGTAGGAAAGCATTCTTCACAGCCATCTGATGCAAAGTCCATCCTTTTGCTGTAGCTAATGCAACAAGTGTCCTAACAGTAGAAATTTTAGCTACAGAGCTGAATGTTTCCTCATAATCAATGCCATATGTCTGTGCATATCCTTTAGCTACCAATCGTGCTTTATACCTGCTTATGCTACCATCAGCATTATGCTTTACCTTGTAAACCCATTTAGAGCCTATGGGTTTCTTTCCTTGCAACAATGGAACCAGTTTCCATGTATCACTTCCATAAAGTGCAGCCATCTCCTTATCCATAGCTTTTTCCCAATCTGCAATTCCAATTGCATCTTCAAAGCAAGAAGGTTCAACATCTTGTATTACCTTTGTCATGTAGGCATAATGACGAGCCATGTAACTATCATATGTCAATTGTTGCATTGAATTCCTCATCCTCCTAGATCTTCTTGGTCTTGGGTCACTTCTCCTTGTATCATCTGCATGTGCCCTTCTTACTCCTGGAGTCTTCACTGAGGGCAATCCAAGTTCCTCATCAAGACTCTTTTCTGAACCGCTTGAATCTCCATCAACGTCTTCAAAACCTGCACATGTTTTATGACTAGCAGAAAGCTTTTCTTTACCTTTCTTAGATGTATTTGATGAATTTGTTGGACTGAAATTTCCACGTAATCTTCCACTCCATGGATTTGAGTTGGAACTATTGCTTGGTGATGCATCCGGTCCACTCAAAACGTGAGAAAGTAATGGTTGAATTGCATCTTCCACAAAAACAACATCACGACTAACCAAAATGTGTTTAATCTATGGACGATATAGATGATAGGCTTTGCTTTCAAGACTATACCCAACACAAATACATTTGCTTTATCATCCAATTTTTTTGTGTTTTTTTGGGCAAATAATGCATATTGTAGACAACCAAAGACACATAGATGAGCAACGAATGGCTTATGACCATGCCAAGCCTAGTATGGATTAGCTGCAAATAGTAGTAAACACACATTTTTTTCATTCTGCAAAAGATTAGCAGACTCTATTTTAGGTGTAGAGGCCTCTACAACAACCACTCCAACCTCTTTCTTCTTTGCCTCTTTTGCAGCCAATTTTGGGCAAGTCCTTATGAGACAATAATTTCCTTTACAATATTTGCAAAAATGTTTTTTCTTTTCTGTTTTCTTCTCATCTTTATCTTCCTTCTTTGATTGTGCAACATTAGCAGGTTTCTTTTCTTTTTTTAAAGAAAGTTTGGCCTTGGCCCACTCTTCGAGACTTTAATTAAAAAAAATAGAACAAGTTACAGGTGAATGGGATTAGTGCCCTTGGGACCCCCATATCCCACAAAGTAGGGGTAGAACCTACAGATCTAGAGAGTGTTACAAAGGAGGTAACAACCCTCTCACCCCCCTCATGCAGGGCCCATGTTGAAGCTCAAGGTCAAGGACAAAGCATGGAAGCACATCAAAAAGGTGTACACACAAGGAAAGGGAGCAAGTAGGGAGCTCCAAGAAGTGTATGTCAATTTTTCACAAGAATTCCCTACAAAAATAGTGATTTTCATCACTAAAAACCATTGTAAATACCATTTTCTATTTTTGTAACTCCATTTTGTTCAAGCCAAGGAGTCCTTGAGCTTGAGGAGTATTAGAAGTATCATCCTACCAATTTTCATAATTTTTAGACTCCGTTTGAACCCTCAAATAAGCCTTGGAACCTAATTTTTAACTAGGCCAGACACTAGGTCTGGACAGGGCCAAAACTAGTCAAAAAACTATAAAAAGAGCTAGAGAGCTCATTTTTGGGGTTAGCTTGTTAGAGAATAGAGCTTTGTAAGAGAACTCTTTTGTAATCGAAGCTTTCCATTGTTCCTCTCTTTGATCTTACCTTGTGCGCGTGTGTGTGTATGTGTGTGCATGTTTGGGTGCTTTCACTCACACATGTTGATGGAGAGTGTTAATCTCCAAAAGAACAACCTACTCTTGAATTTAGAACACCTCTATATCAAGAGTAAGTCAAAACCTTCACCAATTTAAGTTATCAATGACTAAATACCAAATTCTTGACTAAACTGTGAAGAAGGAATTTCCTCAGAAAGTCTGCTGCATAGATCTTGCTCATTGACTGAGTAAATGTGTAAAGTTTTTTATGAAACTTTACACAAGGTGTTGCCTAAAGATTGCACACCTTCTCCAAGTTAAAATACTTCAAAAGATTCAGTAGATCTTGAGAAATCTACTTATTAAGTCAGCTATGTCTAAATATGCACTTCTCAGAAGTCGATTTGGACACCCCTAACTTCTTAACTTTAATTCTCACAATGTCGAACCCGTTTTATCAAATCCTTTTGACTGTAGATAGCTTATCTCTCAACTTAGATTTTGAGCTATCATATGTGTAAAACTTTACACTGTGCACTGAGCACTACTCATTTCATTGAACTCAAAATCTGCGCCTGTTTCAGAAAACTGTGAACATTCTTTACATATGAATGTTCCTACACACAATTCTCTTAGCCTGATTACAATTGGAAGCTAAAACTTTATACAGAGATCTATCCACTCTAGACTTAGACTTGTATAAAAGCATTCCATAAAAGCTTTACCACAGAAGGAGAAGACACGAAAACTTCGGGCGCAAAAATTCTGACATTTTTGAAGAAGACTACAACTGAATGAGAGAGAGACTTCAATTCACTTCTCATGTTATTTCTCTATTCCTATGCTCATACATAGTCTCTCCTTGTCTTCTTTCTATACCCTGACATTTTTCCAAAGTATATATAGGCAATTATATTCAAACTTATATCAAAACATAAGTATAAGTAACCTATGTCTTAACTAATGTACATATGTGTACATATCTTGCATTCTGTAAATGTATCCATCTTCTATGCTTCAACACTTAATTTCATCTCCATCCTTTGTCCTCCAATCTTCAATTGTTGATTGGTCTACACCAACAGCTCCCCCTCAATCATCAATTGAGGTTTCTCTTATCTTCTTTATACCTACCATGTCCTTAAACTTCTGTAGCTTTGGTCCATCCAAGCTCTTTGTAAGCATATCAGCTATCTGATCTTTTGTTGAAGTATGTATGACTTCAATCTCCTTATCCATCACCTTCTCTCTTAGAAAGTGATACTGTATCTCAATGTGTTTAGTCCTGGCATGAAAAACAGGATTAGCAGCTAGATATAATGAACTCATGTTATCACCATAAATGATAGGTGTGTTCTGTATAATGTCAAAACTCTTCATGAGAGTCTTAAGCCATATCACTTCTTTTGCAGCTTCAACCATGCCTTTGTACTCTGCTTCTGTAGATGACAAAGCAACTGTATGTTGCTTCTTTGAGCACCAAGAGATTAACTTATCTCCCACATAACACATGTATCCATAGGTTGATCTTCTATCATCTGGATTACCTGCCCAATCTGCATCACTATAGATCTTGATGTTTGTATCTGATGTGAACCCATAATACAAACCTTCTTTGAGTGTACCCTTAATGTACCTCAACACTCTTTGACCTGCAATCCAATGCTCTTTCCTAGGACAATGCATAAATTGAGACAAAACCCCAACTGCATATGATAAATTAGGTCTAGTTAAAGTAGCATAGATAAGACTACCAACCAAACTCTGATATTGTCTCATGTCCTTGAATTCTTCACCTCCAAATTTACTCAATTTGTGATTCACCTCCATTGGTGTAGGTGCTACCCTGCAATCATCCATTTTAAACTTGATTAACAAGTTCTTCGAATACCTTTCTTGGGTCACAAATACTCCATGTTGAGTATATGTAATCTCCATGCCCAAGAAATATGACAAGTTTCCCAAGTCACTTATTTTGAACTCCTTTTCCATTTGCTTCTTTAGTCTTTGTATTCCTTCCTCATCTGTACCTGTAAGAATTATATCATCAACATATATGCACATGTATATGAAACCATTATCACTTGCTTTAACAAGCAAGCTACTATCTGCTTTAGACACCTGAAATCCAAGTTCTTTCAAAAACTTTACAAGTCTATAATTCCATGCCCTTGGGGCCTGCTTCAAGCCATACAAAGCTCTCTTGAGCTTGCACACATGATCTGGATACCTTTTATCTCTGAACCCTTGAGGTTGCTCCATGAACACATCATCTGAAATATAACCATTCAAAAAAGCATTCTTCACATCTAATTGATACAATTTCCAACCTTTGCAAGCAGCAATTGCTATAAGTGTCCTGATGGTTGTCATCTTTGCCACAGGACTATAAGTCTCATCATAGTCAACACCATATGTTTGAGCAAACCCTTTAACAACAAGTCTAGCTTTGTACCTAGACACACTTCCATCTGCAAATCTTTTAGTCTTATAAACCCACTTACATCCAATGATCTTCTGGCTATTTGGCTTTGGAACCAAATCCCATGTTTGATTCTCCAACAATGCATCAAATTCTTCCTGCATAGCTTTCTCCCAATTTTCTTTACCTTTTGCCTCTTCATATGTAGAAGGGTCTTCATCTGCTTTAATCATGTAAGCATAATCTTTGGTAGCCAAAAATGAAGTATCATAGCTATACCTTGTAGGTTGCCATTTGTTTCTTATAGACCTCCTAAGTTCTCCACTTCTTGAGGTTTCTGGTTCTTCATATTCAGGATCAAATCTTGGTGTTTCTTCCACTTCAACCTGCACTTCATTATTCTCTTCTTCATCAATTATTTGAACCTTTGACTTACCTTTCCTTTGGCTCACAATCTCTTCATCATCTGTATTAAGATTGATAGTACCTGCATACCAAGTACCTTGCTCATCAAATGTAACATCTTTTGATACAAGAAAATGTTTTGTGGATGGATTCCACAATCTGTATCCCATCTGCTTATCATCATAACCAATAAACACATATTTTTCAGCTTTAGGTTCCAATTTGTGCCTTAATTGTGATGGCACATATGCATAGGCCAAACATCCAAATACTTTGCAATGGTCTAGTGTAGGTCTCTTACCCCACCATGCCTCATAAGGTGTCATTCCCTGCAAAGCTTTACATGGTAACCTATTGACCAAATAAGTAGATGTATTTACAGCCTCAGCCCACAAATAATTAGGGCAATTTTTCTCCTTCATCATGGACCTTGAAAACTCAACAAGAGTTCTATTTCTCCTTTCTGCTACACCATTTTGTTGAGGAGAGTACCTGCAAGTAACTTCCCTTTTTATACCTGCATCCCACAAGTAATCACTGAACTCATTAGAAAAATACTCTCCCCCTCCATCTGACCTTAGTCTTTTCAACTTATGATCAGTAATTATTTCTGCATATGCATGATAGTGTTTAAATGTATTAAACACTTCTGACTTATCTTTGGTCACATAAATAGTGATCCATCTAGTAGCATCATCAACATAAATCACATAATACCTTGACCCATTTATACTGAAATCCTTTGATGGTCCCCACACATCTGTATGTACCAACTCAAGCTTCTCTGAGTACATAAAACCATGCTTGGAATAGGAATGCTTATGAGCCTTACCTAATTGACATGCCTCACATCTGTATGTCATATGTTGACCTGCAACATTAGGCAAACCAAGCACTGAACCTTTGTTAATCATGTCTTTAATACCTCTTTCATTGAAATGTCCAAGCCTCTTGTGCCAAAGATCTAACTCAGAGATCTTATGTCCTCCATATGTGAACATGGCATAACCAATATTACCTTGAATCTTCAATGTGAACAATCTTCCTTCTTTTTTCCCTGAAACAATTTGTTTATACCCATTGCTAGGGTCTTCCACAAACACTCCTTCATTAGTGAACCTTACTTCATAACCTTTTTCCACAATTTGTCCTACACTTATCAAATTCTTAGGAATTGTAGGAACATACAAGACCTTACTCAATAAGGTGCTACCATCCTTGGCCTTCACTGATCCAATTGACTTCACATTGTGCTTTGTGTTGTCACCTATTTGAACAACATGATTAGATACCTTATTCTCCAAATCAGTCATCAAGGCTATATTACCACTCAGGTGATTGCTACACCCTGAGTCAATGTAGAAGACTCTTTGATCTTCATTCTGCCTTTCACAAGTTGCATTCATTATCAATGTTGAATCTTCCTTTTGATCTGAAGCATAATTGTAGTAGGTGTTGTTATATTGTTGACTTTGGAAACCTCTACCTGCATTTCTTCCAAAGTAACCCCTACTACCTCTGCCTCTGAAATTACCTCTTTGACTTCTGCCACCTCTTCCTCTTGAGTTATAATTTTGATTTTATCCACCATTACTCTGAGTATTATGCCAACAATCATTAGCTGAGTGATTTGTCTTACCACAAATCCAACAAGCTTTGCCTCCATCTTTGTTGTTTCTGCCTCTTCCTCTACTTCTGCCATTTCCTTTTCCTCTTATGAAATTTGCTTGGTTTGAAGTACCTTCTTCTTCACCTGATTGTTGCTTTCCTTTGCTATTCTTCTTCTTGTCCTTTGAGTACATTGCATGACCTGTACTTTTATCACCATCTCCTTTAACATCCTGCTCAAATGTTAGCATATGACCTAGCAACTGATTTAAATCAGGAGTGAAATGATCAAGTGATAATTGTGTAGACAAAATGAATGGCTTCCATTTGTCATCACCTCTCAAACCTGTAAGAATTTGCCTTACCAATTTATCCTCCTCAATGTCTTCATCAACAGCTCCTAATGCATCTGCAATGTCTTTCATCCTTGTTACATAGTCTGAAATAGATTGAGAGGCCTTCTTCTTGAAGGTTGTAAATTCTGCCCATAAAGATGCCTTTCTTGACTTAGTAGTATTCTGGAAATGCTCGTCCAAAGCATTCCAAATATCAGTTGCACTTTCAAGACCTCGAATATGAGGTAACAAGTAATCATTAACTGCCATATATATAATGCTGCTAGCTTGAGCATCTTTCTTCATCCAATTTTTCAAATCTGCTAACTCTTCCCTAGTTGGAACACTAGGATCTCTGAACTGTGGCTTCTCTTCTTCTCCTGTGATATAAGCTATTAAATCTTTGCTCATAAGATGAGCTTCCATCCTCATTGACCATGTAGGATAGTTTTCCCTATCCAATTTCTCTATCTGTAGAGAATCTCCCATCTTGTGTCCACCTGTGTATTGAAATCTTCAAGTTTTATGAACAATATATGTACCTTTACTTCAAATTAGAGTCCTTTTGTCTTTCTTGATGTCGTATGGTCTCCTCCTCAAGCTTTACCTTCAAGCTTTCACCTTTTAGTTCTTCAACTATTGAATTTCTTGAATCTGCAGCAGTCGAGATCCTCCTTTCCTTGATTCTGATGTCTCCTGCTCTGATACCACTGATGGAGAGTGTTAATCTCCAAAAGAACAACCTACTCTTGAATTTAGAACACCTCTATATCAAGAGTAAGTCAAAACCTTCACAAATTTAAGTTATCAATGACTAAATACCAAATTCTTGACTAAACTGTGAAGAAGGAATTTCCTCAGAAAGTCTGCTACATAGATCTTGCTCATTGACTGAGTAAATGTGTAAAGTTTTTTATGAAACTTTACACAAGATGTCGCCTAAAGATTGCGCACCTTCTCCAAGTTAAAATACTTCAAAAGATTCAGTAGATCTTGAGAAATCTACTTATTAAGTCAGCTATGTCTAAATCTGCACTTCTGAGAAGTCGATTTGGACACCCCTAACTTCTTAACTTTAATTCTCACAATGTCGAACCCGTTTTATCAAATCCTTTTGACTGTAGATAGCTTATCTCTCAACTTAGATTTTGAGCTATCATATGTGTAAAACTTTACACTGTGCACTGAGCACTACTCATTTCATTGAACTCGAAATCTGCGCCTGTTTCAGAAAACTGTGAACATTCTTTACATATGAATGTTCCTACACACAATTCTCTTAGCCTGATTACAATTGGAAGCTAAAACTTTATACAGAGATCTATCCACTCTAGACTTAGACTTGTATGAAAGCATTTCATAAAAGCTTTACCACAGAAGGAGAAGACACGAAAACTTCGGGCGCAAAAACTCTGTCATTTTTGAAGAAGACTACAATTGAATGAGAGAGAGACTTCAATTCACTTCTCATGTTATTTCTCTATTCCTATGCTCATACATAGTCTCTCCTTGTCTTCTTTCTATACCCCGACATTTTTCCAAAGTATATATAGGCAATTATATACAAACTTATATCAAAACATAAGTATAAGTAACCTATGTCTTAACTAATGTACATATGTGTACATATCTTGCATTCTGTAAATGTATCCATCTTCTATGCTTCAACACTTAATTTCATCTCCATCCTTTGTCCTCCAATCTTCAATTGTTGATTGGTCTGCACCAACACATGTGCCTTCACTTGTTCGTGGTCTTTATACCGGTTCTCACATCTCCGTGGATTGACAAGTAAAAGAGGTGGTGCTTACGCTTGAGCTACACCAAATTTTGGCACTGTTGCCGGGGAGAGAGCTTCGAGGACGAGCGTTGTGATGGTAAGATCGTAGATTTGAGACGTTGGAAGGTAAAAAAACTATCATTTTTGTTCATTTTCTGTTTTTTCTTCTTCATCTTCATCATCATCACCATCTCCATCTTCTTCCATCTTCTTCTTCATAGAAATTTCTTGTTTTTTAGTGCATTTTCACCATTTTCATACCATCTTTCATGCATTATTGTGTGGGAAGGAGTTAGGAAGTGCAAGAGAGAGCAAGCGCTTGTGTTTTTCATGATTTTCTACACATACAGAGCTCGCCATTGCTCGGCGCTCAGAAATTTGAATTTCCCACCAAAAAACACGATTCTGTGATGAAAATCGCGATTCTGTGAAAAATTCAAAAGTTTTTGAAAATCACGATTCTCTGTTTCCCACCTAAAAGCCTTTTGAAAAGAACACGATTCTAGGGTCATTCTCAGAATCGTGATTCTGTGGTTGTGCTCAAAATCACGATTCTCTTAATTTTACAAAACCACGATTCTGAGACAAAATCGCGATTCTCAAAACACGATTCTCAAAACACGATTCTGTGAAAACACAATTCTGTGAAAACACGATTCTGTGAAAACACGATTCTTTGAAAACACGATTTTGTAAAAACACGATTCTATGAAAACACGATTCTCTGCTGGCAATCGTGATTCTCAAAAACGCGACTCTCTTGATTTCACAAAATCGCGATTCTCTTGATTTCACAAAATTGCGATTCTCTTGATTTCACAAAATCGCGATTCTCTTGATTTCACAAAATCGCGATTCTCTTGATTTCACAAAATCGTGATTCTCTTGATTTCACAAAATCGCGATTCTCTTGATTTCACAAAATTGCGATTCTCTTGTTTTCACAAAATCACGATTCTCTTGATTTCACAAAATCACGATTTTTTCCAAAAGGTCCTGTTTCCCTGTTTTGACCCCCAGGAGCCTGATTTGACATAACTTTTTCATCCAAAGTCCATTTTTTTGAGCTCTATAGCTCATTGGAAAGCTCGTTTCGAATCCAAGGGTATTCAGATAGGATATTTTGAAGTTGACCCTCAGGTGGGACCAAGAACCCAAGGGGACTCCAAAGGATTTTGAACCATACTAAGGGGAAATTTTTGAGTCTTAACCAAAGCTTATGAACCTGAGATCTGGTAGACACCTAGGCAAGGATAGACAAAGCATTAGATCTTCTGAGGCTAGTGTCAACCATACAACTAAGTCTTGGGCACAACAACTAAGTGGTCATCCTTACGTACTAAGTTCAGATACAAGTGACTCAGAAATGTCTTTTAGCATGGGAAAACCTGTAGGTAATTCAAGAACAGCCTATTTACAAACAGCAGAAGGTCCATATAAGACACAACTAGAATATATTCGGACCAACCGATTAGGTGCTCACATCTATGAGGATGGCCTGAGGCGATCAGTGGTCCAACTCAAAAAACCAGATCAAACCTTTGGACTTGAACACCCAGTAGTCAAGTTTGAAGAGGGTTCATACATTGATAAGGAAGGAATCATGTATGTGGTCACTAACCTACCGGATAGGACCGATGAGTTTGGAAATATCATTCATGAGCATGAGATAGGAGACCTAGAACAAGGAATGTAGGACAAGGACCCCAGACTCCTAGAGGTAAGTCGGTCTTGACTAGAGTGATCACACCAGATTAGATCCCTCAAGACAACAAAAGCATAGAACTATTCTTGAAAAGAGAAACAGAGGAAGCCTTTTGGAGATTCAAGCCAGATCAACCTAGCCAATTGGGTATAATCATCATCTACGAGTTCAAGGATCCAGAGATACCAGACAAAGTTTTCTACCTAGATAACACATCAGAGAAAATATTCTTGATAACAGAACATGATAGACATGCATATACTTGGAAGAGTGAATTGATTTTCCCTCCACCAAGATCTAATGTTTCCCATGGCTTCCAAGGAGTAGGATCATCCCAAGCTCATGAAGCCCAGATAGAGAGAGACCTGAGGTAAGTTTTGCACACACTGTGGGCAAAAATAGATCAGGATTTGAAAATGAAAGACCTGAAAGAGAGAGATATCAAGCACATAGGCAACAAAGAGATGAACATGATTTTCCATTGCCTAGACCCCCAGAGCACCCAAGAACCCTTAGACCCACTCAAGTGATCAAGGCAATGAAGAATTATTTTGACGGGATAGGAGATCCTTATGATCATGTGGCCGAGTTCAAACAAGTGTTAAGAGCTGAACAGGTTGAGGATTTGTTCACCCAGTACGAGGCATTTGGTTTGACTCTTAAGGGCAATGCCTTAGCTTGGTTTCAACCACTGAGTAGTCGCAACTATCGTGATATAGGTCAACTGCTAGACGAATTCATTGTAGAATTTTCCAAGAGTGGTAACATGCATAACACATCATCCTTGATCCACAGCTTCAAGTAGACACCCCAAGAAACAGTGCGACTAGCAGGAAGAAGGTTCAAAAAATACCTAGAAAGATGCAATTACCCACAAAGTTCTTAGATGGCTTACTGAGCACAAAGTTAAGATCATGTGTACTTGAAAGAGCCTAGATCCATAGAAGAGTGTGTGCGGACGTGCATTGACATAGAAGATAACTTGGGTGAGGAGTTAGGATTGTCCAAACTCTATAAGGATTTTTGATAATTCTACTAGTCATACTTCGAAAATCTCCACAGAAATAGATGAGATAGCTGAGAAAGTTGCCAAGAAGCTGGGAGTCCAAAATAGACAAACACAAAGAGTCACCTCATTGAACCGATGTTATACTTGTGGAGGGGACCACATGGCTAATGTATGCCCAATGCAAAACCAAAACATTAGAGAAAGGAATGCTCCATATTGCACTATTGATAGAAAATACACGAACCACATGGCTCAAGATTATCCCTACAATAGGCAGGCTGTTAGACAAACTTATCAGCAACCTTACCAACAAGGAAGGTATCAGAACCAATACCAACAGCCATATTATCGACCACAACAGCAATATCAGGCACAATATAGGCCACAACCAGTCTTGGGAAACCAACCACCAGCCCCTACCAACGTGATTCCAGTCAAGTATGCTGTGGGAGAGGAAAATCCAAATAGAGCATTGGTGCCACTAACCCCATTGATACCAGATAATGACTCTCATGCTCATAGTTCAGACTACTCTCATGAAGGTAGTCCACATGCTTATTACACTGAGTCGCGTGAGCATAGTGAGATTTACTCGTATCAATATGAGGCACCACCTATGGAGCAAAATTGGGAGCCAGAATAGTCCAATGTCATGTACTCAAATCCTAACCCTAGGCCCCAATTGAGACAAATGAGACCACAAGCCCCTAGATGATCTTGTTTCAGGCGTCAAGGTGAACATTTCATTCGTGATTGTCCCCACTCACCATCTCCGACTCAAGGTCAGGCTATCACAATACAAGCTTTTTGTCCTAAATGTGGCAAAGACCACCTCCCTAGAGATTGTCCAAGAAACCCCTCCAGTGCACCCATGATTACACCCATTAATGTGGTAGGCTTAGTGGCAGATTCAAGTGCTAGTAGCAATAATGTGGCTCTTGTACAGGCAGTTACTAGGGCAGAAGCATTAAAACAAGATAAACTAGCAGAACAATCAGAGTCGAGTGAATCAGGAGAGCTTAGTAAGAGGAAAACAAGAACATGGAAAGATACCAGAGAGAAGGCCAATCGCAAGTGGAATAAAAAGTTATCAGAACTAGAAGAAAGCTTGAAAGACGCAAAAACAAAAATAGAAGACGTTGCATCTCAAAACCCCTCGCATGCCGAAACTCCATCCACTCCATCTCATCCCACCCCACCACCCATTGTAAATAGGCTGCAACCAGGGTCTGTTCTTACAGATCCAACCCCAGAAGGCTTGGACATGATGTTCAAGGCCTATCAGGCTCGACTTCAAGAAGGGCCTACAGCTGCAAACCTAGACAAGAGTTACCCTAGAGCAGATTTAGAGATTGAACGGATGAAAATGTGCATGAAAATGGTAGAACAAGCTCAAGCTATACTTGAGACTAGTCGAAAGTTCAATCAGACAAACTCTGTCAAACCAGATTTGCATTTCCAGGGCTTACTAGAAAGATTAGAGTAGTTGGTAAACAAACCACAAGTTTCTTTACCTCCACAGGCTCAACCAGTTATTGAGAGAAGAAGCTCACCACCAATGGGAGCTTATGTTCCTAATTCCACGGATGCTGGAATACCTCCTTCAATCCAACGGTACTCTCAAGAGTTCTTGCGAGAAATACAAGAAGAGAAGTGGGCCAAGGAGAAGGGTAATTCCCCTCCTATTCCTGAGATTGATGATCTTCATGATCAATTTCCCCAAGACATTCCATCCATTTACGGAGATCAAGTCGAGCAACAAGAAGATAAAAGGATACATTTTGAATCTAATACCTTAGAAGAACTGCCTCAATTTCCAGGCCCATGGGAATCTGAATCTCTTCAGATCAGAGCTCCCACAATACTGGTCAGACATGAAGACTCAGTGGTCCCAAGGAACACTGATGTCGTGAAAAACACTAAGGTTCAATGTCATCTCACTGTAGAAGAGCTGGTCAAAGCAAAACCCGAGCTATGGAACCATGTGAAGGATCAGGTCCCAAAACTTGATTCCAATGTGCCAAAAGGCGGCTCTAAGCAGAAAGTACCAGAGATACCTCTAGACAAAATAGGAGACATGTGTGAGGGTGAAGAAGGTAATACTTATCTTCCAATCACCTACCAAAGTTACACAACCAAAGCAATCATATATTCAGGTGCTGGTGTTGCTATTGCGACCACCTCCTTGTGGAAGCAATGGGGCAAATCCACATTAAGACCAACTAGAATGAAGCTTCAAATGGCGGACGGTCATTTTGAACGACCTCTAGGATTGCTCGAAGGGATAAATCTAACCACTTGTGGTGTAGAGTTTGAACACACATTTGCTATATGTGACTTTGAGAAAAATAATTTCTATGAGATGATTTTAGGAAGACCCTTCCTACGACAATTGCAAATTGTACAGGATTGGGGAACCAACTCCTTGTACTTACAACACTTAGGGGTCACCACCAAGGTCAATTTGAAGGATTACTCCTTCAGAGATGTACCACCCCTACAATGGAATCCTATCCATAAAGCAAAAGAAGATTCCATCTCTATGCATTCTGAAAGTTCACCTAATCCATCATGGCTGCATGAAGATACTCATTTGTGGATGTGCAAGGTCGCAGAGGAAGAGGAAAAACGTTTAAAGGCAAGAGAAGAAAGAACTTCACCAGGAGATAGACCAGTTAGAGACCCAGCCTACACACTAATGATCTTTCCAGATGAGGAATTTGAGCCTCATGGCTGGCCAGAAATCTTAGCTACCATGGACATTGTTGTTAATGAAGAACAATGGACACCTCATTGTGATGAGGAGGGTTATGATATTTCAGTGTTCATGTGTCAACCCTTGCTAGAAGAATGTGACCCTAGTGATGTCATAGAAGAAGAAGAGAATGAGGATGATATAGAGTCCATTGTGATGGATAGTTGCTTTAACTCAGAGCAGCACTATCTAGAAGATATAGGAGTGTTCACCTAGAAAGAAGAAGAACCTCTCACAAGTATTAAAACGGTAAATTCAAAGGATGGAAGGGAGAGCAGTCAAAAGAAAAAGAAAAGAAAAGCGGTGAAATAAGAAGAGGAGGAATCATTGTTTGAAGTACCTGAAAACTTCAAGAAATATGAAGTTGACAACCGAAAAATTTTGGTATGAATGCCTAAGAGAGAGGCCATCATAGGAGAATCATATGATAATAAAGAAAAGACCAAGAAAATTGTAGTGACCACTGAAGAGAACGAAGAGAGATGCACATATATAGGAGATGACCTAAGTGCAAGAGAAGAAATGGAGCTCGTAGCTCTATTAAGGGAATATAGGGATGTGTTTGCATGGCACTATCGAGACTTGAAGGGGGTAGATCCAAGAATATGCTCTCATACAATCCCCATGACTACTGATTCCAAGCCCACCAAACAGAAGCCCTACACATATAATGACACTTATGCAGCCAAGATAAAAGAAGAAATTGATAGGCTGATTGAAGCTCGATTTATCTATGAGATTGAGCATACTGAATGGGTGTCCCCCATTGTAGTGGTGCCCAAGAAGAATGGAAAGTTGCAAGTATGTATTAACCTTAAAAAAGTTAATGCCGCTACTACCAGAGATAGTTATCCGCTTCCAATCACGGAACACCTTTTGGAGCGTGTTGCAGGCAAGGAAGTTTATAGCTTCCTTGATGGATTTTCAGGTTACAATCAAGTAGCTATTGCCCCCGAAGATCAACACAAAACGGCTTTTGCCACGGAGTGGGGAATTTTTGCATTTCGTGTGATGCCATTTGGGCTCACCAATGCACCTGCAACGTTCCAAAGGCTCATGTATCATGTCTTCAAAGAGTTCTTGCGAAAGAGCTTAGAAGTGTATGTGGATGATTTATGTGCTCATTCCCAAGAAAGAAGATCTCACATGCCTGAGCTCAGACAAATCTTCAACAAGTGTAGAGAATATCGAGTGTGTCTGAACCTAGAAAAGTGTGTGTTCATGGTGCGTCAAGGTAAAATCTTAGGTCATATTGTTTCTAAGAATGGAATCTCAACAGATGAAGATAAGGTACGAGCCATAGCGGACCTGCCAAGGCCGAGGAATGTTAAAGAGGTACAAGCCTTTATGGGCCATTGTGGATATTACCGTAGGTTTATTCACATGTACGCGATCATAGCTAGACCCCTTTATGCCCTGTTGTCTAATTTTGAGTGGAACGACGATTGCGAGAATTCTTCAAATGAATTGAAGAAACGTTTGTGCACAGCACCAATACTGACCACTCCTGATTGGAATAAACCATGCCATGTCCATGTGGATGCATCCAATCACGCCATAGGATGTGTGCTAGCACAACCCACATGTGAAGGAAACTTAGATTTGCCCATAGCATATGCTAGTAGACAGCTCACCGCAGCTGAACAAAACTATACCACAACTGAGCGAGAGGGCTTAGGCATGGTATATGCTGTGAAGAAGTTTAGACACTATTTATTGGCCAACAAGTTCAAGTTTTTTACGAATCATCAAGCTTTGTTATATTTGGTGAATAAACCTTGCAATACTGGGCGCTTAGTAAGATGGTTCCTCTTACTAATGGAATATGACTTTGAAGTTGTTGTCAGGATAGGTAGAACCCACCTTCGGGCAGATCACCTTTCTCGCATCACTTCAAGAGAGTCACCGCAAGGAGTGTCCAATGAATTACCCGATGCTTATCTGTTCAATTTAGAAGTTGTTCCTAAATGGGCAAATAAGTTGGTACCAGTCCTAACCTTCAGCCTTGCAAATAAGAATGTGAAAACATCACAAGAAGAAATTGTAAAATCACAAAAATATGACATATTGGCAGGAAGCATGTACAAACAAGATACTGAGGGTGTATTAGCTTTTTGTGTTGAGGAGGATGAACATAGTAGTTGGTTGCAACAAGTCATGAAGGACTGCTAGGAAATCATTATTCTAAACAATGAACATTGCAGAATCTAAAATGTTTAGGAGTGTATTGGCCTAGTATGGACAAAGAAATTCATGACTGGATTAAGAATTGTCTAGTGTGCCAGGAAAAACCCCCAGTGGAGCATGCGACCCTTTATCAAGTGTCATTAATTCCGGAATGGAGTGATCCATTGGTGGAATTTATGCGATCAAGAACATTACCCAAAGAGGCTAGCCTAGCACGAAGAAGTATGGAGCAAGAGGCTCAGGACTATGCCTTAGTAGGTGACAACCTATACCGAAGAGGCAAAGATGGTTATCTAAGACTGTGCGTTCATGAATAAGACTATTTGAAAGTCTTAGAGACTGCACACAGTAGTGTTGCAGGTGGACATTTTGGTCCTGACCGAGTAATCAAGACCATTCTTTTCTTAGGACTTTGGTGGCCAACTCTTCATATGGATGCACATACCTATGTGAAGAAATGCGACACATGCCAACGTGCACACTATCCTATCAGAAAAGACAAGATGCCTTTGAGGCCCATGATGGGAGGACGAGCATTCTCGAAGTGGGGTATAGACTTTGTAGGTCCTATTAATCCCCCAGCTACAAACTCCCATGCAGAGTATATCACTGTAGCCACAGACTACCTTACCAAGTGGGTAGAAGTCAAAGCCACCACAAATAATGATGCCCAAACAATGGCTAAGTTCTTATTTGAAAATGTGTTCACCAGATATGGGTTACCAATAGAGTTAGTCAGTGATAGAGGTACGCACTTCTTGAATGAAGTCATTGAAAATCTTCTCCAAGAATTCTTGGTGATACATAAGAAGTTTGCCCCTTATCACCCACAAGCTAACGGACAAGCCAAAAGCACAAATAAGATCCTATGTAACGTGTTGAAAAAACTTGTAAATAATAAACGCTCTGATTGGGACAAACAACTTCATATGCTGTTTGGGCTTACCGAGTTGCCTACAAATCGGCACTCAATGCTACCCCATTTCAGATGATCTTTGGACAGAGTGCTGTGCTACCATTGGATTTCTTAATCCCTGCTTTAAAAGTAGCACAAGAGTATGAGTGGAATGGACATGAATTGTCCTCTAGGATCTTTGATCTAGAATGCTTAGGTGAGACAAGGCTACGCGTGGCGGCAGACATCTATGCTGCAAAGAAAATGCAAAAGGCATACTTTGATGCACACATCAAAGATAAAGGATTGAAAGAGGGAGATCTAGTTTTGGTTTACACACTAAAACAACATGCCCGTAAGTTGGAAAAACGAGGATATGGACCCATGATCATTAACAAAATTTCCACTAGCGATGCAGTTCAATTGGCTACTTTAGAAGGTGATATCTTGCCCAACTATATTAGTGGATGTAGAGTCAAGTTATATCAAGAACCTCTTACAGAGGATATGCTAAGGAGACTCAATACTACTAAGAAACAAAAAGAAGAAGAGATGAGAGTCAGAGAAGAAGCACAAGCGGAGACTAGAGAGCGCATAAGGCGAAATAAGTTAAGGTGATTAGGCCTAGATGTCAACTCAAAAGCCCCAAAATATCACATGGATATGTGCCAAAAATCAAGCATAGCGACTTCTCAAGTCATTGACCGACGTCCCTTTGTGACCATAAAGATAGGACAAGGAAAGGGTGCAAGGACTGTGAAAGCATTGATTGACTCAGGTGCAGCAAGTAGTGCAGTTAGACTTTCCTACTACCAAGACTTGCAGTTGAACATCAATCCCATAGAAACTTATCTCATAGGATTGGGAGGTGTGGAAACCCCTTGTTTGGGCGAGGTGGAACTTCCCATCTACCTTCAAGATGTTCCAATGAAACTCAAAGTGCTAGTGTGTCAAGATGAGAACCTTACCGAACCACTTGTCTTAGGACAAGATTGGATTTATGACAATGCAGTCAACTTGAACCTAAGAAGTCAACTTCTTCAAGTTTGGGTCTAGGGACAATGCTTTATATTAGAACTAGAAAATGGCATGCTCACAAATCAAGAGGTCACATTTTGTATTTCTCCTAGGACTAATCTTAGCAAAAGGGATGTTGTATGCGTCAAAAGCTCTATGTTGCAGGAGAACTCAATCATGGAAGAACAGGCTCAAAGACAAGCGGACTCCTCCTCTGGTGTAAGGACTAATGCCGACACTACAACTCAACCAACAAGGCAAGCACAATAGAACAAGACAACTGCTATATCAAATAGACAACGGGATTTCCAAAGGAAATTAGTGTCGGGCATGAAGCAGATTTGGGTACGAAAAGGAGAGCAACCACCGGCCTTAACCCCACAATTCACCTCTAGGGACTCCCACCAGGCCAAAAGACGAATGGAGAAGCTAGGACAAACTGAACCACAAGATATTCGACAAGTTTGGGTGCCTAAGAACTTAGCTGCAGCTCAACAAGGACAATTGCAAATATGGGTACCCAAGAAGCTCTTACATACACAACAATCTATGCTCTCCCACTTGAGAAAAGTCGCAATAAAGAAGCCAAGGCGGGGCAAGGGTCAGAACCAAACACCACGATCAAAACTAGATCAATTCGCCTCTTCAACAAGGATTAGAAGGCCAACCACAATTGTATGGGTATGGAAGCCAAAAGCATTGGTAGCCCCCACAAAACCAAGGAACCAACCACGTGGGATACAAAATTTAAGAAACCATCCAAAGATGAAGACTCCTGAAGTGATCTCTACAGTGCCAAATGATGTTCTAAGATGTAGTGGGTACATAGAGAACCTTACGTAGAATGTTTGTCCTGCCATTGGAAGCTTTGACATTACTAATCTTCTCCACATTGTGCTTTGTGTCATCCCCTGTTTGCACTTCATGTCTATGATTTGGACTTTCCAAGTCAGATGGAAGAGCAATGTTGCTTGCAACATGATTCAAACATCCTGAATCTATGTAGAACAAATGATCATCTTCTTTACCTTCTTTGTGGCTTAGATTCATAAGAAGCAATGAGTCTTCATGTGGTTGATCTTCTGAATAATTGTTGTAGTCCCTCCTATTGTAGCTTCTATTGTTTTTGTTGAAGTTGTGTCCACCTCTGCCTCTATTGCTGCCATATCCACCTCTTCCACTTCCTTTGTGGGTCTTCCCATTGAACTAGCAATTCTGAGTGGTGTGGTTGGTCTTATCAGATATGGCATAAGGTTGAACATTCTGACCTTTGGCTTTGTCTTGCTTTGGTCCTTTCTTCTTCCCTTTCCACTTGCTCTTGCTTGCAAAGTTGGCTTGGGAGGTCTCTTCTTCATCTTCTTCCTTCTTATTGCCTCTCTGCTTCTTATCCTTCTTATCTGCATATAGAGCACTTGTTGAATTACCATGATAAGAGTTACCTTCTTTTATGCTATTGTTGGCTTCTTGATTGAAGAGTTGTCCAAGAAAGATGTTGAAGTCTGGAATTTGCACATCCATGATGAGATCATAAGCCGTCGTGAAGGATTGCCATTGCTTATCACTTCAAATGCCATTGAGACTTTGCCTCATGATGACTTCTTCAATCAGCTCTCCAATGGATGCTAACTGATCTGCAACCTCCTTGACCTTGGTAACAAACTCTGTGATGGTTTGTTTAGGTGTCTTCTTCATTTGGTTGAACTCGTTCCAAAGATGATTCTTTCTTGCTTTGGTACTAGCAGAAAAGAAAGTCTCGAGGGCATCCCAAGTCTCTTGAGATGTCTTGCATCCTCTAATATATGGTAATAGAAAGTCAGAGATAGAGTTTAGTATGTACGACCTTGCTTGAGCATACCTTGCCCACCAAAGTGTGAGCTTATCTGTCTCCTCTTGTGTAGGTCCTCCTTTGGATCTTGGAATAGGCATAGCTTCATCACCTGCTACAATTCCATAAAGATTTCTACCTTGCAAATAGGCCTCCATTCTGATTTGCCAAGCCGCATAGTTGTGTCGATCAATCTTCTCGATCATTGAGGGAAAGCAGTCACCCATCTTGATCCAGCTCTGATACCACTGAAAGAACTTGGAGAAGCTTGTAGAAGGTAGAAAAGTGCGTTTCGAAGCAACGAAGTTTGGTCAAGCCAACTGGCACAAGATCAGCCCTTGAGCTTATGGAGACTCAAATAGACCTTATATGCATGCAATAAGTGCAAAGAAACATACTATGTACTTTGGAGCATCAAGGAGAATGAGTCAATACAAAACAGATAGGTTTGTGGGTCGACTAGCTCAAAAAACTTACTATCTATGGAAGAGACATTGAACTTCAAATGCCCATAGCGACCAGCGTGATTACAATTAGAAAAAATCCTTTTATGGGAGTGATACACATAGGGTTGAGTGTATGGAATGCACAAAAGTATAAGGAATAAGCAAAATATGCTATAGGAATGAATGCGACATTCACCGGTGGTACTTCCTATTTTTCAGGAATACGCAGAGATTGACCCCGAGACAGAAAAACTCAGATTTCTCCCAATCTACTGATCTAAATGCTATGAAAATTTATACGCATAAACTAGAAACTAATACCTTTCCAATAAGCGATTGTGCACTCAATGTAGAGCTCTGGAGAGAGAGCAGCAGCCTCTGCTACTATTGGTGAAGAAGATGATGCAGAGAATTGAAGGAGCAAGACAATGATGGTCACAAATGTATGTATATTGCTTCCATGTAATGTACAAGTGATTTCAAGTCTTTATATAGACTCTAGGAGTGTTCTAAGACTTCTACAAGTGGAATTTGAATTCAAATCAAGGTGGGAATGGTTGTTGGAGGGAATCAATTCACTTTCCTACAATCTAGGAAAAGTGAAGATCTACTTTGATCTACTTTTAGGTGATTGATTGCTTGATTGAATGCAACTTCAACCACCACAAATTCGTGGGATTTGGGCTCTATATTTCTACCTTTACATGTGTAAATCTCAAGGCTTTTACAATGGTAAATGAACCATCAAAAGCTCTCTCAAAAAAATACCATAAATGAGCATATGAAAAAGAACTCTCCAATGGATATTCTTTCGATGTGATAGCCTTTGATGTAGATCAAATCCACCTCAAGCATAGTGTAAGCTTGATGTTCCAACATTAATTACCATGACATGCCCCACGAGGTTGATTTGCATGCCCTTCCAATAAGCTAACTTGTTGTCTAGTTTGGAAAGGACCCAATTCCATTGTTGCTCCATCGAAACACCCAAACATTAGCAGATTTATAATTACTAGTAGATGAGCTCCATTTACCTTTGCCCTTCTAACTAGTTAAGAAAGCTTGATCTACAACATGCATAATGGACTTGTTCTACCTAGAATGATCTTCCTATGACAAAACAAAGATTAAATCCTCAAATGTTAAGGCCTTTGGATTGTCTATCATCATCAATGGAAGAGTAGAAGTAAAAATCTGATATGAATATGGACGACCATTAAGAGCAGTTTGCATAAGTGAACTATACGACAAGACCTTATCAGTACAAATCAACTTCTTTTCCAAATCTTTGATCTTTTTCAAAAATCTATCCATAGAATCTCCTTCATTCATATGCTCACTCTCCAACTATTTTTGTAGATAAGAAATACGAGCCTCATTTCTTGCCTGGTACAAACTGGTAAGTGTATCCCAAGCATCGTTTGATGTTTGCAAGAGAGAATATGAGGGTTAATGGCATGCTTGATAGTCAAGGCTATCAATGCATGTGCTTGAGCATCTCTACAATCCCAATGAAGTTGCTTTGCAGTAGGTGTAGCAAGAACTACAACACAAACAAGAATCTAAAAGTCATCATCTTCAATAAATTGCAAAATGTGTTGCAAGGGGCGTCGAGCGCGGACCGTTGATTAAACAACAAGCCAAACAATGTTTTTTTTGACGTGTGGTGTGACGTGGTGTGCGTCACTCGCATAAAGCGTCACTAACATGATGGGTTAAAAAAGAGTGGCATAAGCGATGCTAAAAAATGTCGCTTATGCAATGCTAATTCTAGTGGTTTTTATGACACGTTACCATCGCTTACATGATGGTCTGTGGATGAAAAAAATTAAAATTTTGGAGGCTCTTCGATTGGCATTTTCATGCATCTGGTCGAAGTGCTCTCCAACGTTCGCAATTGCGTTGTGCTTACGAGCTCAAACAAGTATATGCAGAATTGTTGTTTTGCATAAGCTCTATCTTATTGTCTTTCTCTATCTCTGTTCCTCTCTTTCTACATCTTTCTCTCTTTGAATTCTCTCTCTCTCTCTCTTCTCTCTCTCTTTATTGCATGTTAGTCAAGAAGCTAACCAAGCAAAAAGTATGGCTAACTATTGTAAGTACAATTTCCATTCTTTATATATCATTTGAATTGTGTTATTTTCATTAGATAGCATACTCACACTTATTGATATGCACATATACACTTATACATGATGAAAATGCACGTTCACACATATACACATATACACATATACACATGCACATACACACACATATATACACAGATACATGTGCACATGCACTTACACATACACATGCATATGCACAAACATTTCTACAACCACATAAAAAGACTTACATGCATGCATTATTGCATATATATACATACATACATACATACACACACATATATATATATATATATATATATATATATATATACATACATACACACATTAACATATACTTAAATACATGTATATGCACATCCACATGCATGCACATGGATGCAAATGGAAATGCATCCACATGCACATGCATGTTTCATACATATACACATGCATATACATACATTTGTATATGTTTCATGATCACCCTGTGATGATCGAGATCGTCCCTCCTGTGTCTGTCTCTCCACCTTATCCATATCTACCTCTCCATAATACTCATTTATTACATATAACAAACATAAATAAGTAAAACAATTAAACCATTCATAAAAATAAAATAATTATATAAAATTCAATAATACTCACAAAGGCATCCGAATGATCTCACATATACTCGCTCAAATGTCAATATCCAAAATGTGTAGCATACTCGATCTCATGTTTCGTAGGATATTGGCCATAATCCTTTCACTGCATTGAAACAAATAAAAAAGATTAGTTTTTTGCATTTTAACTAAAATTAAAAATATACTCACAATAACACATATACTTACAAATGTAGCTACAAAACCATGATGGCCCATTTGGCCTAGGTGCAATGTGTGGCCTGACTCAACTCTTTTCTTTGCAGCAACCTTTTTATTTAAGAAAAAAGAAATACATAAATTAAATGTAAAAAATTACTAAAATATATGAAAATTATAAATATAAACTATTAATTTTTATACCTTCTGCTGAAGAAATGACTCTTGAAGACGTAGTTGTCTACAAAAAAATTGCCACGTCTCAGGTCGTATGTTAGGTCGCCTCTTATTTTTCTCCACCATACAATATCTCCTGTTAATTTTGTTGGTGTGTAAAACACCACAAGAACTAAACTAATGTGGTATTAGAAGACCTCCATAACCACCATTAGCTTAGCAATACTCACATTGTGAATCTTCATCTCTGAATTTAGTGAAAATCAAAATTTCACTTCACAGAAATCTGCGCCTTTTCTTCAATCCTTCAATCTGACCTGTATTAGCTCAATCTTTGCAAAATCTTTTGATCATTTGCTAAGAGAAGTTCTTGCTAATGTTAAGCAACACATAACAAACAAAACTTTCAAGTAATAACTTCAAAATCTTCTGATTTTGCTTCAACCTTTCCACTATGTCTGAAAATTGAAATTTGACTTCATCGATTTGACATACCTCCACTCTTAAGCTGATTTCTCTGAGTATGCGTCCCGTTTCTTAAAGATCTTTTGACCAAGTGTAGTTGAGGAGAGTAGCTTTAAAATGAGCTATCACTTACCAAAAACTTTACACCATGCTTCGAGATCTGACCTTCAGAAGATCAGTCAAATGTGCGCCAGAAAAGTCGTAACTGTCAACTACCTTACACAGTCATATGAAATGACTTAGAACTCAATGTACAAGAGGAATTAGACTCAATCCTTCTACACAAACATGTATTGATTATCAGAGAAGATGTGTACAAAATGGCTTGGCCTAATTTTGCTCACAGCCATGGAAAACTCTCTCAGACTCAGAAGTTTTCTCTCACCATCTCTCTCAAAAATTACAAGACTTTTCTCTACTCACTCAGATTACAAAATTGAGTTCTCTCATACATATTTTTGACTCAAATTAACTTATATACCTATGGTTTACATTCTTCTAGACTTGAACTCGTAAGTTCTGAAGATCAAATAAAAAACTAGACTCTAATTTTGCACTAATTTACAATAGTGAAATTGTCCCTTCACTTAGACTTGATTTTCTGTAAGTCTTTTCTTCACTTCTTCTTTCCTCCATCATATATCTTCATATGTCTTCATATATCCATGCCTAATTAGTGAGTGAAGCCCCAACAGCTCCCCCTCAATCACTAATTAGCATAATTTGACTTCTTCACATAGTCTTCTTCTCTTTTATTCCTGCCATCTCCTTGAACCTACTTGTCTTCACTCCATCCAAGCTTTTTGTCATAATATCTGCAATCTGGTCTTTTGTAGAAGTGTACACCACTTCAATCTCTTTCTCCATTACCTTTTCTCTGAGAAAATGATACTGTATCTCTATATGCTTTGTCCTTGCATGAAATACAGGATTTGCTGCAAGATATAATGAACTCATGTTATCTCCATGAATGATGGGTATACCTTGATCAATTCCCAAGCTTTTGAATAATGTCTGCATCCATATTACTTCTTTTGCTGCTTCCACAAGTCCTTTGTATTCAGCTTCTGTTGATGATAAGGCCACTGTGTGTTGTTTCTTTGAACACCAACTCACAAGCTTATCTCCAATGTATATCATATAGCCATGGGTAGATCTTCTGTCATCTTGACTTCCTGCCCAATCTGAATCACTATAGGCTCTCAATCTTATATTTGATGTAAAAGGATAATACAATCCTTCTTTCAAAGTCCCTTTGATATATCTAAGGACTCTTTGACCTGCAATCCAATGTGGATCTTTTGGACAATGCATGAATTGAGAAAGGACACCAACTGCATAACTAAGATCAGGCCTTGTTAGAGTTGCATAAATCAAACTTCCCACTAAAGATTGATACTTCCTCATGTCTTTGAATTCTGCACCATCATATCTACTAAGTTTGTGATTGACCTCTAGTGGTGTAGATGCCTCTCTGCAATTCTCCATGTTAAACTTCTTTAGAAGATTCAAGAGATACCTTTCTTGTGATACATATATGCCATGTTCTGCATAAGTGATTTCCATTCCAAGAAAATATGACAATTTTCCTAGATCACTTATCTTGAATTCTCTTTCAAGTAGCTTCTTCACCTCCTTGATTCCTTCATTTGAGGTACCTGTAATTATAATATCATCTACATATATACAAATGTAGATCATACCTTCATCTGTTCTTTTGATAAGTAAACTTGCATCTGCCTTTGAACTTTGATATCCAAGATCATTAAGGTACTTTACAAGTCTAAAATTCCAAGCTCTTGGAGCTTGCTTCAAACCATAAAGTGCTCTTCTTAATCTGCAAACATAATTTGGAAACTTATGATCTGCAAACCCTTGAGGTTGCTCCATGTAAACCTCATCTGATATATATCCATTCAAAAATGCATTCTTAATGTCCAATTGACTCAATGTCCATCCTTTTGATGCTGCAATGGCAATGATTGTCCTTATGGTTGACATCTTTGCTACAGGACTGAATGTCTCATCATAATCTATGCCAAATGTTTGAGCATAGCCTTTAACCACCAATCTAGCTTTGTATCTGGCTATAGTTCCATCTGCATGCTTCTTGATTTTGTAAACCCATTTATTTCCAATCACTTTCTTACCATTAGGCTTTGGGACAAGTTCCCAAGTTTTGTTCTCTTCAAGTGCATCAAACTCTTCCTTCATTGCTACTTCCCATTGTCTCTTACCCTTTGCTTCATCATAGCTTTGAGGTTCTTCATCTTCTTTAACCATGTAAGCATAGTTTTTCTGAGTCAAGTAAGAAGTGTCATATGAATACCTTGTAGGTTGCTTCCTCATTCTGGTTGACCTTCTTGGTTCACACTCTTCATGTATATCTGGATGTACTTCTTCATCAAATATTGGTCCATCTTCATTCCTTCTATATGATCCAATTCTTGATGTGCTTGCTTGCATATGTTCTTCATCTCCATCTATCTGCATATGTGACTTACCTCTTGCACTCCTTCTTATCTCTTCTTCAAATGTTTCAAGATCACATTCTTTATCTGCATACCAACTCTTCTGTTCATCAAAAGTCACATCTCTGGAAACAATAAAATGTTTAGTTAAAGGACTCCATAGTCTATAACCCATTTGCTTTTCATCATACCCAATAAACACATATTTTTCTGCCTTTGGTTCAAGCTTATGTCTGAGTTGTGATGGCACATAAGCATAGGCAATTGACCCAAACACTTTACAATGGTCAAGTGTTGGTTTCTTACCCCACCAAGCTTCATAGGGGGTCATACCATTCAAAGCTCCACATGGTAGCCTATTCACAAGGTATGTGGCTGTATTTACAGCCTCAGCCCAAAGATAATTAGGGCAATTCTTTTCCTTTAGCATTGCTCTTGCAAATTCAACCAATGTTCTATTTCTCCTTTCTGCCACCCCATTATGTTGAGGTGTATACCTGCAAGTTATCTCTCTCTTGATACCTGCACTCCAAAGATAGTCATTAAACTCTTGAGAGAAGTATTCTCCCCCTCCATCAGACCTTAGCCTCTTGAGTTTTTGACCTGTAACTCTTTCTGCATAAGCATGAAAATGTTTGAAGGCTCCAAAGACTTTTGATCTTTCTTTTAGAACATAAAGGGTTATCCACCTTGTGGCATCATCAATAAACAAAACATAATACCTAGATCCATTTATTGAACCTTCTTTTGTTGGTCCCCATACATCTGTATGTATGAGTTCAAGCAAACCATCATGCTTGAAACCTTTCTTCTGAAATGGTAGTCTATGAGCTTTTCCCATCTGACAAGCTTCACACTTATATATCATATGTTGATTCTTCACATTTGGTAGTCCCATTACAGATTGGTTCTCCACCATAGTTCTGATTCCTCTTTCATTGAAGTGTCCCAACCTCTTATGCCAAAGATCTAACTCTGTAATTACTTCATCACCATGTGTGATTAGGACTTGACCAACATTTCCTTGCACTTTGAGAGTAAAAAGTCTACCTTCCTTTTTACCACAAACAATAGGTTTGTATGCATCCTCTGGATCTTCAACAAATACTCCTTCATTTGTAAATCTGACTTGAAAACCTTTCTCCACTATTTGTCCAACACTAATCAGATTCTTTGGTATTGTTGGAACATACAAAACATTTGTTAATAAATCAGCTCCACTCCTGCACTTCACTTTCCCAATTGAATGCACACTATGTTTTGTATTGTCACCTGTTTGTACTGTATGACTTGAATTGCCTTCTTCCAATTCTGAGAACAATTCTATATTACCTGATAAATGATTTGAACAACCAGAGTCAATATAAAATACCTTGAGATCCTCCTTCTCTGATGAACTTATTGAATTCATCATCAATGTTGTATGGTTGTCATTCTGTGTATCATTTGCATAATTGTAATATGTGGTGTTGTATGATTGGTTCTGATTCCAATTTCTTCCACCACCTCTTCCATAACTTCCTCTTGAATTCTGTCTTCCTCTTTGAAATTGATTCTGAAACCTTCCACCTCTTCCTCTGCCATTGTTGTTCTGATTTTGGCTTGCTCCTTGTTGATTGTGCCAACAATCATATGCTAGATGATTGCTCAATCCACGAATCCAACATGTCTTCTTGTTATTGTTCTGATTACTTCTACCTCTTCCATTTCCTCGACCTTTACCTCTACCAAAACCTCTTCCTCTTGCATAATTTGCTTGAGTTGTCGACTCTTCTTCATCCTTTGCCTTGCCTTTATCTCCTTTCTTTTTATTCTTCATGTACATTGCAGAACTTTGACCTTTGTCTCCATCTGACTTCAAATCTTGCTCAAATGTGAGCATCAATCCAAGTAATTGATTCAGTTCTGGCACATAATGGTTTAATGAGAGTTCTGTTGAAAGTACAAAAGGCTTCCACCTTTCATCACCTCTTAACCCTGCAAGTAATTGAGCTATCAACCTATGATCTTCAATATCCTCATCAATGGATCCAAGGCTATCTGCCAAATCCTTCATCTTAGTGACATAATCACTAATGCTCTGATTTTGCTTTTTCTTGAATGTTGTAAACTCTGACCATAAGCTAGCTTTCCTAGCTTTAGTAGTGTTTTGGAAGTGGTCTTCCAAAGCATTCCAAATATCTTCAGCTGTTTGTAAACCTCTGATGTGTGGCAACAAATGATCTGTAATAGTGTTATATATATAAGCTCTTGCACTTGCATCTCTCTTCTACCATAGCTTCAAAGCTTCTAGATCTTCTTTTCTTGGATGACTTTCATGTTCAAATTTAGGCTTCTCCTCTTCACCTGTCACATATACCATTAGGTCCTTACTCATAAGTAAGGCCTCCATCCTCATTACCCAAGCAGGATAGTTATCTCTGTCCAATTTGTCAATGGACACATGATCTGCCGTGGTACCCTTGCTTCTGCTTCAACCTGTAGGTGTAAGGTTAAAGAATGGTACCTTTTGTAGACCTTTATCCTTGGAAGTACCTTCGAAATAATCTTCTGATGACTTTTGTTTGTTGAACACCTCAGCTACCACCTTCTTTGATAAAGAATTCTTCAATTCTTCTTGTATCTGCTCTCCTTTTACTCTCGAGGACCTTATCTGCTCTGATACCACTTGTTGGTGTGTCAAACACCACAAGAAGTAAACTAATGTGGTATTAGAAGACCTCCATAACCACCATTAGCTTAGCAATACTCACATTGTGAATCTTCATCTCTGAATTTAGTGAAAATCAAAATTTCACTTCACAGAAATCTGCGCCTTTTCTTCAATCCTTCAATCTGACCTGTATTAGCTCAATCTTTGCAAAATATTTTGATCATTTGCTAAGAGAAGTTCTTGCTAATGTTAAGCAACACATAACAAACAAAACTTTCAAGTAATAACTTCAAAATCTTCTGATTTTGCTTCAACCTTTCCACTATGTCTGAAAACTGAAATTTGACTTCATCGATTTGACATACCTCCACTCTTAAGCTGATATCTCTGAGTATGCGTCCCGTTTCTTAAAGATCTTTTGACCAAGTGTAGTTGAGGAGAGTAGCTTTAAAATGAGCTATCACTTACCAAAAACTTTACACCATGCTTCGAGATCTGACCTTCAGAAGATCAGTCAAATGTGCGCCAGAAAAGTCGTAACTGTCAACTACCTTACACAGTCATATGAAATGACTTAGAACTCAATGTACAAGAGGAATTAGACTCAATCCTTCTACACAAACATGTATTGATTATCAGAGAAGATGTGTACAAAATGGCTTGGCCTAATTTTGCTCACAGCCATGGAAAACTCTCTCAGACTCAGAAGTTTTCTCTCACCATCTCTCTCAGAAATTACACGACTTTTCTCTACTCACTCAGATTACAAAATTGAGTTCTCTCATAAATATTTTTGACTCAAATTAACTTATATACCTATGGTTTACATTCTTCTAGACTTGAACTCGTAAGTTCTGAAGATCAAATAAAAAACTAGACTCTAATTTTGCACTAATTTACAATAGTGAAATTGTCCCTTCACTTAGACTTGATTTTCTGTAAGTCTTTTCTTCACTTCTTCTTTCCTCCATCATATATCTTCATATGTCTTCATATATCCATGCCTAATTAGTGAGTGAAGCCCCAACAAATTTAATCTCAAACAGAAAAAAAAATTAGAATACATACACATATATACACATACATACACAATACCCACATACACATATACATGCAAACATATACGCATACATATATGCATACATATACACATATTCATACATATAACATAAACACACTTATACATATCCACATATATACGTACACACACATGCATGCATATACACTCATTCATACAAAATACATGCATTTATCCCACAATAATGTGTATTTGTGTATATGTGAATATGTGTGTATGTGTAAATGTGTATATGTGAATATGTGTATGTGTAAATATGTATATGTGAATGTTTATGTATGTAAATAATCAGGTTATTAATATCAAATACCATTATTTGTAGATTCTGATCAATCAGATGGAACTCCACCACCATCTCCTCATTGTGCAACGACTATATACTATAAGTATATCAAACACTTAATTTTAAATATATTTGATGGATATCAGATTTTTTTTTCTTATTATAATCAGATTCTGATCAATCAAAGGGTACTCCACCACCTCCTACCCATGCAACGACTTCACATGTGTCCACCGATAGGAATTATGATGAATTTTACTATCAAGAACATATTATATGTTGGTGTAACTCTTGTTATGGCACGTATTGAAGACCATGATCGGAATGTATTGAACATGAGGCAGAGTATGGTAGTTTTGAGCATGCACTATCACCTGGTGAACGTGATAATGCTTGGGTATGTATTTTTTATATAAATTAATGTCGTTATTTTATTTAAAAACTAGATACAAAATCAAATTACTGTTGATATACAGGAATACTTGCTCGATGATGATGATGATGATAATTTTTATCATAATGTTAATATACCTCGTACACATCATGGACTTGTTGTTCATCAATACAAGCGGAGGTTTCTAGAAATCCTATACCTCTTGGTTTAGAGACTGAAACGGATGGAGATTATCCATTGCTAGCTTGTGATCGTTCTCTAGTACAAACATATGATAGAAGAAGATATGGAGGATGGAATAGAGGAACACTTCCTTTAGATGGAGAGGTTTTCAACTTTTGGGGTAATCACTATATGATTGCTCCATCCACTATTACTAATGCTGGTCATGGTCTCTTTATTGTAGAGGATTTGTATGTGCCTCAGAACTCTGAAGTCACTCTTATGTCATTTTGTGGTCCTATATATGGATGGGGAGATTGGCATCGACTTTCACGTTATGTTCAAAGCATGAGTACTTATGGAATATGCTTGAATGCAGAATCCCTTACTAGTAGAAGGATTTTACATGCAAAAAATGAAAGATTATATATTGATGGAAGACCTTACACGCATGGAAATATAGCAGGTTTAATAAATAGTAGTCGAGGGTTACATAATAGTTCAAGGACTAATTGCACATTTGAGGAGTGTGAAAATAGTCATGAATCACCATACATGAGTAGAGATGTATCAAGATACATAGTTGTCAATTCTATTACTACACTACATGCTGGTGATGAGCTATTAGTGAATTATGGATGGCGTAGACCTCCAAGAGAAGCTTTTAGCTAGAGAGAATGAAAATTTTCTATCCATATTTAATAACTTATATATTTAATTTTATGTTTAAAGTTTACTTTTTATTCATTTATGTAATACTAATGAATTTTATTTATATGTGTAGATTCCAACGTATGATGATGATATTCCTCCACACCATTCACAATTGCTAGTAAGACCTCATTTATCAGAAGCTTCTACGAGGAGGCTACACAAAAGTGATCTTGTGGAATATGCAAGGTTGAAAGAATTCTAAAGAAGATAAAGTACAAGATTTGTGCGACAATGATGAAGATGATGGCATGGCAGATTTTATTGAGGATTGGTATCAAAATGATAGTGAGAGCATTGATATTTCTAAAAATGAGAAATATCTTCGAGAGGAATGTCTAAAGCATGTATATGAAGGAAGTCGTTTGACACGACTAAGTGCAAGCTTACTTATTCTCAATCTTCAAAATCGTTTTGGATGGAGTGATGTATCTGTTGCAACACTATTAAGGTATAATTTTCAAATTTCTATCTATCTATACACACACACACACACATATATATATATATATATATATATATGCATAAATATATATATATATATATATATATATATATATATATATATATATATATATATATATATATATATATATATAAATACATGCATATATAAACATACACACACACATACACATGTTATGAGAGTAAGGTCAAATTATACATACTTGTATCGAATGAAGATGTTTTGTCCATCTAGCCTTTAGAATTGTCCACCCAACCTTTAGAATCTTCTTGACACATATGTTTCTCCTATTTAGTCGACCTAATACATGTGTTGCTAACTCTTTTACATACAAATATCAAGTATCAATTAGCTATGCAGGTATTAAGTCATATGTAAAATGGGAGGAGCAAATTTATCTTAAAGATTTTGAAGGATGGAAAAATAATTTTAAAGGATGGGTGGAAAAAAAGTGTCCATTCAATGCAGGTTTTTATTCTTACTTTAGATAAGGTAAGAACAAGAACTTACATTGAATGCACACTTTTTGTCCGCCCATCCTTTAAAACTATTAATGCATCTTTCAAAATATTCGTGATAAATTTGATCCTCCCATTTTACATATGACTTAATAACTTCATAGGTAACTTATACTTAATATTTGTAAACAACTTAGCAAGACAGGTAATAGATTGACTACAAAATGGTAAACTGCCGAACGATTCAATAGTTTAGATATGAAAATCTAAACACAATATACAAAAAACAATTAAAAACATATACACACATACACATGGTATGAGAGTAAGGTCAAATTATACATACCTGTATCGAATGATAATGTTTTTTCCATCTAACCTTTAGAACTATCTAGTCAACCTTTAGAATCTTCTTGACACATATGCTTCCCCTATTTTAGTCGACGTAATATTTGTGCTTAGTCAAAATCTCCGAAGTAAAAGGCGAAGAAACAAGAGATATAGACGTAATCTCGATAATAATGAGATTACAAATATATCTTCTTTCATGGATTGGTTATATAGTCGTTTGCAATGCGCCAACACAAATAATGAAGAAATCTCAGATGAGCAGAGAGTGTTAATGATAGGTTGTGAACGAAAGGTAATTTTATTTTAATAATATTTTGTTTTTTTATATATGTATATTAGTTTCTATTTACTAATTTAATTTCTTTTGTAGGCTTGAATGTTTACTAATATGTGGGCTTTTGGACAGCATATTAGAATCAAAGCCATTGATTCTTTACGTAAAAGAGAGGATTCTAGTATTGTTGCTTCTTTCAAGCAACTATCACATGCTAGCTCAAAAGACATGAACCTTATAGATGGCAAACTTAGTTACAAAGGAACTATTGTTGGTATCTATGAAATCTCATTTTGTACATTCAAACAGGAAGAAAAAAGTTTATACTTTTTATGATAGATTTAGTTATTTTTTTAAGCACCTAATAATGGGTTTTTGTTTTTATATATTTTGATAGGTCATTTTGAAGGTTGACTGGTTTCGAGCCGAGTATAAAGGTAGTAATTCCACATAAGAAGGAATTATCTAGGTTTTGGGCAATTAATTCTTCCAAGGTAATGTGATCTATTAAAGAACCATATACTCTTCCTAGGCATATTGAAGAAGCATTTTTTATAAAAACCTAGATGCTCACCCTTGGTGGCAAGTCATTCATGTTCAACCTAGAGGTAGGTCATTGTTTGAACAGTTTATTGTTAGAGAGATCAAAGAAAGTCCTCTTGATGATTCAACATTAGATACTGATACATCAACATTTGAAAAAGAAATTAGAATCATATGCATATGCATATGATTCTAAGTATGCATATGCATATGAAATTAAGTATGTATGTATGCATATGCATTATGTATGCATGCATGTGTATGTGTGTGTGTGTGTATGTGTCTCTATGTGTGTGTATGCATATATATGTGTGTGTATGCATATATATGTGTGTATGTCTCTATGTGTCTGTCTATGCATATATATTTGTGTATGTGTCCATGTGTGTGTACGTGTGTGTGTATGTGTGTGTGTATGTGTGTGTGTTTGTGTGTCTGTGTGTATATATGTGTGTGTTAAATGTAAATCATTAAACTTCCAATTTCAGACTCAAAATACTTTCAAGTTCATACGTTTCCGAACTTTTCCTAACCGTAAATTACCTCTTAGCCACGTGGGTCCTTGGGAGTGGTAGGGGTCTGTTAGACAGAGGCCCTGTACTATTTTCCCAACTTATTACACAATCATAATTACTTCTAGCGTCTTAGCTCCGTACGCAATTCTGAACAACCGATGACTGTTCGTTGTACTGGACTTAGAATAATCTACTTCAATAAACAAAGATCACCTAATACGTACTTCTTCAGGACAGATAGGTATACCAAACACCTATATATATATACTGAAATTACAACTCATTGTATACCAACTACGAGCAACAAATATCTTGACAACAATCGACTCGTTATAGACTTAACAATGACCTACTCGCACTTCAACCGTTACAGATGCTAGTTTTTCCTGTGATCGGAATCAACAGTGGACGTAGACGACTGCATCGAACTTGGTCACTTACAACAATGGGTAACATGCGATCAGTTCGGAACTACTTCCATACTTCCTCGTTCAGTATACTACTGACAAGTAACACACTGCACTTATTAACATTCAGAGACACACTCCACCATTACCGAACAGATTCGTAACACAAGATTACTAATTCGCACTCTACACTACGAAGTGAATAAACGACTAACCAGGCGCAGAAAAGAACAGAAATCAACACAAACAATACTCATACTTCGTAACAGTGTAATAATAATCTGACAGATAATAAGGCGAATAAACTGGCAATTCCAAGAAAACCGTTTCTCACAAGTGTCTCTCTCCATTCTCTTTACATTGCTTTATATTTCTTTTTCAAGATGCGCGTACCAACTTTTTTTGCACAGATTTTGATAATTCCGGTATATCAGGCAGTCATTACGTCTGTCCCACTCCGGCGACCGTCTAACACTGGCACGCACGGTGGACTCGAACCCGCAAGTTCCACAAAAATTTTTTCAGAGTTATGTTCAGATTCATTGATGATATTGGGAGCACCCTGTAGATTCTGTAAACTAACAGTATTTTCTTCGCCACTTTGGTGCGTCTGATTGTTTGTGTCAGTGTTCTGCTCCCGATTCACCTGTGTCTGCACCTGTAACAGTTTTTGCAATTCTTTAATCGTCTGTTTGTATTCTTCAAGCTGATTTTTGTGTCGTTTAATGACTGTCATGAGATCGTTTTCATGGTTGGACAAAAAACAGGACCGCCTTTGATCAATTTGGGGAACAAGTATACTCAGCCATTTTGTACGAAAAAGTTTCCAAGTATCATGTACATGATTATACAATTGTTGTTTGAGTGACTCGATATTTATCTTTGTCATCAACGTGGCATCCAATTCAACTTTTCTAATAATGAATTGGAATTATTCATATTAGCGAATAATATTTCTTTTTCCTGCTGAATCATTTGTTCTTGTTGACGCAAATAATCAGAAACTTCTTGTAATTTATTTTGCAACCCTGTCACATAATTTGGTGGGAGATTGTCATTCGGTAACTTCCTTGGACTGACAGTTTGTAAGTGGTCTTCCATTCTGCGTTTAGTCGACAGCCTAAGAGGCATTCCTACTGCCTTGTTCTGTTCTCTATTATCTGTGTGAAATAAATTTTTAGACGATGTAGAAATTTGTTCTGCTTCCTCTTGCTCTGCACTGGGTGGACGTCCTGTGTCTATCATGTTATGATCACAAGAATTAATATCTTGGGACCATCTCAGCTTCTGCTCTTTCACCGACTGCACAAATTTGAATATCTGATTATGAAATTCGATCGTTTTGGAGAATGCATCGCGTTCTCTTCGAGTATTTGCCAAATCTTTTTGGTATTTTGCTTCCCTGGTTAATTGATGTCTCAGCATTCTATTTACCTCGTCCAAGCATTCCTGGGCTCTTCGTAGCTCGTCTTTGACTTGTTCTGCTTCTCTCTGTTGGTCGTGATTCTTCTGGATGGTTTCCTATAACTGGGCCTTTCTTCGACCAATTCTTCTAGGGATGAGCTGATGTCTTCTTTTTCTTGGAGTGCGGTCTTTAATTCCCGGATTTCTTCGTGTGCTGCGTATAATAGCTGATCTTTGGCGGCAAGCTGCTCTAGTGCTACATCCCTTTGCTATATCAAGGCCTGTTGTTTCGAAAACTGCGCTTGGAGGTCTGCTAATTGTGTCTGTAATTGATGATTCTCCGCTTTTACAGCGTCGACTTCTTCTTGGAGTGGGGTGATGTCGGCTTCCAGGAGGTCGACTTTGTGCTGTAGGTCTTGCCGAATGGTATTTGCGACCTCACTTAGCTGTACTGGAAGTTGTTGTGAGAGGGTAATGAGCATTTGGCCCATGGCGGCCAGTTCAGAAAAGACCGGAACAGAGGAAAGAAGAAGTGGGTGTTGTGGTGGTGTAGAGGTTTGGGTATGGATTTGGGGGGATGTCGGGGGTGAATAATTGGGGGAGGATGAAGAGGATTCGGGAATTGGTGGCGGGAAAGGGTTGACTGGTGGGGATTGAGGATCAGGGGATGCAGGGTGAGTTACTTGATGGATGGGTTGGTGTTCACCTGTAATGTGGGCGATGGTGGATTCTACGGCCTTCAGTAGGGTGTTGAGTGCACTGTTGATCACTTGCTGTTCATCTTCTCGTCGTGCTGATGCTTCTTCGGTTGAGACTGGTTCTGTTTCTGTGTGATTCTGCTGGTTGTGGTGGTCGACCGATGATTCGTTGTGGATGGAAGTGGCTGTGTTGTGGAAGGTCTCTTCTTGTTCTTCGTTTCGGGTGTCCTGATTCTTTCTGGCGGATCCTTGTGCTTCGCTTTCTGAGGAGCTGATCCAAATTCTCTTATTGCGGAAGAGTTGGTTGATCTCCTCATCTTCTTCTTCCTCGTTGTCGAGTGGTTGGACTGATTCTTCGAGCCTAAGTACGGGACCTTGGGGTGGTGGTTGTGCGGCAAGGATGGCTGGAAAAAGGAATGAGATGATATGGGGAAGGCGAGAGCGCGGGGTGGTACCCTTTTGGAGTTGCTTTACTATAGCTACACATTCTTTATGGATTCTAAGGAAAAAATACGAGGCGAAGTTTATGGGTTCTCGGGCAGCTAAATCTAAAGCGGAATAGAATGGGCATGAGATGCCGTAGGTGCGCTTCTGTAGGTTGAGTATAGCGACTAAGAACTGTAGGGCGGATCGTTTGGGTTCGGGCGGCAGAGAATGGCGTATTCGTTGGACGAAGAGCGGGGGAATAGTTCGGTCATGCAGGCGGGGGGAATACTAGGGCCATTTTCACGGCCTTGCGGATTGAGGCGATAGGCTTCAGCGAAGGCTTGGAAGGTGATGACTGTTCGCGAAGGAAGCGAGAGGAAGACCCATTTGCGTTCGGTGGCGGGGGACTGAGCAATGGTGGTGATGATTTGCGTGAAGAAAGGATGGGCTTCTACTGAGTGCCAAGGTAACTCAGCGAAGTTGACCAACCCTCTACAACGGAGGTATTCACCTACCTCTGTAGGGATACCATCGCGAAAGGCAGCATAGTTGGCTATTGCTTCCATAGCGTTTACTGAGACAGACAATGAACACGGATGCAGAATGCACGAGGGCTTAGAATACTAACATACAACACAATAGCTTTCTTTTCGGCGTTGTCGACAGAGTTAAGTAGAAACAACACGGTGGGGAGGAGAAAGGGGTTGGATATCATTGTGCAGTGCGGGAATAATGCTGGTTTTCATGTAGGCGTGCGTACTCGAGTGACTGGTAAGGGGGCGGCTGGTCACATAAAGATTGTACAAAACACGGCTATTTATAAAAAGCAGAAAGAAGAAAAGAAAAGATTAAACAAAACGCGGTCCATCGTCGAAAAATTTAATGCGGGCTAGTGGCGTGATGATATGGCCGCAGCTTCGACCCATTAATTACTTTTGGGAGTGGATTTCCAGTCAACGTAGTCAACCGAAAAGTTGTCGGACCGACTTGCTCTGAGATCTTAAAAGGGTCGAACCATCGTAGTTTGAACTTTCCTGCTGCTCTATCCGACTTTGCGTTATAGAAGAGTACAAGTTGACCTACCAAAAAGATTGGAGTCTTCAAATATCGATCGTGTGTCTTGGCTTGCCTTAGTTGTACTTCGCCCATGGTTAAAAAGCTGAGTCATCGGTGCTCATCAAGTTCTCTGAGTGCGTTCATTCGTACTGTCAGCGAATCTTCTGGTAGCATCTTCTGAGTGATTGCTACACGCAGACTTGGGATGACTATTTCCATGGGTGCTATTGCTTCTAAGCCATAAGCTAGTTTGAAAGGTGTCAAACCTGTTGTTACCTTATATGTAGTTTGGTATGCCCATAATACTGCAGGTAGTAGTTGATCCCATCTTTCCGGTGCTTCCATGATCAATTCCCGGAGGATATTCAATAGTGATTTGTTTGTACTTTCGGCCAAACCATTGGCGCGAGGGTAATATGGAGAGCTGAGTTTGTGTGTCACCTGGAATGATTGGGTGAGTACCTTCATTAATTGATTTACGAAGTGAGTACCTTGATCTGTCACTAATTCGAGTGGTAAGCCAAATCGTGGGAAGACATCATTTAGTAGACATTTTGCTACTACAACCGCTGTAGCAGACCGTAAAGCCCAGGCTTCTGCCCATCTCGTTGCGTAGTCTGTACAGGTTAGTATGTATCTATTGTTACTGAAGACTGCTGGAGGTGTGATTGGACCGATAAAATCTAATCCCCATTTCTGAAATGGTTCGAGTGGCATAATAGGCTGCAAGGGAAAGAAGTATCGTTGCAGTGGTTGTCCAGTCCTTTGACAAGTATCGCAGTGTTTGACAAATTGGGCCACATCTCTGTACATAGTTGGTCACCAGAGACCTCCTTGCAGAATTTTTCTGTGAGTTAAATCTGTGGCAAAGTGACCACCAGTAGGGGTTGAATGAGCCATTGTGATGACCGAGTTAATTTCATGCGGAGGAACACATCGAAGTAAGATTCCGGTGTGATCTACATAATATAGTTCTCCAACAACTAACCGGAATCGGCGGCTAAAGACTGCAATTTTCCTTCGAACTGCCTTGGCAGTCTCGGATGGAAAGCATCCTTCGGTGAGAAAAGTTAGAATCTGATCATAATATGTAGATGGTGCTAGTGATTCGGCAGTCTCATCGGTCAGTGGCTCAGAACTATAAATCGCTGGAGTCGTGTCATCTATGCCTACCGGAGCTTCACCAGAATCTAGACGAGATAAGAAATCTGCTAAGGCATGTGCATTTTCGGGTCAGTGAATGACTTCATAATCAAATTCCTGCAAGAGTAGCACCCATCGTGCTAAGCGTCCACCTAAATTTTGTTGTCTTACTAGATAGACGAGGGCAGCATGATCCACATGGAATGTGAATTTCCGGCCTAGTAGATAATGTCTGAACTTTTTGATGGAATAAATTAATCCTAGACATTCTCTTTCGATGGTAGAATAATTCCTTTCTGCAGGTGCAAGCCTTCTGCTGGCATAATAAACAGGACGAAACCACTTATGTGTTTGCTGCATCAGAATACTGCCGATCGCAATATCTGAAGCGTCGACAAAAACATGGAACGGATTGTCCCAGTCTGGTGGTTGTAAGATTGGGGCCTGCGTCTATAGATACTTGAGTCGATCAAATGTAGTTTGGCATTCTTGATTCCATTCAAACTGGCGGGGAGTTTTTGTGATTAGCCTGTTCAGTGGTATAGCCAGATGAGCAAGCCATCGTAAGTGTCTGCCATGCCACCGCACTTGACCCAGGAAGCGCATAACTTCTTTTGGTCTAGCGGGCACCGGAGCTTCTAGTACTGCCGAAATTTTATCTGGATCTACTTGGATACCTTGTGCAGATACAATGTGGCCAAGTAACTTGCCACATGAAACCGCAAACACAGATTTGTTTGGGTTTAAACAGAGTCTATACTCTCGGCATTTCTGAAAGCAGCATCGTAAATGGAACAGATGTGCTATCCGCTTACCGAAAATTGAAAAATCATCGAGATATACTTGCATAAATGAAGTCAGATAAGGAGAAAATATTTCTTGCATACATCTTTGAAATGTGCTTGGTGCATTTCTCAATCCAAACCACATTACCGTACAAGCAAAGACACCCCAATTGGTAATGAAGGCAGTTTTTGGTATATCCTCTTCAGCCATTCTAACCTGATTGTAACCACTGTATCCATCTAAGAATGAATACATTTCATGTCCTGCTACCGTATCAAGCATGGTATCCAGAAAGGGGATCGGGAAAGGATCTGGTACTATTGCTGCGTTTAATTTTCGGTAGTCTACACAGATTCGCAGTTGCTTATTTTTCTTTGGCACGATCACAATTGGTGAAATCCATTCAGCATGTTCTACTGGTATGATGAATCCCACTTTTAATAGTCTATCAAGTTCGGCTTTTACCTGTGATGCATAATTGGGATTCATCCGGTAGCTGGGGTACTTATTCGGTTTAGCTTCAGGCTTCAACATGACTCTGTGCTGATAGATGCATGGATCTAATCCTTTCATATCTTTGTAATCCCATGCAAAGACGTCTGAGAATTCGCGAAGTAGTTGAATCAAATCAGCTTTAAATGTTTCCGGTAAGTTTTGCCTTATCTTTACAGGTCGTGGATGATCTACGTCTCCTAGATTGTACGAGGTTAACTGGTCTTCGGAGACATAAAACTGTTGTGGTTTCTCTGTATCGTCTGTTGACTTGAACAGTGATTGTAATTCGTCGTCATGTGTTGAAACAATATCTTCCTGCTTAGAATTCCCGGTAATCGGTACAATTGTACAAACTGAAGTACTCTAGTTATTTATCACGCACTGTAGATCAACAGTCCCTAAGGTCATTAAATCAGCGTTATTCTTCAGAAATTCCTCTTCTTCATCATCTGATAGTCCATCTAACATGTGGACTGATTCAGCAAAATATGGTCTAGCGTGTAGCTCGCAAGGTTGTATAGCATCTAATTTTACCACATATTTATGATTGGCATCTTTAAATGTAAGCTCTTGTGCAGACCAGTCCTGTACTACCTTTGCATGCTTCAGCCAGGGTCGATCGAAAAGAAGGTTGTAATCCAAAGTGGATTCTGGTAGATCTAGTATAACAAAGGTCATTTTAAAGGTCGTACCTTGTAAAGTGATGGGTACATTTCGCACAAGTCCTACAGGATGGACTCTAGATTGATCTTCCATTCTGACAAAAAATTGAACTGGTTCAATTTCGGTCCATCCTAACCTTTTGCATAATGCTGCGGTCGCAATGTTAACACCAGAGCCTCCATCAATCAATACTTGCGTGATCTTATGCTTCTTATACCATACTGTAATTAAGGGAACTGAATGATCAACCGTAGAATCAGGTTCCGTTTGAACTGCTGCTGTCGCCGGAATACAAGAAGGTACCGGACTGAACTGTTGCTGGAACTGTTGTCTAATCCCAGGTACTAATGCTAGTAGTTGGCCGAGAGGCAGAGTGATAGATGCCTTGGATAAAATTTCCCAGGCCTGTTGAGATTGGTTATCCTGCTCTTTTGAACTTAAGGTCTCTGCTGATGCAGAAGTATCTGTTGTTATGTCTTCTGCTGATGATGGCTCTGCTGCTGCTTCCTTTTGTTGTGTTCCTTCCTTTGTCGACGAGGTCTGAGTCATCGGAATAGGTTCTAGGAACACTAGTGGTTCTGTTGCGGTCCAGTGACTAGCCTTGTTATACATCGTATGTTGTTCTCGTATCCCTGGTTCGAATATTTCTGCTGCTGACTGCAGCTGTTTACCTGATCGGGTCTGGACTGTAGCAGTTTGCGTTTCTACCGGTGTAATTTGTACCATGTTGGCCATTGGGTTTTGCCGCTCCTTCTTCCTTTGATCATACTCAGCTGCATCCTTGCAAAATCTTCTAATGTGTCCGAATTCACCACAAAAATGACAGCGTGGTGGTGGTAAATTGGGATTTTCCGGTGGTGGCCTGTTCTGCCAGCGATTTGGATTATAGTTGTTATTCCTCTGTCCTCGGTAATTTCGATATCCTTGCTGCTGGTTGTTTCTCATTTGTGGAGGCACATAATGATTAGCTGGCTTCCCTTGTTCCTGGATAATTGCATTGACAGTCGCTGTTCCCTGTACTCTAGCGTTGTATGCGCAATGTTCGGTGGTGTGTCCGGCAATGTTGCAGATAGCGCAGAATGTCTGATTAAGTGCACAATTGGTGCTGGTATGTCCTGAATTTTTGCATGTGGTGCAATATACTTGTTTGGTCATATCTTCGGCAACATGTCTGTTTGTTTTTGCCCACTCCAGATCTTCTGTAGATCCGTCGACTTTGTTTTCCAGCTGCAGAGTCATTGCGATGACTGCATCAAGTGTCATAGCTCCGACACATCTTATGATCATGACCTGCTTAAGTTGAGGAACCAAGCCATTGATGAACCACTGAGTAATAACATCATCTGGTAAGTTAGCATGAGCCGGTGGTAGCTGCCTTAAGTGTGTTCTGAAAAGGGTAGCATATTCTTGTACAGATTGATTCACTCTCTGTCTGTTATTCTGCAGATAATCAAAAATTTCGGCTGGATTCTTGTTTAACCTGAATCGCTGCAAAAAAGCATCTCGAACTGCTTCGTAGGTGCCGAAATGATTAATATCGTATTCTGTGAGCCACCTGGCTGCTTCATTGACAAGTGTAGATTGAAAGACAATGGCTTTGTAGACCGGATCCGGTGGATGGTTGAGGACGTAGCTTATCTCGAAAGTGCGTACGTGAGCATCCGGATCATCTCCTGGAAATCCACCAAACTTCGTGTATGTCACTCCTGTTGGAGATGGCCTGTGTTGACATAACTGTTGTTGTTGTTGTTGTTGTCCGTTCATCATGAATGTATTATAACTTCCGTCTGTATTTCTGGTCTGAATATTTGAACTACCGGAATCTATATAGTCTGATAGTACACTTTCCAGTGAAATAAGCTTGCTTACTATACTGTGAATTTCTGTGTCAAACAGCCTTCCTTCTTCCTTGGTGTCCAGTGTAGGAGAACTTGCTTCCAAGCACGGCAGTTGGGCTGAAGATTCAGCAGAAAGTGCTAATTCGTCACAGATTAACTGAGATTCTCTTACCGAAATATCACCGGGATAAACCGAACTTGTGCCGGAATGTAGTGTCTTTTCGCCTTCGCTGATTTCTTTGCCTAGGGTGTGTCTAATCGTAAGTGAATCTAAATCCTTTTCCAAGAGTGTTAAACTAGCTTCCAACTGCGACTTGGTAGGTTCTGGAATTACTATATCTTCGACAGACTGTGCCGAAATAGTACTGGAATGTACCAGAGACGTAACACGTTCTACCGAAATATGACCGGAATCAACTTTAACATTCTGAACTTTCTTGACAACTGGGTCAGTCCTAGTTGTACTTCTACCTTCCAGAGTTGTCTTGAGTACTCCAGACTGATGGTTCTTGGGGTACGTTTTGCCAGATCGAGTAACCGGCATTTATCATTTTTCGTATTAATCGTGGAATATTACTAAGGAAACAGTTTGCAACAATCTCGTTCTGTTGCTAACGTGTGTATGTGTGTGTGTCTCTCTCTACGTGTGTGTGTGTCTATGTGTGTATATGTATCTGTGTGTATGTGTGTGTGTATGCATGTAAGCATGTATGTATGCATATGCATCTGTATTATGTATGCATATGAATGCATGTGTGTGTATGTCTCTCTACATGTATATGTGTGTATGCATATGTTTGCATGTGTGTGTATGTGTGTGTATGCATGTAATTATGTATGTATGCATATGCATTATGTGTGTATGTGTCTATGTGTGTACGTGTGTGTGTATGTGTGTGTGTATGTGTGTGTGTGTGTGTCTGTGTGTATGTGTGTGTATGCATGTGTATGTGTGTGTAAATCTGTGTGTATATGTGTGTGTATGTGTCTATGTGTATGTATGTGTCTATGTGTGTGTATGTGTATGCATGTGCATTACGTATGCATATGTATGCATATGTGTGTGTATGTGTGTGTATGTGTGTGTATGTGTCTATGTGTGTGTATGTGTCCATGTGTGTGTGTATGCATGTATCTATGCATATGCATGTGCATTATGTATGCATATGTGTGTGTGTATGCATGTAAGTATGTATGTATGCATATGTATATGCATTATGTATGCATATGTATATGTATTATGTATGTATATGTATGCATGTATGTCTATGTGTGTATATGTCTCTCTATGTGTGTGTACGCATATATGTGTGTGTATGTGTATATGTGTGTGTATGTGTGTGTGTGTCTATGTGTGTATGTGTATGTGTATGTGTGTATGCGTGTATATATGTGTGTATGCATGTAAGCATGTATGTATGCATATGCATGTGCATTATGTATGCATATGCATGTATGTGTGTGTATCTATACATATGTGTCTGTATGAACATTGTGTACCTAAGTCATGAAGTCTTAGGGACATGCCAAAGAGACTAAATCTCATTTGCCACACAAGTGCATATAGTGGTGGATTTACACACGCTTAACACTAGTTCTGTACTAGGACACTTGAGTGTCCTGGGACACTTAAGTGTCCTGTAAACGCACAACATTGATTGATTTTTCTAGAACAATATATTTATGCTTTCCTCTGAATTTAACTTGGAAATTGTAGTTCACTTCATGTTCTTTCATAGAAAAATATTAGTTAACTTTAGAAGTGTCTAATATTATTGCAAAAGTTAAAAAAAAGATCATATTTTTAAACTTTAGAAAAATTAGCTTTTGTAAGCTTCAGCTCAACGTGAGTGATCCTAATCGAAAAAGGCCGTCTATTCAGCTGCGCGCGCGACAAATTGAGCTGCCGGGTAGCAGGTGTGTTGCGTGGGATACAAGCTCTAGATACTGAGCATTGAAGGTATGAAAGTTTGTTGTGGCTGAGCTTTATAACGAGTGTTCTAATCGTCATTCACTCTTTTTTTCAGCAGCAAAAGAATGGCTCACTCTACATTGACTGTAAAAGAGATTCAAGAAAAGTGGTCTGGTGCTAATAGTCAACCCTCAGGCTCACTCAATCCTCATTTTTATTCAAAGTTAGTGGGTCTCTATATTCAGCTAGCGGCCATTGAATTCGGAGTTGAATGGGCGAAGAGTTCTGTCCCTTCTTCATGGGAAGAACATAAATGCAAAGGTAAAATACTTAAATATGATGCAAGAAAAAAATTATTCAAGTGTTCTTTTGAGAATGATAGCTCTAAATATCTGCTGCCATGTCATGTTGTTATTCCTAATCTTCTTGATGAAGAAGTTGTAGGTCATGGTGCTTGTGAGCACAATGCAGATGAAGGAATTCATATCTCAAATGCCTTTGAAAATGATAATGTAATTCAAAATGGCATGGATGATGGGGATAAGAATGATGCATATCATTCTCATGATGTGGAACAGCCTATTAAAGACATGCCTTTGGGTGATGCAAGTGTTATGAAAATTGTTGCTCATGGAGGTATACATGCTGATGATGTAAGTATCATGAATGATGCATCAAATTTTGATGAGGATGATCTTCTTTTGGCTACTTTTTTAGCCAATCATAAGAAGACAAAGATCAACCATGGTTATTGTGAACAACACCATGATGTATTAGAAATTGTGGATAATCCATTCATGGATTATGATATATGTATGTCTCCAACACATGATGCAATTGATGTGGATGATGTGGAAAACATTGTAGAGACTACTACATGTGAAGATGAGAATGTTGCATTTTCATCTAAATCAAGGAAAGGAAGACCTTCCAAAAAAAAAGTTGTTGGAAGAGGAAGACCAAGGATTATCCGTTGTGAGCAAAATGATGAGCATCATGTGGCCATTTCTGAGCTGAATGACACAAATGTAATAAGAGGGAAAAACATGCTTATTACTCATGCTCACAAAAGAAAGAGTGTTGGAAGAAAACATAATTCCATTCACTTTGAAGAGCATAAAATAGGAAGACCTCAAAATGATGCATATTCTTTGGATGATTCAGGAGATGAACATGCATCTATTGGCGAGGGAGAAGAACTAGAGGATGAGATCCTGGAGGCTGATGGTCCTGTGTTACGTAGTGATGATGACTCTGATGATGATGAAGTGTATGCTTCCAATATGCAAGAAGCTTGCTGGAAATCTTGTGGTGGGATTGATGTTGAGCCACATGGGACTTTCAAAAAATTCCCTTCTTTCATTGATATTTCAGGTCCAGATTTGGGGCAAGTTCCACGAGAATTTACTGAAATCCAAATATTTTTAGCACTTTTTCCACTAGATTTAGTGGATATGATTATCATGGAAACCAATCGTTATGCTCTTGAGAAGCAAAGTAAAGCATTGGCTGAATATGGATCTACTCGTAAATGGGTGCCACTTGATAGATATAAGTTTATGCGCTTTTTGGGTGTATCATTGGGAATGGCTTTGCAATATATGCCTGATAAAACATTTTATTGGAAAGGTGATACATGTGGAGCAATTCAATGTCCAAACTATGGGACAAAGATGGGACAAACAGAATACCAGCAAATAAAGAGGTTTTTGCATATTAGAAGCAATGAGCAAAGACCATTGACCAAAGGCACAAAAGAGTATAAGCTTTGGCAAATTATACCATTAGAAGAAAAGTTAAATTCTACATTTCAATTGCATTATAATTGTGGAAAGAATGTTACTGTTGATGAGCGCATTGTACCTTCTAAATGCAAGTTGAATCCTTGTCGTGTTTATAATCCTAAAAAGCCTCATAAATTTGGGATTCAAATTTGGAACTTGTGTGATTCCAAAACGGGATACAATTATGCATTTAGAATTTATGACAAAGTCCCATGTGCAGAATTATCTTTCCATGTAGTTTCCACACTTGTGAAAGATTTAAAACAAAAAGGTCATAATGTATATTTTGATAGATGGTTCACTTCCATGAAATTGATGATGCACCTGACAAAAGAGGGATATGGTGCTACGGGGACTTATGTTTCATCACGAAAGTACTTTCCACTAAAGAGCATGTTAGATATTGAACGTAAACCTAGAGGAACATCAAAATTTGCATATTGTGATAAATCAGGAATTCTTGCATGTAGTTGGATGGACAAAAAGCCAATTCTATTTGCATCTAACATACATGGTATGAAAAAGAATGAAGTCCAAAGACAAGTTGGCAATGGAAAAAAGATTGGTGTTCCATGTCCGGACCTAGTTGTGCAATATAATAAACATAAAGCTGGTTGTGATGTTTTTGATAGCATGGTATTGGGAAATGGTTATAGCCTTGAAACTAGTATACATGGCTGGAAATGGTGGCATTCTTTATTTTGGGGATTACTAGATTCTGCATTTGCAAATGCATACCTTATTTGGAAAGAATGCTATGGAAAGAAGAGTACAAGTAGATATTTGTTCATGGTTAAATTGCAAGAACAACTTGTGAATAATCATTTTGTTGGCTTACATACAAGTAGATCATATTTGTACTTTGATGATTCTACTTCAGGAGAGCACATGCTAGTTAGAATGAGTGATCGTGCAAGCAAATATTGTGTGGTATGTGCTAGTGAACGCAAGAGGCTTATAAATGAAGGAAAGTTAGTGAAAGGATGTAAACCTTGTAGATCAATATGGGGCTGTTCCAAATGTAACAAAGTCTTATGCATCGAGCCATGCTTTCAAAAATATCATGCTATGGTAGGTTATGAACGTTTGGGAACTGTAAAGAAACGGATAGTGAGGTCATATAATAGACCTAGTCTTCTTTGATATTCATCTTTGGATATGTTTGAGAGTGGTTCACTACAGGTACTTTCTTTTTTTACTTTTGTATTTCAAATTCATCATAATTTTCTAATATTTACTGAGTTTTTAAATCTTCATTTTGTGTTTGACAGGAGTTGACATTGATGATTGAAATGTACCTGAAAGCGATTTCATTATTTGCTGGAAGTTATCCAAGAATGGAAGTTGGAATGGAACTAGCATATGCTCTATAATTCTTGAGGCTTTGAGTCTTTGAGTCTTTGAGTCTTTGAGTCTTGAGGCTTTGAGTCTTTGAGTCTTTGAGTCTTTGAGTCTTGAGGCTTTGAGTCTTTGAGTCTTGAGGCTTTGAGTCTTTGAATCTTGAGGCTTTGAGTCTTTCATGTGATGGATTTTATATTTTGGAGTAATGATAAATCTGCTACATGTCTTTAGACCATCATATGAAGGATTTCCTGTTTGGAAAATGTTTGTCTTTCTTATGAATATATTTGTAACTGTATGCTAGTATGTGTGCAAATGTGTGTGCTGGTATGTGGATGCACAGGTGTATGCACACCTGCGCATGTGTCCAGCTGGACACATGCGCAGGTGTGCATACACCTGTGCATCCACATACCAGCACACACACACCTACTCAATTGCACATACACACACACACCCCATGTGCATACGCGTGTATGTGTGTGAGTGCACTTGTGTATGTGTGTCCGCTGGTATGTGCATGCACAGGTGAGTGCACTTGTGTATGTGTGTCTGCTGGTGTGTGTGTGCACTTGTGTGTGTGTGAGTGCACTTGTGCACTTGTGTGAGTGCACTTGTGTATGTGTGTCTGCTGGTATGTGCATGCACAGGTGATGTTACACCTATGCATGCACAGGTGATGTTACACCTATGCATGTACATACCAGCACACACACATAAACAAGTGCACACACACATGCTCACACACATACATGTGTGAGCATGTGTGTGTGTGCACTTGTTTATGTGTGTGTGCTGGTATGTGCATGCCCACGTGTGTGCACCTGTGAATGCACATACCAGCACACACACATAAACAAGTGCACACACGCACATGCTCACACACGTACACGTGTATGCACATGTTGTGTGTGTGTATGTGCAATTGGGCAAGTGTGTGTGTTCTTGTATGTGGATGCACAGGTGTATGCACACCTGCACATGTGTCCAGCTGGACACATGTGCAGGTGTGCATACACCTGTGCATCCACATATGAGCACACACACACTTGCCCAATTGCACATACACACACACACAACATGTGCATACAGGTGTACGTATTTGAGCATGTGCGTGTGTGCACTTGTTTATGTGTGTGTGCTGGTATGTGCATTCATAGGTCATGTTTCACCTATGCATGCACACACCAGCACACACACATACACAAGTGCACACACACACATGCTCACACACATACACGTGTATCCACATGGTGTGTGTGTATGTGCAAGTGTTCAAGTGTGTTTTGGCATAAATACTGTTCAAAGTTTTTGGTCTTTGCTTGCAGCATGGCAGTGCTTCCAAGCCAAGAAGGCCGGGTCAGTCTATTGAAGCTTGTTGAAAGAATGACAAGTAGCTTCTGTGGTGGTGTGAGTGCTTCAACAACTCATTCATGGTTGACTCTTGCTGGAACTGGGATTGGAGCTGATGATGTCCCTGGCCTTGTAAGGAAGACTGTAAATGTCCTTGGTAAACCATTTGGTATTGTACTGGCATATTTAATAGTTACTTTGAAATGCAAGAGTGCTGCACTGATGCATCCTGCTTTATGGATGTTTATGCTTCCGTTGATGTTGCAGCCATGACCACTGTGCTGAAGTGTGGAGATCTTGATGCCTGTAAATCTCAAGGGGGCACTTTCCAAGTGAAGGGCAGACATTTCACTATTGCTAATGACAACTAACCTTGCAAGGTCATGGAGCTGCTCAATCATTTTGTGGAGATCAAACCTGCTGATAGGCATTCATATATATATGCACTTGTGTACGTGTGTGTGCATGTGTGTATGTGTGTGTGTGTGCACTTGTGTATGTGTGTGTGCTGGTATGTGCATGCACAGGTGACGCACCTATACATGCACATACCAGCACACACACATGCTCACATCCACATGGTGTGTGTGTGTATGTGCAAGTGTGCAAGTGTGTGTATGCTGGTATGTGGATGCACATGCACACCTGCACATGTGTCCAGCTGGACACATGTGCAGGTGTGCATGTGCATCCACATACCAGCATACACACACTTGCACACTTGCACATACACACACACCATGTGGATACACATGTATGTGTGTGAGCATGTGTGTGTGTGCACTTGTGTATGTGTGTGTGCTGGTATGTGCATGCACAGGTGTGTACCACCTGTGCATGCACATACCAGCACACACACACACATACACAAGTGCACACATGCTCACACA
>CM035413.1:53874173-54004173 GCA_020310875.1 Ceratopteris richardii
TGCAGGAAAGAAGCAAATTCGAAATTCAAGAGCTCTCCTTCTTCACAATGGTAAAAAGCACATCTGACCCAGTTGTATTGCTTGGATCCTATTTACTTTCTTCCACCGCACCCCTTAATTTGCTGACCCCTACTCTCTTTTAATTCAGCATTACGTTTCAAAGGCCCTATTTTTGAATCTACTTTGTCATCCTTTAAGACCTGTTCCAACTCTTCCCACCGTGCACATCTAGTGGACGAGGAGGCAACTAGGACCTTCAGACAATTGGTTATCTTATTCGATGAAGAGTGCTTCATGTGCTATCTCTCTCCTCAGCTTGTTCCACTTTACCGCCAACTCCTAGTGGATGAGGAAGCTGTGTGCAACCTCCCATGAAATGTCCTGGTTGTTATCTTTCTTTAATTCCACTCCTCAGGACCTGAGCCTTTGGTGTTGTCACCTGATGTGTACCCCTACGGGGCTTTGGGCTGAGAGTTGGTCTTTCCCTTTATAATCTTCATTCTTTACTGGCAGTTTTGGTCTTTGATTTTCTTCTTCTTCTCTTTTTGCATGATTCCCCTTCCACACGTCCCTCCTCCTGAACTCTTTCATCCCTGACAGGCTTTTTATAGCGACGTGAGTATGTCTGGATGACTTGTTGCTCCCGTTGATTCAGCAGATTGGCATGACATAGCATGAATTCTTTCCATTGGCTTGACTTGACTCTGTCTTTTGGTGCCTGTCTGTGATCTGCAAAGAAACTCAATTCATAGGTCACCATCCTGGCATTAAGATTCGAAGACATTTTTACAAAAATCTCAGAGTCTATTTCAAAAAATCCCGTGACAAATGCTTATTCAAAAGTGTGCATATAGGTACTAGGCAAAAACATAAGCGTCGAGTATATAGGCATAAGTTTTAACCGGCTCGATATAGTTGATAAATCAAAGATGAGTGCGTCTGATCCCTGGTTAATGTCGATGAAGTTCAAAAAAGTATATTGAGCATGCTGAAACACTTTAATAACTGTAAGTAACATGCTCAAAATCTTATTCATCATCTTAATGGCTAGATGTGGTATAGGTGCATAGCGAGCTATCCAAATTTCGATTGTCTTGGTCATGTATTCCTCCATCGGTAAATAATCTTGAGGTGGACTTGGTAGTAGTGGATAGTTGAGCCACTGATTATTGATGCTCCCCTGATGCTGACCTTCCCAAAATTGCATCGAGGAGTGTCTTCTAGGTATTGGGCAAAAAGATGGGTTTACCTGAAGTATGTACGGTGGTGATTCCCAGTGTAACCTTAGGGTCAGATTCTTCTCCAAAAACTTCCTCCTCCATATGGGATCAGCTTTGTCGAATTCCTCTTGAGTATAGGTGAATGTTTGCATACTAAACTGGAGGTTACTATCTGGATCTTTATTGGTTGTGTTCTTTATATATTGTCGTGTTTGCTCTTTAAGTAAACCATATGGTACATTGAATGGTCTCATTATTTGTTCCAGATTCTTGCTTTCGATCTTCGCTTCCTTCATGACTTTTACCACTTGATCTTCAAAATCTTTAGTAAGTTGGGACACCAGTAGTGCCCGCGCATGTCGGCTCAATTCTGCAATATCTCGATGAGTTCTTTCAGAGTGGATCTCCGTTTCCTCCCTTATCGGTGAATGATGTAAGGGGGGAGAGAGAGGACGTACTTTAATCTCCTCAATAGCTGTTGTGGAGTGTGTAACTACTTGTGTCCCCTCTGTTGTCTTCTGTGCTATTTGATCCTGTAGTTGCTTGATCAATTCATCTTTGTTTTTAATTTCCTCGGTGGCCTTCAGAATCGTTTCCTTGTTTTTTAGGAGCTCCTCGCCAATGACCATGAGTTGATTTGCATCTTCATTGCATTGCTCAAAATATTTGTTTTCTGCAACCTTCCACTTCCTTCTCAGTTCTGTTGTGTCGTCCATATACCTTTTCTCCCATTTTGCAATGATGGCCTGCTCCTGTTTGAGCTGATCTTCATGCCTAGCTATCTTTTCTTCCGATGCTTTTGTGTCCTTTTCTGGCACTTCAGGAGCTTCTATCGGTTGATTACAGGGAAGAGCTATCATCAGCTCTTTGTTTCTATTTTGTAAGTTCTCTGCTACTTCCATGTATATTTTTATTTGTGATTCCAGTATTTTGCTTCTAGCATTCATGCGTGTTTTCTCGGCCTCGCTAGCTTCATATTTCCTTTGTAAATCCTGTAATTGCCCTTTCAGTTTCTGATTTTCTGTCTCCAGTGTGTTGCATTGTTGCTTGGCTTCTTGGACTTCTTTTTCTTTATCAGCTATGTTCTTTTGTGCTTGAATCAATAGGGCAGAAAGGTTCTCACCCATTTCTTGAAATTGATTATTTTCTCGCATCGCCTTGTCATAGTCAGCATCAGCCTCAAGCATTAACTGTTGAGTATCCATGGCAGTTTTGATCATATGTTGCACCACTGGCTTGAGCTGAGTGACACCCACGTTCAACCAAGTTTTTGAGATGCTTGGAGCTTCCCCTTTTTGTACATCCTTTTCGTGCTCCACATGTATAGTTTCATTATGTGGTTGTCTGATTTGGAGCTACACTTCTTGTTCTTTGTTTTCGTCTGCTTTATTAATGACCTTCGTGGCACTCCCTTGAAATGTATGTTGGAGACCTTTTAATCTCCAAAGGTTTGATCTACACTGACTTAAGAACACTTCTATGTCAGTTATAAACCAAACTTTACACAAACACTGTTCCTTTTTACCAAAACTTCAAGCAACACTTCTCTGAGTGAAGAAGTGTCAACTTCAGAAAGTCTGCTTCAGATATCAACTTCTTTACCTGCACACATCTTCAAATTTCTTCAAGTAAATGATGCACAAGTATTAGCAATACCTTTGCGCAATCATACTAGCCATTAGTTCTCAAAACTAATCACCAAAAGTTTAATTTGATCATTAAGATCAAATACATGTCAAAAAATGACTCTCAGAAGTTGCGCCTTCGACATAGCCAACTTCTTAACTTGATTTCTCCCAATCTGAAACCCGTTTTGCTAAATGCTTTTAGCCATAGCTTCCTTATCTTCTAACTTAAATTTTAAGTGCTCACTCATCAAAAACTTTACAGTATACACTCAGATCTGATCAAAATACTGAGACGGAAAAGTGCACTACTTTCAGGCTTCAGTTCTCACATTCTACATATGAATGTTCCTAATGATCATTCTCACACTAGGAGAGGAATTAGATTTTGAAACTCTAGACATAGCTTCATTAGCTTTTCAATTAAATGTGTACAAAAGGATTTCTGATCCACATGATCAGACAGAGAGCACTCAGAGAAAAACCCGTCGCTATTTTCTGAGAAAAAACTCTCTACACATCTTCCTGAAAATTGTCATCTACAAAATGACTCTATTACTTTCTCTCTTACATTTCTTGTCATAATTATCTTATATATACACGACTTTAGACTCATCTCGCGTCTATGACTCTACTCCTTATCATCCTAAGGGTTTAACTATACTTAGCTTACAAAATTCTTCACTTATATGTACATATGTGTACAAGACATCATCCTGAATTCTTCTTCACTTTACAAGTGTCTTTCTTTGCTTCATTCTGACCATAAGCATTCTCCAAGATCTGTATAATCACCAATTTGTGATTGGTTTGCTCCAACAGCTCCCCCTCAATCACTAATTGTGATTATTCTATTCTTCTTCACTCCTGCCATCTCCTTGAATCTCTGTAGCTTAGGTCCATCCAAACTTTTTGTCATCATATCTGCCACCTGTTCTTTTGTTGGAGTGTACATCACTTCAATCTCTTTATCAAGTACCTTTTCCCTCAAGAAATGATACTGAATCTCTATATGCTTAGTCCTGGCATGAAAAACAGGATTAGCTGCCAAATACAAAGAACTCATATTGTCTCCAAAAATTATTGGAGTACTATGATCAGTCTCAAAACTTTTCATCAATGTCTTCAACCATATGACTTCTTTTGCAGCTTCTACCATTCCCTTATACTCAGCTTCTGTAGATGATAAACCAACTGTATGTTGCTTCTTTGAACACCAAGACACTAGCTTATCTCCAACATAACAAAGATATCCATGAGTAGACCTTCTATCATCTGAGTCACCTGCCCAATCTGCATCACTAAACACTTTGATTCTTGTGTCAGAAGTGAAACCATAGTACAAACCTTCACTTAGGGTTCCTTTGATATATCTGAGTACCCTTTGGGCTGCAATCCAATGAGTCTTCTTTGGACAATGCATGAATTGTGACAACACACCTACTGCATATGATAGATCTGGCCTTGTCAAGGTAGCATAAATTAAACTACCTACCAAACTTTGATATTTCTTCATGTCATTGAACTCTTCACCTCCATACCTGCTTAATTTATGATTTACCTCCAATGGTGTAGTTGAGGTCTTGCAATCTTCCATGTTAAACTTGACTAGAAGATTCTTCAAGTATCTCTCTTGTGAAACATATACTCCATGTTGAGTATACACAATCTGCATTCCTAGAAAATAAGATAAGTTTCCCAAGTCACTTATCTTAAACTCTTTCTCTATTTGCTTCTTGAGTTCATTGATTCCTTGAGCATCTGTTCCTGTAACAATAATATCATCAACATAAATGCACATGTAAATGTATCCATTTTCACTTGCCTTCACTAGCAAGCTACTATCTGCCTTTGATGCTTGAAATCCACATTCATTCAAGAACTTGACCAATCTGTAATTCCAAGCTCTTGGGGCTTGCTTCAACCCATATAAAGCTCTCTTGAGCTTACACACATAATCTGATCCAATTGATTCCATAAAGCCTTCTGGTTGCTCCATATATACTTCATCTGCAATGTAACCATTTAGAAATGCATTTTTCACATCCAATTGTGATAATTTCCATCCCTTGCAAGCAGCAATAGCAATCAATGTTCTAATTGTAGACATCTTAGCAACAGGACTAAAGGTTTCATCATAATCCACCCCATAAGTTTGGGCATAACCTTTGACCACAAGTCTAGCCTTATATCTAGACACCTTACCATCTGCAAACCTCTTTGTTTTATATACCCACTTGCATCCAATGACCTTCTGATTCTTTGGTCTTGGTACTAATTCCCAAGTTTCATTTTCAAGTAGAGCATCATACTCTTCTTGCATTGCCTTCTCCCAATTATGTTTACCTTTGGCTTCTTCATAAGTAGTTGGATCTTCTTCTGTCTTCACAATGTAGGCATAATCTTTTGTTGTTAGGAAAGATGTATCATAACTATACCTTATAGGTTCTTTCCTTTCCCTTGTAGATCTTCTGATTTCTGCACTTCTTGAAGTTTCAGCCTCATTTGACTCTGGATCAAATCTTGGCCCTTCTTCTACATGATCCTGCAATCTACTTCTTGATTCAATTTCATCAACAATTTCTTCACACACTTTTACCTTTGCCTTTCCTTTTCTTTGTATTTCTTCAACACCTGCAAAATCATTTGTTGATCCTGTATACCATGTGTTTTGCTCATCAAATGTCACATCTTTGGTAACAAGAAATTGCTTTGTGGATGGACTCCACAATCTGTAACCCATCTGTCTATCATCATATCCAATAAACACATACTTCTCTGCTTTTGGTTCTAGCTTATGTCTTAATTGTGAAGGAACATAAGCATATGCAATACATCCAAATACTTTACAATGATCAAGACTAGGTTTCTTACCCCACCATGCTTCATAAGGGGTTCCTCCATCCAAAGCTTTGCAAGGCAACCTATTCACAAGATATGTTGCAGTGTTAATGGCTTCTGCCCATAAGTAATTTGGACAATTCTTTTCCTTCATCATGGCTCTTGCAAACTCTACAAGAGTCCTATTCCTCCTTTCTGCTACTCCATTCTGTTGAGGGGAGTACCTGCAAGTTACTTCTCTTTTGATACCTGCATTCCACAAATAATCATCAAACTCTTTAGAGAAATACTCTCCCCCTCCATCTGATCTTAGTCTCTTGAGCTTTTGCCCTGTGATCCTTTCTGCATAAGCATGAAAATGTTTGAATGTCTTGAAAACTTCTGATTTATCCTTGATTACATACAAAGTAATCCACCTGGTTGCATCATCAACAAACAACACATAATATCTGGATCCATTTATGCTATAGTCCCTTGAGGGTCCCCATACATCTGTATGAACCAATTCAAGCATATTTGAATGCTTGTACCCTGATTTGTTATAAGAACTTTTATGTGCTTTACCTAATTGACAAGCTTCACACTTGTACACCATATGTTGCCCTTCAATGTTTGGCAATCCAAGCACTACCTGATTCTTTGACATCTCCTTTATAGCTCTCTCATTGAAATGACCTAGCCTTTTATGCCATAGGTCTAATTCAGATACCTTTTGACTTCCATAGGTAAATAATGCATGTCCCACATTACCTTGGACTTTGAGAGTGAACAATCTTCCTTCCTTTTTCCCTGCAATTATGTTTCTATATCCCTCATTTGGATCTTGTACATAGACACCATCATTTGTGAATCTTACCTCATATCCTTTCTCCACAATTTTCCCTACACTTATCAAATTTTTAGGAATAGTAGGAACATAAAGTACCTTGCTCAGAAGTGTACTTCCACTCTTTGTCTTCACTGATCCAATGCTCTCCACTTTATGTTTGGTATTGTCACCTGTTTGGACTGTATGTCCATTCACCCTTGATTCCATATCAGTCATCAAGGATAGATTCCCACTCAGATGATTGCTACACCCTGAGTCAATATAAAACACTCTTTGATCTTCTCCCATTGATTCATGAGTTGCATTCAAGATAAGAGTCATGTCATCCTTCTGATCTGATGCATAATTGTAATAATTGTTGTTGTAGGACTGAGATTGGAAGTTTCTTCCACCTCCTCTACCATATGATGTCCTACCACCTCTTCCTCTGAAATTGCCTCTTTGGTTTCTGCCTCCTCTACCTCTTTGATTATAATTCTGATTATTGCTTCCACCATTTTGATTGTTATACCAACAATCATTTGCCAAATGATTTGTTCTGCCACAAATCCAACAAGCTTTAGCATTATCTTTGTTCTTACCTCCTCTTCCTTTACCTCTGAAGTTCATCTTCCCTTTTGTAAAGTTAGCTTGATTTGAATTCCCTTCATCATCATTTGATTGCTTTCCCTTGCCATTCTTTTTCTTGTCCTTGGAGTACATAGCTTGACTTGTACTTCTATCATTGTCTCCTTTAAGATCCTGCTCAAAGGTTAGCATGTGTCCTAGCAATTGATTAAGATCAGGAGTAAAGTGATCAAGTGACAACTCTATGGACAATATGAAAGGCTTCCACTTCTCTCTCCTCTCAGACCTGTAAGTATTTGTCTTACCAACTTTTCCTCTTCAATGTCTTCATCCACTGCTCCCAAGCTATCTGCAATATCCTTCATCCTTGCCACATAATATGAAATTGATTGTGAGCTCTTCTTCTTGAAGGTTGTGAACTCAGCCCATAGTGAGGACTTCCTAGACTTAGTTGTATTTTGGAAATGCTCTTCCAAGGCATTCCAAACATCTGTAGCACTTTCCAAACCTCTGATGTGAGGTAGAAGATAATCATTTACAGCCATGTAGATGATACTCCTTGCTTGAGCATCCTTTCTCATCCAAGTCTTCAACATTGCAAGCTCTTCCCTAGTAGGAATACTAGGATCTGCAAATTCAGGTTTTTCTTCATCTCCTGTAATAAATGCTATAAGGTCTTTGCTCATGAGGTGTGCTTCCATCCTCATGGACCATGCTGGATAGTTCTCCCTATCTAGCTTATCAATCTGCAAGCTTTCTCCCATCCTTGACTTTCTGTATCTGCAATTACTATTGTTTATGAGGAGAAAGTGTACCTTTGATATAAGCTTTTATCCTTCTTGATTCTTTCGAACTTGTACTATGAACTTCTGCAAGTTATCTTCAATAATTTGTCCTTGTCCTCCTTTGATTTGGAAGATCTTCAATATCTGCACCAGTCGGAACTTCAATTATCTTTTCTTCTCTTGTACTTCACCTTTAGCTCTGATACCACTGTTGGAGACCTTTTAATCTCCAAAGGTTTGATCTACACTGACTTAAGAACACTTCTATGTTAGTTATAAACCAGACTTTACACAAACACTGTTCCTTTTTACCAAAACTTCAAGCAACACTTCTCTGAGTGAAGAAGTGTCAACTTCAGAAAGTCTGCTTCAGATATCAACTTCTTTACCTGCACAAATCTTCAAATTTCTTCAAGTAAATGATGCACAAGTATTAGCAATACCTTTGCGCAATCATACTAGCCATTAGTTCTCAAAACTAATCACCAAAAGTTTAATTTGATCATTAAGATCAAATACATGTCAGAAAATGACTCTCAGAAGTTGCGCCTTCGACATAGCCAACTTCTTAACTTGATTTCTCCCAATCTGAAACCCGTTTTGCTAAATTCTTTTAGCCATAGCTTCCTTATCTTCTAACTTAAATTTTAAGTGCTCACTCATCAAAAACTTTACAGTATACACTCAGATCTGATCAAAATACTGAGACGGAAAAGTGCGCTACTTTCAGGCTTCAGTTCTCACATTCTACATATGAATGTTCCTAATGATCATTCTCACAGTAGGAGAGGAATTAGATTCTGAAACTCTAGACATAGCTTCATTAGCTTCTCAATTAAATGTGTACAAAAGGATTTCTGATCCACATGATCAGACAGAGAGCACTCAGAGAAAAACCCGTCGCTATTTTCTGAGAAAAAACTCTCTACACATCTTCCTGAAAATTGTCATCTACAAAATGACTCTATTACTTTCTCTCTTACATTTCTTGTCATAATTATCTTATATATACACGACTTTAGACTCATCTCGCGTCTATGACTCTACTCCTTATCATCCTAAGGGTTTAACTATACTTAGCTTACAAAATTCTTCACTTATATGTACATATGTGTACAAGACATCATCCTGAATTCTTCTTCACTTTACAAGTGTCTTTCTTTGCTTCATTCTGACCATAAGCATTCTCCAAGATCTGTATAATCACCAATTTGTGATTGGTTTGCTCCAACAATGTAACATCCATAGGGGAGTGTTCTGCCACTACCCTTATTGGTGTAAAGGGTTCTGACTCTTCCACCGTATTATCTTTTGGTCCGTCCTTGGGATTTTTGAATAATACCTCTCCAGCAAGCATAGTCTCTTGGATTTGAATGTTAGAAGCTTCATTCAATTCAATCATATGTACTCTTTTGGGAGGCCTCCTTTCCTGTGTTGTCTTGGTTGGAGCTGATGTGTGTTTGATCCACCTTCATGCCCTCCTCTTCCACATTCTTGTTCACTTCATTTAACTCGTCCCAGTGTCCATCATCCTTGGACTCACTTCGAATGTCCACATTTAGCAAGGATGTGTCTGGTTCTTCTTGTGCATCTGATGATGAGCTTAAATTTACTAAACCTAATTCCCTGTATCTATGCACCTTGGTCAGCCTCTTTTTTTGTTCTATATCTTGATGGGCTTGCTGATAATGGTGTCCTTGCACTAATAGATTGACTTGGCCTTTGGTGTACTGGTGTGTGGCTTCCATTGCTTTGGCCAATTCTTCTTCTGTGATAGATTGTCGGTCTTCAAGTCTTGTTCTTGGAAGCACATGTGCCCTTTTGGTGGCTGGAACTTCTACTTCTGCTTGCATCATTTCCCTTAGTCTCTTTGTACCTCTCATTTTAGGTTGTGAGCTTGTTTTTGCCTCTTCAATGATCTTTACTCCTTTCTTGTTTCTAGGGACTGTAGCCACCTTTGCATATTTTGCCATGGCTTCCGATGATGAAAACTCTCTTAAATGCTCTCTAATGCCCAATGCATGATATATCAAGACAGTTAAGGTGCTACTGCCATTCAAAAAATTTTTATGACTCCACTGCTTCTTGGCCTCTAATAGTCTTTCTTGGATATAGGGAGTCATACTGACTTGATTCCCGATTTTCTTAATAGCATGTGATAGCATTTGTACTAGTATCTTTTGTGGAGCACTGTACCTATGCATGTTAGGAAAGCAAAAGTGCTGATGAATTAGTCTCACTTCATCTTCAATATCAATGCGATTAATGTCATTGAAGGTTCAAGTCTTTGCTCCTTGACTTTCCTCCTTCAATACCGTGGTTCCATCCTTTTCCCATAAAAAAGCTTCCTTTATTAGATCATGTGTGAAGTGTATTATGACCCATTCACCTACTACATCCAAGATTCTGGCCTTCGGCACCAATGAATCATGCAAGGCAGGCTACACAGTGTTCATAACTTGGGCACATCGCTGAAAATCAGGCTTGTATATCGGCAACTCAAAGTATTTATGAATGCCCGCCTTCTTCATAACGTCCATCGTTGATGTGAGCTCATGTACTACCTTGAAGTCTTTGGACATCACAGGGAATTGACGATCTGTATCCATGATTTTCATGGTTACAAGGCATAAGAAATTCCCTGCAGGTTGATCGTCTCTAAACCAATGTCCTTTTGCTTTAGTCATGCTTTGCAAAGGGAATTCCAAGACTTCCTCTTGAATGGTAGCTTCAGAGTCTTCAGAAGCCCTCTGCACTTGTAATGAAAAGAGCATTAGCTTCTATAGAACACATGTCTTTAGTGATGTGTGTTGTAGTGACATTTTGTTCGTTGCATCACTCCGATTCCCTTGTTTGCATAATTAGGATCTCTTACCACATAATTTTTTTTCCATTTTCACTCCTGGAAGAGAACATGAATTAGTATAGCCGAAGCATTTATTTATTTATTTACATAGTAGGTCCATTCCTATGAAATTGGAAGCTATAACATGTCCCCAAGTGGAGAATGTGCACCACTAATTCTGTCGTGTATCTCATGTGCCGAATACATGTCCTCATAATGTGGCCCTATCATGCATACTTTAGGTGCATTGGAGGCTTCATGTGTGCAAATGAAATCCTCTTGGTTTAGTTGTTCCAACCCTTGCTGTTGCTTTGGTTTCCATATCCATTTCATAGTAGAGGTTTTAAGCCTAGTCTTCTCTTCTTTTCATCGTGATGTATGTGTTTCTCTTTTCTTTTTTGTTGTCTGAGTGGTTGGATTCCTGCTTTCCTGGTATCTGTGACAAGTCTCACTTGGTTTCATGGTGCTACTGTGTTGATATAATGTTCCTTTCTGCTTGTGTATTTCTTGAATGGCCACTTGTCTGACCTTCTTTGGGATCCACCTTTGTTGCCATGTTCTTTGAGCTTCTATTAATGCCTTTGGAAGCCATACTCGCAGAAGTTGTTTTGTTTCTGATTTTGGTGAAGAATTCTTGTTTGCCCTTGTCTTCCTATGAAGAATGACTTGTAGTGGCGCTACCTTCTCTGATTCCTTCACTTGATCCTTGCAAACCCACTTGAAGTTAGCATTTCTTGCTTGCGAGTAGCTGATGGTGGATTTCCATGCTGCTAATCGCTTTTTTTCATAGAAGGCTTTAAGAGTATTGTTCCCCTCGGTTCCCTTCTATTCACCAGTCAAATAGGATGAATCTACTTTCTCCTTAGATACATTGGGGTTTGAATTCCCTTCCTCTATTGGACCTTCTTCTGGTTGGTTTGTTATGGAAACATTTGCCTTGAGTTCTTCTACAATTGGCCTCACACTCTTGAGGATGTCCTGTATATGAGAGGGTCTCTCTTCTAATAGACTAAAGATTTCCTTGTGCCCTATTTTGACTGAAATGTATCCTTGAGCTAGGTGGATGCTCACCTCATTCTCAATGATCCAGTCTTGTCCTAGAATCAAATTCTCTATTAGATCCTCCTCTTTGCATACTAGAACTCATTGTCCCATAGTTGAATTTCCTAGGTGGAGGGATATGGTGGTGTTGCAGCTCAAGATCAAGGACAAAGCATGGAAGCGCATCAAGGAAGTGAACACACGAGAAGAAGGAGCAAGTAGCAAGCTCCAAGATTCACATGTCAAATTTTCAGAAGAAATCCCTATAAAAATAGTGATTTTTATCACTAAATATCATTGTAAATACCATTTTCTATTTTTACAGCTCCATTTTGTTCAAGCCAAGGAGTCCTTGAGCTTGAGGAGTATTAGATGTATCATACTACCAATTTTCATAATTTTTAGATTCCGTTTGAGCCCCCAAATAAGCCCTAGAACATAATTTTTAACTAGGCCGGACACTAGGTCTGGACAGGGCCAAAACCACTCAAAAACTATAAAAAGGGCTGGAGAGCTCATTTTTTGGGGCAGCTTGTTGTAGATTTCAGCTTTGTAAGAGAGCTCTTTGGTAATTGAAGCTTTCCATTGTTCCACTCTTTGCTCTTACCTTGTGCGCGTGTGTGTGTATGTGTGTGCATGCTTGTGTGCTTTCACTCACGCACTTGTACACTTCACTTGCTCTTGGTCTTCATACCAGTCCTCACGTCTCCACGGATTGACATTTATGAGGTGTACCTCCTCACGTTGGTACTCACCATTGTGCTAGAGTGACACCAAATTTGGCGCCGTTGCCGGGGAGAGAGCTTGGAGGACGAGCGTGTGACGGTAAGACGTAGAGTAGCGACGTTGGAAGGTAAAAAATCATCATTTTCAGTTTAGTTTCTGAGTTTTTTCTTCTTCTTCATCTTCACCTTCATCATCATCTTCTTCCCTCTTCGTATTCTCTGATTTTTCCCATTTTCGTCACTACATTCACTCGTTTTTGACTCGTGGCGGTGAGGAACAAGCTTAGGAGGAGCTGAGAACCAAAAACGCTGAAGAAAAACACTGAAAAACTCTCAAAAACACCAGAATCTGAGCGGTGGTATCGCGGCGTGAGAGGAACAGCGTCTGGTATCGCGAGCGTTGTATCGCGACTTTGGAGAGTGACTTTGCATCTACAGGCTGATAGAAGTGACAAGGAGGACATAAGGTACACAAATCTGCAAAAAGTTTTGAATTTGGGTGTCAAAATCTCCAAGTATCGTGTCCGGTTGAGTTGTGGTATCGCGATACCAGAACTCCCATGTATCGCGACACTTGTGGAGGTATCGTATTGTGCATGCCCCACCTGAGGTATCGCGATACCATTTTGGTATCGTATCGTTAAGTGCTGGTATCGCGATCGCAGTCGCCCCGGTGGTATCGTATCGTGGTCCACCTGGTATCGTATCGTGCCATCCTTGGTATCGTATCGTTGATTGTGCAGTATCATATCGTCGGCCAAGTTGGTATCGTATCGCCTCTAATTTCAATATCGTATCGTTGACTGAGTGGTATCGTATCGCTTGCAAACTAGTATCGTATCGTCGGGTACTTATTTTGGTAACGCGATACCATTCTGGTATCGTGTCCTGAAGTTGGTATCGCGATCTTACCATACCTAGCAGTATCGTATCGCCCACTTCCCCACGGGTATCGCGATACCATTCTGAGGTCGTATCGCCCTGGTCCTCTGGTATCGTATCGTCGAAGTTTTAGTATCGTATCGCCTACTCCCCAAGGTAGTATCGCGACACTTGAAATAGTATCGTATCGCCAAGACTAGTGGTATCGTATCGTTTCCTTACCAGGAAGTGTATCGCGATACCATTTTTGGTGTCGTATCGCGGCAAACCCTTGGTATCGTATCGTGAGGTTGGTATCGCGATCGCAGTTATCCTAGTGGTATCGTATCGACTAGGTGGTATCGTCTGAAGGGGTATCGTGTAAGACAAAGGTATCGTATCGTGGAAAATCTGGTATCGTATCGCCTGTTCTGAGTTCCCAGAGAGATCCTGTTTCCCTGTTTTAAACCCCAGAACCCTGAACTGACATAACTTTCTCATACGAAATCTCAGGTTGCACTAGGAAGCAAGGGGTTCCACAAGATTTTGAGCTATTCAAAGGACAATTGTGGACTTGTAGACAAGACTTATGGACCTAAGCTCAAGATGATACCTAGGAAGAGATAGATAAAGTACCATATCACTTGAAACTAAGATCAACCACACAATCAAGTCAGGGACTCCCAACTCAGGGGTTAACTCTATATGCTGAGTTCACAGACAAGTGAGTCAAAAATGTCACTTAACTGGGAGAGGCTCTTGGTTTCTGAAGACATGCATAGTTCCGTACCTAGGGAAGGTTTTATGTCTAGAGTGGAAGGCAAATATCGAATGTCTCTTCAATATATATCCACTAACTTGCAAGGAATACCCATCTACCTTGATGGTCTATAGAGGACAGTAGCAAGAATGATAAACACCACCGAATTAGAAATAGTTCCAAGACCAGCTGTCAAGTATGAAGACGGAGTCTACATGGACAAGATGGGCCAGATATATGTAGTTACGGAAAGTCCTAGTCAGATTAATGAAAGAGGAGAGTTAGCTCGAGATCAGGAAATTACCTCGCAAAACCCATTTGAAACCCAACAAAGAACAGAAAATGTGACGTTAGGACAAATGAGCCAAGGTAGCATACCCGATAGACTACATGAACAATTCAACATGCCAAGAATCAACCCCCACGGCCACTCTAGTCAGAGGATGGGAAATATGAATAGACCTACCTTTAGGACAGAACCGCCCCAAGGTGTCCCCATCATAACTCGATCCCCAGAGCCCGACAGAAGACTGAGACCAATCCAATTGGCCAAATGTATGAGGAATCGTTACGATGGCACAGGAGAACCCTATGACCACATTGCAGAATTCAAGCAGGCATTGCGAGCAGAGCAAGTGGATGACTTTTTCATGCAATATGAATCCTTTGGGCTAACACTTACGGGAATAGCCTTAACTTGGTTTCAATCTCTGGATCCAAATTGCTTTGAACATATTGAACAATTCTTCCAAGAACTCATTTGGGAATTCACGAAGCGCGGGATCAAGCACAATTCGTCGTCCTTACTACATAGTTTCAAACAAGCTCCCAATGAGACAGTAAAAAATGCAGCACGAAGGTTTAAGCAATACGTAACCCGATGCCCTGTGACAGAGAGACCTTCTCAGCAAAAAATGATATCCCTATTTTTAGAAGGTCTAGCCAATAGAACATTGAGAGTCTTAGTATACGTAAAACGACTGCAAACCCTAAGTCAGTGTCTTTAGGAGTGCATAGATTTGGAAGACAACTTAGCTGAGGATCTCAAAATCACACAGGATCCTATCAAATCAGAGGAGACAAGGAGCAAGGAAACTTCTAGTTTGAGTTATGTGGAGGAAGTGACAGAGTTGGTGGCCAAGAAATTAGGAGTACAAGGACAAAGGAACTACCAGAACTCCCCCTTGAGAATGCCAATGTTAGGAAGTTGCACACTTTGCGGTGGGGATCATCCATCTCATGTCTGCAACCAAGAAGCATTAGGATTATCACAACCTTACTCGTACGATAGACGATCAACTCAAGTGCCTAACATGTACTCTTATAGTGAGCCAAAGTACCCCAACTACAACAATGAAAACTATCTAATGAATAGACAGCCGCGACCATTTGTACCACCCCACTATAGACCATACGGGTACCCTCCTACAGAACAAGGAAGAGAAGTTCCTAGGTATAGCCCATGTCCAGAACCACGAGAAGCAACTAGACCATATGAACATGAAGGAAATAGCCAACCTCAATCTATGCCAAGACAAAAACCACCCCACACACTAGCTCCGACACAAGGGCAGAACATCACGATACAAGTTGTCTGTCTAGAGTGTGGCAAAGAACAGCTTTTGAGAGATTGTCCCGGACATCCCACTAGTGTACCAAAGGTTACACCCATTAATGTTGTCGGCCTAGCAAGGGATTCAAGTTCCAGTAGCGATAATGTGGCTCCTATACACGCAGTTACTAGGGCACAAGCCTTACAGCAAAATAAACCAGCTGAGCAATCAGAGCCAAGTGAATTAGGAGAGCCTAGTAAGAGAAGAACAAGAACATGGAAGGATACTAGAGAGAAGGCCAATCGTAAGTGGACCAAAAAGTTATCCGATCTAGAAGAAAGCCTGAAAGATGCAAAAACAAAAATAGAAGATATTGCCTCTCAAAGCCACTCACAAGTCCAAACTCCATCCACATCACCTCATCCCCACTCACCAACCATGGTAAATGAACCACCACAACCGGGGTCTGTTCTTGCAGATCCAACCCCAGAACACTTGGACATGATGTTCAAAGCATACCAGGCTCGACTTCAAGAAGGGCCAACACCTGCAAACCTAGATAAGAGCTACCCTAGAGCAGATTTAGAGATTGAACAGACAAAAATGTGCATTAAAATGGTGGAACTAGCTCAAGCTATGTTCGAGGCCAATCAATCATTCAATCAGACGAATGCTATTACACCGGGTTTGCACTTCCAGGGCTTACTAGATAGATTAGAGCAGTTGGTAAACAAGCCACAAGTTTCGTTACCTCCACAGGCTCAACTAACTATTGAAAGAGAAAGCTCATCACCAAAGAAAGTCTATGTTCCTGACTCCATAGATGAGAAAGAGCCTCTTTCAATTCAACAACATTCTCAAACGTTCTTGCGGGAAATACAAGAAGAGAAATGGGCCAAGGAGAAGGATAATCCTCCTCCTATCCTTGAGATTGATGACCTTCATGATCAGTTTCCACAAGACATTCCATCTACTTATGGAGAAGAAACAGTGCAACAAGAAGATGAACAGTTAGATTTTGAATCTAATTGTTTAAAAGAGTTGCCAGAGTTCACAGACCCATGGGAAACTGAATCTGTCCAGATTAGAGCTCCCACAATAGTGGTAAGAAATGAAGACTCGGTGATTCCAAGAAACACTGACGTTGTGAAGAACACTAAAGTTCAGTGTCATCTCACGGTAGAGGAGCTGCTCAAAGCAAAACCCGAGCTATGGAATCATGTGAAGGATCAAGTTCCCGAACTTGATTCCAAAATGCCAAAAGTAGGCTCTAAAGAGAAAGTTCCAGAGATACCTCTTGATAAAATAGGGGACATGTGTGAAGGTGAAGAAGGCAATACTTATCTTCCAATCACCTACCAAGGTTACACAACCAAAGCAATCATAGATTCAGGTGCTGGTGCTGCTATTGCAACCACCTCCCTGTGGAAGCGATGGGGCAAGCCCACATTAAAACCAACTAGAATGAAGCTTCAGATGGCTGACGGCCATGTGGAAAGACCTCTAGGATTGCTCGAAGGGATAACTCTAACCACCTGTGGAGTAGAGTTTGAGCACACATTTGCTATATGTAACTTTGAAAAAAATAATGTCTACGAGATGATCCTAGGAAGGCCCTTCCTACGACAACTGCAAGTGGTACAGGATTGGGGAACCAATTCCTTATACTTGCAACGCCTAGGGGTCACGACCAAGGTAAATTTGAAGGATTACACCTTCAGAGATGTTCCACCCCTACAGTGGAATCCTATCCACAAGGAGCAAGAAGATTCAGTCTCTCTGCACTCTAAAAGTTCATCTGATACATCTTGGATGCATGAGGATACTCATTTGTGGATGTGCAAGGTCGCAAAGGAAGAGGAAAAACGCTTAAAGGCCAGAGAAAAAGGAACTTCTCAAGGAGATAGACCAGTTAGAGACCCAGCCTATATGCCAATGATATTTCCAGATGAGGAATTTGAGCCTCATGGTTGGGCAGAAATCCTAGCCACCATGGACATTGCTGTCAATGAAGAACAATGGACACCTCATTGTGATGAGGAGGGATATGATATTTCAGTGTTCATGTGTCAGCCCTTGCTAGAAGAATGTGACCCTAGTGACTTCATAGAAAAAGAAGAGGACGATGATGATCTAGAGTCCATTGTGATGGATAGCTGCTTTAATTCAGAGGAGCACTATCTTGAAGACATAGGAGTATTTACGCAAAAAGAAGAAGAACCTCTCACAAGCATCAAAACGGTAAATTCAAAGGATGGGAGTGAAGGTAGTCAAAAGAAAAAGAAAAGAAAAGTAGTTAAACAAGGAGAGGAGGAGCAATTATTTGAAGTACCAGAAAATTTCAAGAAATATGAAGTGGAAGACCGAAAAATTTTGGTACGAATGCCTAAGAGAGAGGCCACGACAGGAGAAGCATATGATAACAAAGAAAAGACCAAAAAAGTTGTAGTCACCATTGAAGAAAATGAAGAGAGATGTACATACATAGGAGACGACCTAAATAAAGAAGAGGAAGCAGAGTTGGTAGCTTTGTTAAGGGAATATAGGGATGTGTTTGCCTGGCACTATAGAGACTTGAAGGGAGTAGATCCGAAGGTTTGTTCTCATACGATCCCCATGATAGCAGATGCCAAGCCCACCAAACAGAAGCCCTACACATATAATGACACCTATGCAGCCAAAATAAAAGAAGAAATCGACAGATTGATTGAAGCCGGATTCATCTATGAAATGAGCATACTGAATGGGTGTCCCCCGTTGTAGTGGTGCCCAAGAAGAATGGAAAGTTACGTGTGTGTATTAACCTTAAAAAAGTTAATGCCGCTACGATTAGAGATAGCTACCCACTTCCAATCACTGATCATTTATTGGAGCATGTTGCAGGCAAGGAAGTTTATAGCTTCCTTGATGGATTTTCAGGTTACAACCAAGTAGCCATTGCCACAGAAGATCAACACAAAACGGCCTTTGCCACAGAGTGGGGAGTCTTTGCATTTCGTGTGATGCCATTTGGGCTGACTAATGCACCTGCAACCTTCCAAAGGCTCATGTGTCATGTCTTCAAAGAGTTCTTGCGAAAAAGCTTAGAAGTATATGTGGACGATTTATGTGCTCATTCCCAAGAAAGGAGATGTCATATTCCTAAGCTCAGACAAATCTTCAATAAGTGTAGACAATACCGAGTGTGTCTGAACCCAGAAAAGTGTGTGTTCATGGTACGTCAAGGTAAAATCTTAGGTCATATTGTTTCTAAGAACGGAATATCAACAGATGAGGACAAAGTAAAAGCCATAGCAGAGCTACCAAGGCCATGGAATGTTAAAGAGGTACAGGCCTTCATGGGCCATTGTGGATATTATCGTAGGTTCATTCACATGTATGCAATCATAGCTAAACCTCTTTATGCCTTGTTGACAAATTTTGAGTGGAACGATGAATGTGAGAAGTCCTTCAATGAGTTGAAGAGACGCTTGTGCACATCACCAATACTGACGACTCCTGATTGGAATAAGCCATTCCACGTACATGTGGATGCATCCAATTATGCAATAGGATGTGTGCTGTCACAACCAACTGGTGAAGGGAATTTAGATTTGCCTATAGCATATGCTAGCAGGCAATTGAATGTTGCTGAACGAAACTACACCACAACCGAAAGAGAAGGCTTAGGCATGGTATATGCTGTAAAGAAATTTAGACACTATTTATTGGCCAACAAGTTTAAGTTCTTCACCGATCATCAAGCCTTATTATACTTGGTCAAGAAACCTTGCAATACTGGACGCTTAGTAAGATGGTTCCTCTTACTAATGGAATATGACTTTGAAGTGGTTGTTAGGCAAGGTAAGACCCACCTCAGAGCGGATCACCTTTCTCGCATCACTTCAGGAGAGCCACCGCAAGGAGTGTCGGATGAATTGCCCGATGCTTATCTGTTCAATCTAGAAGTTGTTCCTAAATGGGCAAATAAGTTAGTACCAGTCCTAACCTTTGGACCCGCAAATAAAAAGGTGAAGACGGACAGGGATGAAATTGTGCGGTCACAAAGCTATCAAATATTGGCAGGAAGCATGTATAAACAAGACACGGAAGGTGTTCTAGCTTGTTGTGTCGAGGATGATGAGCATAGTAGTTGGTTGCAACAAGCCCATGAAGGATTTCTAGGGAATCACTATTCTAAACAACGAACACTGCAAAATCTAAAACGTTTAGGAGTGTATTGGCCTAGTATGGATAAAGAAATTCATGAGTGGATAAAGAATTGTCCAATGTGCAAAGAGCGAACCCCAGTGGAGCATGCTACCCTTTATCACGTGTCGTTAATTCCTGACTGGAGTGCTTCATTGGTAGAATTCATGAGATCGGGAACATCCCCCAAGGGGGCAAGTCTAGCAAGAAAACGAAGTATAGAGCAGGAGGCTAAAGACTATGCCTTAGTAGGTGATAACCTATACCGAAGAGGCAAAGATGGCTATTTAAGATTGTGCGTTCATGAATCAGATTATTTGAGTGTCTTAGAAACTGCACATAGCAGTGTGGCAGGCGGACATTTTGGTCTTGATCGGGTAATTAAGACTATTCTATTCTCAGGACTTTGGTGGACCACTCTTCATATGGATGCACATACCTATGTGAAGAAATGTGACACATGCCAACGTACACAATATCCGATTAGAAAAGATGAGATGCCTTTGAGACCAATGATGGGAGGACGTGCATTTTCGAAGTGGGGCATAGACTTTGTAGGTCCTATTAACCCCCCAGCCAGAAACTCCCATGCCGAGTACATTATTGTAGCCACGGATTATCTCACAAAGTGGGTAAAAGTCAAAGCCACAACAAAGAACGATGCTCAAAGTACAGCCAAGTTCTTATTTGAGAATGTGTTCACTAGATACGGATTACCAATAGAGTTAGTAAGTGATAGAGGCACACACTTCTTGAATGATGTCATTGAAAATCTCCTCCAAGAGTTCTTGGTGATACATAAGAAGTCTGCCCCCTATCATCCACAAGCTAACGGACAAGCTGAGAGCACGAATAAGATCCTATGTAACGTATTGACAAAACTCGTAAATAACAAACGCTCTGATTGGGACAAACAACTTCATCATGCTGTTTGGGCCTACCGAGTTGCTTATAAAACGGTACTCAATGCCACCCCATTTCAGATGGTCTTCGGACAAAATGCTCTGCTACCATTGGATTTCCTAATCCCAACTTTAAAAGTAGCACAAGAGAATGATTGGAACGGACACGAGTTATCCTCGAGGATCTTTGATTTAGAACGCTTAGGTGAGACAAGGCTACGAGCAGCGGCAGGCATCTATGCTGCAAAGAAAAGGCAAAAGGCATACTTTGATGCACATATCAAGGATAAAGGCTTGAAAGAGGGAGACCTAGTGTTGGTTTATACACTAAAGCAACATGCCCGTAAATTGGAAAAAAGAGGATATGGACCCATGATCATTAATAGAATTTCTACTAGCGGTGCAGTTCAATTGGCCACACTAGAAGGAGATGTCTTACCAAACTATATCAATGGTTGTCGAGTCAAGCTATATCAAGAACCTCTTACAGAGGAAATGCTAATGAGACTCAACACTGCTAAGAAGCGAAAAGAAGAGGAGTTAAGGGTTAGAGAAGAAGCACAAGCAGAGGCAAGAGAGCGCATCAGAAGAAATAAGTTACGACGATTAGGCCTAGAGGTCAACACAAAAGCTCCAAAATATCACATGGACATGTGCCGTCGGACCTAACTGCTTCTCAAATAATTGATCGACATCCATTTGTGACCATAGCGGTAGGGCAAGGGAAGAATGCAAAGACTGTGAGAGCATTAATTGACTCAGGTGCAGCAACTAGTGCAGTTAGACTTTCATACTGCCAAGACCTGCAATTGGACATGAAGCCTATAGAAGCCTATCTCATAGGATTGGGAGGTGTGGAAACCCCTTGTTTAGGCGAGGTGGAACTTCCCATCTACCTTCAAGATGTTCCAATGAAAGTCAAAATGCTAGTGTGTCATGATGCAGACCTTACAGAGCCACTTGTCCTAGGTCAAGATTGGATCTATGACCATGCAGTCAACTTGAACCTAAGAAGTCAACTTCTTCAAGTTTGGGTACATGAACAATGCATTACATTAAAATTAGGCAAGTGCATGCTCACAAATCCAAAGGTCACACATTCTCTGAGTTCTCCTGAAACTAATATTCATAAAGAAAATTTTGTGTGTGTCACCGACCCTCTGACGCACAAGGACTCAATCATGAAAGCCAAAGCTCAAAGGCCAGCACACCTCCCTTCTCCTTCACATACTAATGCAAGTGTAACCCAACCAAGGAGGCAAGAAAAAATGACATCTGCTATATCAACTCGACAGACAGAATTCACGAAGAAAGAAGTTATGGGCATGAAGCAGATCTGGGTAAAGAAAGGAGTGCAACCATCGATGTTGCCTCAAAGATTCCCACCCAACCAGATCGAACATGAAAAAAAGAGGACCAAGCACCTACGACAGGCTCAAGCACGAAGAATCCAACAAATTTGGGTACCGAAGCTATCAAAGAAGGCCGACCACAATCATGTACAAATTTGGGTGCCTAAAAAATTAACTACAGCTCAACACGGGCGATTACAAATGTGGGTACCCAAGAAGCTCTTACATACACAACGGCCTATGCTCCCCACCATGCAAAAGGTCGCAACAAAGAAGCCAAGGAAAGCAAAGGGGAAGAACAAAACACAAAGAACAAACAAAGATAAACCCAACCCTTCTGCAAAACTAAGCAGGCAATCATCAAGGATATGGGTTTGGAAGCCAAAAGCACCAACAACATCCCTAGAACCAAAAGGCCAACCACACGGGATACCCAAGTTTGGAAAGCATACAAAGATGAAGTGGCCTGAGGTGATCTCTACAGTACCCAACCCTATTCCAAAATGGGTTCCAATCCGGAGGATTACATCATTTTGAGATCCAATAGACACCTCCAATCAAAGAATTCATCAAGTATGCAAGTAACATCAAAAGCCTCAACCAGCAGCAACCATGTGCCTTTGGCATAACCCAGTCGGTTGCACCATTCACGTCATGCATTTCCAAAGTATGCATCAATATAGGGCCACCTTACATGGCCATGCATAGACACAAATGAGAAATCCCAGGCACAGGAGACACAATTTTCACATGCAAAATATATTATTGATACTAACCTCTTTCTTCTTGTTTGATGCCATCGTGTGTAAAAAAATAAATTAAAAAAAAAAAAAGGGGGCCAAAGAAGAGGATTGTGCTTGAAAATGCTCATCAACGAACTTTCAGCAAGGACATCCATCAACAAATGGACAAGCCGATGGTCAAACACCATGATGGAATACAACACGAAGAGATGAAGATCAACGGACCCTTCACCATGGTAAGACGTGTATGCTTCAACAACACTATAACCATGATCGATTAGGAAACCTCTTCGTCAGCATACCCTTGAGCACTTAGCTCAAGACCCAATCTCTTGCACCATACTTCTTGCCATGCATTTTCCAAGTACGCATACGTAGGGCCACATTACAAGGCCTTGCACAAGGCACATATTTTGTTCAACCCACGCACTAAAGCACTTACCCATCATCATTTCTGGGTTACAAGTACTGGGCATGAAAACACGAAACCCCATCTTTGGACGAACCAGCGGACATCACGGTGACAACAACAAGCGTAGAAGCAATGCACCATGAGAGTTACTCATAATCCACAGTGATAACCCCTTTTGAGTAGCTCACAATTTTTGAAAGCTCACAAAGACAGTAGCAAGCTGGAATACAAGGAAGAAGTCCATGCAAAGGCAGCAATGACAAAGTGAAGAACCAGACAAATGACCAAGCTGCATTGGAACGATGGACCGGTGTTGTTGACACATGAAGGGCACTACCTCTCAATGTACTACATGGAACAACCACTACAACAAGGGTCTGTCAGGGATGACAGACTCAAGAGGGGGGGGAGTGTTGCAGCTCAAGATCAAGGACAAAGCATGGAAGCGCATCAAGGAAGTGAACACACGAGAAGAAGGAGCAAGTAGGGAGCTCCAAGATTCACATGTCAAATTTTCAGAAGAAATCCCTATAAAAATAGTGATTTTTATCACTAAATATCATTGTAAATACCATTTTCTATTTTTACAGCTCCATTTTGTTCAAGCCAAGGAGTCCTTGAGCTTGAGGAGTATTAGATGTATCATACTACCAATTTTCATAATTTTTAGATTCCGTTTGAGCCCCCAAATAAGCCCTAGAACATAATTTTTAACTAGGCCAGACACTAGGTCTGGACAGGGCCAAAACCACTCAAAAACTATAAAAAGGGCTGGAGAGCTCATTTTTTGGGGCAGCTTGTTGTAGATTTCAGCTTTGTAAGAGAGCTCTTTGGTAATTGAAGCTTTCCATTGTTCCACTCTTTGCTCTTACCTTGTGCGCGTGTGTGTGTATGTGTGTGCATGCTTGTGTGCTTTCACTCACACACTTGTACACTTTACTTGCTCTTGGTCTTCATACCAGTCCTCACATCTCCACGGATTGACATTTATGAGGTGTACCTCCTCACGTTGGTACTCACCATTGTGCTAGAGTGACAGGTGGCTTCTCCAATGCATTCTATAACTTGACCTCCCACACCTATCATGTGTGCTTTCGTACGTGTTATAGTCGTTTGTAGAGCTGTGATGACTATACTTCGTATGCAATTGAGTGCTTCTCTTGAATCTATCAAGGCATCTATTAACTGGTACTCTATCGTTCCAATTCCTAGGTTTAAGTATGGTTTGGACATGCAGACATTGGTTGTGTCAGACTTATGAGCCTAGTAATTAGCCATGGGAATAGGCTCTTCTCCCTATAGGTACCATTCATATCTTTGCTTTATCCATTGTTTCCGTGTCTTGATACGCTCTAGGGCTTCTTGTCGTGCTTCCTCTCTAATCCATTCTTCCTCTCTCTTCCTATTTTGAGAACCTACTAGTCGTGCATTTGGTTCTTCAATGGCTCCATATAATGTTTTACTCGACAACCACTTATGTATTTAGGAAGGACATCTCCATCCAGAGTGGCTAGATTAACCGCGACCCTTACTCACATCTAAGATGTCTAATGACTCATACCACTATTGATTTCTCTATTCTCATGCTCTCTCATATTTTCCCCGACTTTTTACTTGTTTATATAGGCAAATATTTACAATATCATGACTATACAAAAGTATAAGTGAACTATCTCTGAATTAATGTACATATGTGTACACATCTTCATCTTCTGAATATGCACTTCCTCCATGCTTCATAACTTGAACTTTTCTTTAGTCCTTGACTTCCAAACCTTCATTAAAACTTCAATTGTTGATTGCCCTGCACCAACAGTTCCCCCTCAATCATCAATTGAGGTTTTCTCTATCTTCTTTATACCTGCCATGTCTTTGAATCTCTGTAGCTTTGGTCCATCTAAGCTTTTGGTTAGCATATCAGCTATCTCATCTTTTGTTGAAGTATGTATGACTTCAATCTCTTTATCCATCACCTTCTCTCTTAGGAAATGGTACTAAATCTTAATGTGTTTAGTCCTGGCATGAAAAATAGGATTAGCAGCTAAATACAATGAACTCATGTTATCTCCATGAATAGTGGGTGTACTGTGAATGATGTCAAAACTCTTCATCAGAGTTTTAAGCCATATCACTTCCTTTGCAGCTTCAACCATACCTCTGTACTCTGCTTCTGTAGATGACAAAGCAACCGTGTGTTGCTTCTTTGAACACCAAGAAATTAACTTATCTCCTACATAACACAAGTATCCATAAGTTGATCTCCTATCATCAGGATTACCTGCCCAATCTGCATCACTATATATCTTGATGTTTGTATCTGATGTAAAACCATAATACAAACCCTCTTTGAGTGTACCCTTAATGTACCTCAACACTCTTTGACCTGCAATCCAATGTTCTTTCCTAGGACAATGCATGAATTGAGACAAAACTCCAACTGCATATGACAAATGTAGCATAGATTAGACTACCAACCAAACTCTTATATAGTTTCATGTCCTTGAACTCTTCACCTCCATATCTGCTCAATTTGTGATTCACCTCCATTGGAGTAGGTGCTACCCTACAATCATTCATCTTAAACTTGATCAACAAGTTCTTCAAATACCTTTCTTGAGTCACATACACTCCATGTTGAGTGTATGAAATCTCCATGCCCAAGAAATATGACAGGTCTCCCAAATCACTAATCTTGAATTCTTTCTCCATTTGCTTCTTTAGGCTTTGAATGTCTTTCTCATCTGTACCTGTAAGAATTATATGATCAACATATATGCACATGTAAATGAATCCATCATCACTTGCTTTAACAAGCAAGCTACTATCTGCCTTTGACACTTGAAATCCGAGTTCTTTCAAGAACTTCACAAGTCTATAATTCCATGCCCTTGGGGCCTGCTTCAAACCATACAAAGCTCTCTTGAGCTTACATACATACTCTGGATACCTTTCATCTCTAAATCCTTGGGGTTGCTCCATGAAAACATCATCTGAAATATAACCATCCAAAAAAGCATTCTTCACATCTAATTGACATAATTTCCAACCTTTACATGCAGCAATAGCTATGAGTGTCCTGATAGTTGTCATCTTTGCTATAGGACTATAGGTCTCACCATAATCTATACCATAAGTCTGAGCAAAACCCTTCACAACAAGTCTAGCTTTATACCTAGACACACTTCCATATGCAAATCTCTTTGTCTTGTAGACCCACTTGCATCCAATGATCTTCTGGCTATTTGGTTTAGGAACCAACTCCCATGTGTGATTCTCCATCAATGCATCATATTCCTCCTGCATAGCTTTCTCCCAATTCTCCTTACCTTTTGCCTCTTCATATGTAGAAGGGTCTTCATCTGCCTTTATCATATAAGCATAGTCTTTGGTAGCCAAAAAAGAAGTATTATAGCTATACCTTGTAGGTTGCCACTTGTGTCTTGATGACCTTCTGAGTTCTCCACTCCTTGAGGTTTCTGGTTCATCACACTCAGGATCAAATCTTGGCATTTCTTCAACTTCAACCTGCACTTCATTGTTCTCCTCTTCATCAAATATGTGAACCTTTGATTTACCTTTCTTTTGATTGACAACTTCTTCATCACCTGCATTAATATTGATTGTACCTGCATACCAAGTACCTTGCTCATCAAATGTAACATCCTTTGATACAAGGAATTGTTTTGTGGATGGACTCCACAACCTATATCCCATCTGCTTATCATCATAACCAATGAATACATACTTTTCAGCTTTAGGTTCCAATTTGTGCCTGAATTGTGGTGGCACATATGCATATGCCAAACACCCAAATACTTTGCAGTGATCCAAGGTAGGTCTCTTACCCCACCAAGCTTCATAAGGTGTCATACCCTGCAAGGCTTTACATGGTAACCTATTAACCAAATAAGTAGCTGTATTTACAGCCTCAGCCCGCAAATAATTAGGGCAATTTTTCTCCTTCATCATTGACCTCGCAAACTCAATAAGAGTTCTATTTCTTCTCTCTGCTACACCATTTTGTTGAGGAGAGTACCTGCAAGTAATTTCCCTTTTTATACCTGCATTCCACAAGTAGTCACTGAACTCATTGGAGAAATACTCTCCCCCTCCATCTGACCTTAGTCTCTTCAATTTATGACCTGTAATTCTCTCTGTATACATATGATAATGTTTGAATGTATTGAATACCTCTGACTTATCTTTGATCACATAGATAGTGATCCATTTGGTAGCATCATCAACATAAATCACATAATACCTTGAACCATTGATACTAAAATCTTTTGATGGTCCCCACACAACTGTGTGTGCTAATTCAAGCTTTTTTGAATACATAAAGCCATGCTTGGAATAAAATTGCTTATGAGCCTTACCTAATTGACATGCCTCACATCTGTGTAGCTCAGTGATGAGTAGCACCTCCTTTAATGTCAATCCGGGAAGACGTGAGGATGGTATAAAGACCACGAGCAAGTGGAAGCACAAGTGCGTGAGTAAGAAGCACACAAGCATGCACACACATACACGCACACGTGCACACACGGCAAGAACAAAGAGAGTAAGACAATGGAATCACTTCTATTGCAACCAAGTTCTCATACAAGCTCAAACTACAAGAAGCTAGCCCCAAAAATGAGCTCTCTAGCTCTATTTATAGTTTTTGACTAGCTTTGGCCCTGTCCAGACCTAGTGTCCGGCCTAGTTAAAAATTAGGTTCCAGGGCTTATTTGAGGGCCCAAACGAGATCTAAAAATTATGAAAATTGACAGGCAACTACTTCTAAGGCTCCCAAAGCTCGAGGACTCCTCGGCTTGTACAAAATGGAGCTACAAAAAGGTGAAATGATATTTACAAGGGTTTGTAGTGATGAGAATCACTTTAAAATGATGTGAGGGTTTTGAAAAAAATGAAGGGTTGCCTCAGTGCTAGATCTGCATGTGTGTCCGTACTTGCTTCTTCCCGTATACTGTCAACACTCTCCCCCCCTAGGGTCTGTCGCCTCTGACAGACCTCTGCTCTACTGTTTGATCAATGTACGCCTGCAGGAGGTCGGTTGCCACTTCTTGTTCCTTGATGCGTAGTCCCCGGACCAAGTCTCTCTCGAGGGCATCCCAATTGACCGCACCCGGTATGTCCGGTTGTGGCGTTGTGTAGAGTTCTGAGTGCATGGTTTGTTCACACGCGAATAGATGTAGCAGGTGGGTTGGGCGTGGTGCGAACACTTCTGAGTGTGACTCCCAGAACCCCGTGGTAAACATATCGTCGAAAGTTTGCTTATAGCAGGCAGGGAGATATCTGATGCGTGCGTGCCATGCATAAGCAACTCGTATGCTGGGGGTTGTGCTCATATCATACAGGAGGTCATAATTACCATTGATGAAGCCAGGAATCGGAGGCTGAATATGGCATACATTGCGGAAAGTTTTGAGCACCACCTGCATCATATCAAATATCTTGAGCATCATCTGAGCAGCAACATCTGGCATGGGGTGGAGGCGTGGCAGCCAATAGCGAATGGTAGCCATCATGTATGCTATTGTAGGTGGGCCTGTCGGTGGTGCGATTTTGGGGTAGTTCAGCCACTGTTTGCAATTCACGTTGTTCTGGACCTTGATGGCGAATGCTTTCCAGGAGCGTCTTCTTTGTACTGGTCCAAAGCATGGGTTATACTTCAAATGCATGGGAGCGTGATCCCATGTTCTCAGCATTTCCGGGTATGTTTCCAGTAATCTTTGCCTCCAATTAGGTTGAAAAATCGCCCCTTTCCTGGCTGCCTCTGGTATATCTTCTGGTTCGAACTGGGTGGCGAAGGTAGGGCACTTGTTGGTGACTCTTCTGATCTCTGCGTTGTAGTCGGCCAACAATACAAAATAAGGTTTGTATTGTAACTCGAAGCTAGTTATCAGCCGCCTAGGAGCCAAGTTCGAGAAATATTCAGACTTGAGTATGGTCTCCTCTATGGCTTTCATGGCTAGCATCTGAGTTGCAACACGCTCTTCGTGAGTGTGACCCATCTCCTCTACCTGCTTCATCCATGCGGACGGGGGTTCCGCATATGTATCCTGTCCCTCTTCAGTGATCCTGCCACCTGGAAGAGGTTGTGGCTCATAATTATCTTCGAATGTTTCTTCCACCGGAATAACAATAGTCTCCTCTTCACTTGGCTGATCAGGTGGGGAGGGGGGTCGTTCATATTGTAGCAACTTAATTTTTAACTCGGTCACCTGCTGACGTAGCTCTAGTACTTCACTGGCTACTGATAATTCCGGCTCTGGTGAGGTTGCAGCGTTGGCCATCTCTTTAGGTTCTTGTTGTTGTGGTGCAGGCACTTGGGCTTTCTGTAGGTCTTTGACTTGGTCAGTAAGCTGATCATGAGCTTCTAGGAGAGTGGCATAGGTTTCTAATATTTGTTGTATATTCTCTGAGGGGATGGCTTGGAATTTAGCCGGGTCAATGGGTGCCCCTGGAGTATTTTCCATAGCTGCTTCGAGGTTGTCTTGATTTTGTTGTTGTAGTCTTTTGTTTTCTTCTTGAGCAGCCGCTAAATGGCGTCGGAGTAGAGCCATGTTTCGTTGTAGTCTAGCGTTACGGGCTAGCTGATCTCTAAGTTGTTCTTCAGTTATCCTACTCTTCTCTGCATGTGTGGACTCGAGCTCCACCTGATATTGTTGGAGGGTAGTCACCTCTTGCTGTAACTCCGTATTAGACAACTCCAAGGCAGTGACACGTGCCTGGAGGTGGGATGACAATGTACATAGCTCTTTATTGTTTTCTTCTAATAACCTGTATTCCTGTTTAAGTTGGGCAGCAGCTTCGAGCATGGTGTTGAGTGCATGACTAAATGAGGTGGGTGCAGGGTTAAAGGTGGAAGATGCAAGGGGTCGGGGGATGGGAAAGGGAAAAGTGGATGTTGTGCCTACAGTGCTTGGAAATGGCGAAGTGAGTGAAATGACACGTGGTGATGTAGGAATAACAGTGATGGTGGGTGATCCTGTGGATGGTGAGATGTCCATGGGATCGAACGTGAGAGTGTGTGATTCGTGCACTGTGAATACAGGAATGGTGGGTGGTGTGATAGTGGTGGCAGTGAATGTGGGGGAGTGGGGTTGGGAAAGGGACTTTTTATTATAATTATCCACCTGTTGGAGTATATTTACAAGGTTTGTCCAGAATGAGGGTTGTGTGCCTTGGGTTGAGTGTGAGGCAGTTGCTAGGGGAGTGGTGGATAGGGTTTGGGTGTGGGTGAATGGAAAAGGATGGGATGAGGTCTGGCTATTGGCAAGTGGTTGTCCAAGGGCAGGGAGATAAGAAGGGTGACCTATTATGGTTTGATCGATGGCCGGATGACCGGTGTGAGGTTCAAAAATTTGGGTGGAAGTGCTGGATGTGGGCAAAGGGAAGGATGTAAAAACGGAGGTGTGTACAATGGTTTCATGATGGGTGGATATCGGTTGTTCCGAAGGGATTGTGGAGAACGGTTCTGAAGGGTGGATGGAAGGTGGCGGTGGGGATGGTACATGTGTAATTACCTCTTGTTCGTCAGTGGGACTAGGGCTCGTCATGTGAACATCCTCTGAAATTATAGTAGGCAAGGCGGTAGAGGCTTCCATTTGAATCATTTTCCCGCGTCGTGGCCGTGTATCAATCCTTCGTTGATCATAGATAGGGTTTTCCTGATAGACCATTGTCCTCAATGCTTCCCCGATCCCACATGTCTCTGCCAATTGATTCAATGATTCCACAAAATGTGAGTCAACATTCTCGGTTTGAAGCATCTGGTTCACTAGAGCTCTATTCGCCTCTTCTGTCATCTTATGTCTTCTCTATACCTGCTTGATGGTCTTGTACAGCCGTCTGAGTTGTGCCGTGTAGGCAGGGGCTTCTTCTTCACTGTCTTCTGGTTCATTTCTTTGTGCACCTTCCTGAACTTGTGTATTTGGGTCCTGAGGATGTTGTGCCACTTCTTCCCCATGTACTCTGCTGGTCTCGCCCCGTGGCTGTTCTCTTTGGATTGATGCTCCCGGATCGACATTGTCAAGGGAATCTTCACTGTCTGATAGAGGGACCGTCTGCAGGAATCTTTCAAAATCAAAGTTTGGATCCTCTGTGAAGGTGGCCATAGATGCAAACTCTGCCTCGGTAGGTAGTGGAGGGGCGGATGGAGCAGGTTGTACCACCTCCCCAACTTGAACTCCTTGAAGTTGGATTGTGAACGGTGCGACCTGAGCTTCTGGTCTGGGAGAAGCTTCGGTTGTGGCTTCTTGAGGAATCGTTACCTGGGAGAGCGATCCACGCATTCGTTTTGCAGGCTGGCTCCCTGACTTCCGCCCTTTGAACAGCTCCAGTTGTGCATACTTTAGGGCTCGGGCAACTGGCACATCATATGCAAGACATCTGTAGATGATTCTTGTGAGCGCACAACAGCCATGTAGAGTAGGCTTCCTCACACCCCGCTTACCTGCCTCATACACTTGGTCTAAGATCCATACCGGCATCTTAATGGGCAAGCTTCCAGTCTCTGCTAGATATAGCCCATACCATATTTTCTTGTGAGGTTGAGTAAAACGGTCCTGAGCGGGAAATGCGAAGTGTTGGAGGCACATCCGCAAAGGTATGGCGATGTTGGGGTTGAGGGTGCACATTTCCTTTAGTTTCTTGATTCTATTGCTTTTCATCGACTCCGGTATCAAGGGGTCGCGGTCAGAAGGTACATGCGTGCCATACATCTGAAGTGCTTCCCTGATTAAAGTCACATTCAATTCGAACTTCCTCATTTCCTCCAGATTTGACAAGGAGGGCACCCAGAATGTGCCTGAATGATCCTTATCCCCTGTCGGCTTCAGCGTGGCAATTAGGTAGTAGCACCTGAGGAAATCTGGTTTAGGCAGAGCTGCACTGAAATAAGTTTGTAATCCTGCTTTTTGCCAAATATCTTGAAGTGGAGCTGCATTTTGCAATGCTTCGAATTCTCGTGAGAAGAATTGGAAGGTCCACCACACTCCTCCACATTCCATCTTGGATTCCCAGATATGATCCGCGTCTCCCAAATCTCCTGGCATCTCATTGAACCAGTGAGAATGTCCCTTTACTCTTTCGGTTAGGCCGTTTGGTGGATCTGGAATAGGAATCCTCCGCACATTCACGAACTCCTCAGGTCGAGCTGTTGGTGGGGCCTCCACCGGCATGGCATCCCAATTGATTGCAGCACCAGATCCTGCCTGAGAGCTTGTGCCTGCCGCTGTTGCCATGAGAGTAGGTTGCTTATCTGCTGGAAGACGAAAGGCACATTAGTGTTGCATAGGAAACAAGATGTAAGGGTGTTCCCTTCACAATACTAACATGACAATCCCGGAGGTCAGTGGTTAGTGGTGAAGTGTTTGTGATAGGTGTGAGTGGTGCTTAAAGGTCAGTGTCATCCTAGATGCATACTTTGGTTATGCAATGGGCTCGGAATGCACCTGTGTTTAGTGTGGACGGATTTACAGAATAGGGTCAGGGGGTTTAGTACACAGTTTAATTCTCCACACTTTGATAGAGGAGTCGTAGCTCTTAGAGCTAAAGACAGGTGAAGATTTCTGTATGAGAGTGTGATGTATTTGGGACCTTTTGGGTACCCATTTCCAGACATTCCTAGGGTTGATGGGAGTGGGGATAGTGAGAGGTGTAGGTATCTTTTCATTTTCTGAGTTGTTGGCCACGAGTGCTTGTGAAAGTTGCTTCATCCTAGTGCCTGAAGGTGAAGTAATTTGGGCTTGTAAGCAAGCCTTGGGCACCCATATCTGTCTAGCATTAGGGGTAGCCTTCATTGACCGCTTAGGGACCCAAATAGAGATGGTATGCCTAGGGGTTATCCTAGGGGGCTTCTTCACTTCGTCCCTTGACGGTGAGGCTCGTTTCTTGTCTTCTTGAGAGTCTGTTATTAGAGTTGTGGGTTTTCCATCCTTGCGTATCCAGATCTGCTTCGCGCCCCGAGGTGCTCTGTGTTGCACGGGTTGGCGCTCCTGCCTCTTGATCAACAGCCTCCTTCGTGTAGAGTGATGTTCGGTCTGCTCGTTTAGAATCTTCTTTGGATCAGTTAGGAACTCCTTATTGGCTCCTGAATCTTCAGTAAGATTGACATTCCTCTGCACCATAGAAGTTTGGACAAGCACAACATTGTTATCTTCATGTGGATTCCTGGAGGGACCAGGAGTTGGTGCGTGTTCTAGTGGTTTGAGTGCTTGATTTTCTAATTCAATCGTGAGGCGGCTTTGGCCTACCCAAGCCTGAAGAAGTCCACTTCTTAGGTTGAGGTTGACTGCATGATCATAGATCCAGTCTTGGCCTAAGACAAGAGGTTTGGTCAGATCCTCGTCTTCACACACTAGCACTTTTGCTGTCATGAGGACCTCTTGTATGTAGAGGGGAAGATCCACCTCTCCCATGCAAGGGGTTTCAACACCTCCTAATCCTATCAGGTATGCTTCTAGGGGTTTTACCTCCAATTGCAACTGCTAGCAATAAGAAAGCCGAACTGCACTCGTGGCTGCTCCTGAATCAATTAATGCTCTCATGCTTGTGCTGCTGTCTCTTTGTCCTATTTCTAGGGTCACAAAAGGTCGTCGGTCCACTATCTTATGGGTACGTTCACCTGCAGTCTCACACATGGCCATGTGATAGCCTGGAGACTCTTGAGTGTCAGTCATAGGCTGATCCCTCCCTTGTCTCCTCAACTTCATTCGTCTGATACGCTCTAAGGCCTCTGCCTGTGCTTCTTCTCGAATTCGCTTTTCCTCCTCTTTACGTTGCTTAGCAGTATTGAGTCGACTTAGCATTTCCTCTGTGAGGGGTTCCTGATACAGCTTGACTCTGCATCCGCTAATATAGTTTGGGAGGACATCCCCCTCTAAAGTGGCTAGTTGTACTGCTCCACTCGTCGAGATCCTATTGATGATCATAGGTCCGTAGCCTCTCTTTTCTAGCTTTCTTGCATGTTGTTTCAATGTGTAGACTAAAACTAGATCTCCTGCTCTCAAGCCCTTATCCTTCACATGGGCATCAAAGTATGCCTTTTGCCGTTTCTTTGCAGCATAGATGCCTGCTGCTGCTCGTAACCTCGTCTCACCTAAACGTTCTAGATCAAAGATTCTAGAGGACAACTCATGTCCATTCCACTCATGCTCTTGTGCTACCCTTAAAGCTGGAATTAGGAAATCTAATGGTAGCACCGCATTCTGTCCGAAGACCATCTGAAATGGGGTGGCATTGAGTACCGTTTTGTAGGCAACTCGGTATGCCCAAACAGCATGATGAAGTTGTTTGTCCCAATCAGAGTGTTTATTGTTTACAAGTTTCGTCAATACGTTACATAGGATCTTATTTGTGCTCTCGGCTTGTCCGTTAGCTTGTGGGTGATAGGGTGCAGACTTCTTATGTGTCACCATGAATTCTTGAAGGAGATTTTCAATGACCTCATTCAAGAAGTGCGTACCTCTATCACTAACCAACTCTATTGGTAACCCATATCTAGTGAACACATTTTCGAATAAGAACTTAGCCGTCATTTGAGCATCATTCTTTGTCGTGGCTTTTACTTCCACCCACTTTGTGAGGTAATCTGTGGCTACAATAATGTATTCTGCATGGGAGTTTCTAGCTGGGGGGTTGATGGGACCTACAAAGTCTATACCCCACTTTGAAAATGCACGTCCTCCCATCATTGGCCTTAAAGGCATTTCATCTTTTCTTATCGGATATTGGGCACGTTGACATGTGTCACAACTCTTCACATAAGTATGTGCGTCCATATGAAGAGTGGGCCACCAAAGTCCTGAGAATAGAATGGTCTTAATTACTCTGTCAGGCCTAAAGTGTCCCCCTGCAGCACCGCTGTGTGCAGTTTCTAAGACTTTCAAATAGTCTGACTCATGAACGCACAGTCTTAGGTAACCATCCTTGCCTCTTCGATATAGGTTGTCTCCTACTAAGGCATAGTCTTGAGCCTCTTGCTCCATGCTCCGTTTTCTTGCAAGACTAGCCTGATTGGGTAATGTTCCCGATCTCATGAACTCGACCAATGGAGCATTCCAATCTGGGATTAATGACACGTGATAAAGAGTGGCATGTTCCACTGGGGGTCTCTTCTGGCACACTGGACAATTGTGGATCCACTCTTGTATTTCTTTGTCCATGCTAGGCCAATACACTCCTAAACGTTTTAAATTCTGCAATGTGCGTTGTTTAGGGTAGTGATTTCCTAGCAGTCCCTCATGGGCTTGTTGCAACCAACTAGCATGTTCATCATCCTCGACACAACAAGCTAATACGCCCTCGGTATCTTGCTTGTACATACTTCCGGCCAATATTTGATACTTTAGTGATTTTACAATTTCCTCTTTGCTTGTTTTAACATTTTTATTTGCAGGCCCGAAGGTTAGGACTGGTACCAACTTATTTGCCCATTTAGGAACAACTTCTAAATTGAACAGATAAGCATCGGGCAATTCATCAGACACTCCTTGCGGTGGCTCTCCTGAAGTGATGCGAGAAAGATGGTCTGCCCTAAGATGGGTTCTACCTTTCCTGACAACAACTTCAAAGTCGTATTCCATTAGTAAGAGGAACCATCTTACTAAGCGGCCTGTATTGCAAGGTTTATTGACCAAATATAGTAAAGCTTGATGATCAGTGAAAAACTTGAACTTATTGGCTAATAGATAGTGTCTAAACTTCTTCACAGCATATACCATGCCTAAGCCTTCTCTCTCCGTTGTGGTGTAATTTCGTTCAGCTGCATTTAATTGCCTACTAGCATATGCTATCGGCAAATCTAGGTTTCCTTCACCTGTGGGTTGTGCTAGCACACATCCTACTGCATGATTGGAGGCATCTACATGGACATGAAAGGGTTTGCTCCAATCCGGAGTAGTCAATATTGGTGCTGTGCACAAACGTCTCTTTAGCTCGTTGAAGGAAGTCCCGCATTCCTCGCTCCACTCAAAATTTGTTAACAACCCATAAAGAGGTTTAGCTATGATGGCATACATGTGGATAAACCTACGGTAATATCCACAATGGCCCATAAAGGCTTGTACCTCTTTAACATTCCTTGGTCTGGGCAACTCTGCTATTGCTCTTACTTTGTCTTCATCTGTTGAAATTCCATTCTTAGAAACAATGTGACCTAAGATCTTACCTTGTCGTACCATGAACACACACTTCTCTGGATTCAGACACACTCGATAATCTCTACACTTGTTGAAGATTTGTCTGAGCTCAGGGATGTGGTAACTTCTTTCTTGGGAATGAGCGCATAAATCATCCACATATACTTCTAAGCTCTTCCGCAAGAACTCTTTGAAGACATGACACATGAGTTTTTGGAATGTTGCAGGTGCATTGGTGAGCCCAAATGGCATCACACGAAATGCAAAGATTCCCCATTCTGTGGCAAAGGCCGTTTTGTGTTGATCTTCGGGGGCAATGGCTACTTGGTTGTAACCTGAAAATCCATCAAGGAAGCTATAAACTTCCTTGCCTGCCACACGCTCCAAAAGATGTTCGGTGATTGGAAGTGGATAACTATCTCTGATCGTAGCAGCATTAACTTTTTTAAGGTTAATGCACACTCGCAATTTCCCATTCTTCTTGGGCACCACTACAATGGGGGACACCCATTCAGTGTGCTCAATCTCATAGATGAATCCAGCTTCAATCAGCCTATCAATTTCCTCTTTTATTTTGGCTGCATAATTGTCATTATATGTGTAGGGCTTTTGTTTGGTGGGCTTGGCATCAACGGTCATCGGAATCGTATGAGAGCAAATCTCTAGATCTACTCCTTTCAAGTCTTTATAGTGCCATGCGAACACATCCCTATATTCCCTTAATAGAGCTACAAGCTCTGCTTCTTCTTTTGCACTTAGGTCATCTCCTATGTACGTACATCGTTCTTCATTCCCTTCAATGGTCACTACAATTTTTTTGGTCTTTTCTTTATTGTCATATGCTTCTCCTATAATGGCCTCTCTCTTAGGCATTCGTACCAAAATTTTTCGGTCTTCCACTTCATATTTCTTGAAATTTTCTGGTACTTCAAACAATGATTCTTCCTCTTCTTGTTTCACTACTTTCCTTTTCTTTTTCTTTTGACCTCCTTCACTTCCTTTCTTTGAATTTATCGTTTTAATGCTCGCAAGGGGTTCTTCTTCTTTTTGGGTTAACACTCCTATATCTTCCAAATAGTGTTCCTCCGAGTCAAAGTAAGTATCCATCACAATGGATTCTAAATCATCGTCATTCTCTTCTTCTTCTATGAACTCACTAGGATCACACTCTTCCAACAAGGGCTGACACATGAACACTGAAATATCATAACCCTCCTCATCACAATGAGGTGTCCATTGTTCTTCATTGACTGCAATGTCCATGGTAGCTAAGATTTCTGCCCAACCATGAGGCTCAAATTCCTCATCTGGAAATATCATCGGTGTATAGGCTGGGTCTTTTATTGGTCTATCTCCTAGGGGAGTTCCTTCTTCTCTCGCTTTTAGGCGCTTTTCCTCTTCCTCCGCGACCTTGCACATCCACAAGTGAGTATCTTCATGCAGCCAGGATGGTTCAGGTGAACTTCCAGAATGCACGGAGATAGAATCTTCTTTCGCTTTGTGGATAGGATTCCACTGTAGGGGTGGTACATCTCTGAAGGTGTAATCCTTCAAATTGACCTTGGTGGTGACCCCTAAGTGCTGTAAGTACAAGGAGTTGGTTCCCCAATCCTGTACTATTTGCAATTGTCGTAGGAAGGGTCTTCCTAGGATCATCTCGTAGACATTATTTTTCTCAAAGTCACATATAGCAAATGTATGTTCAAACTCTACACCACAAGTGGTTAGAGTTATCCCTTCAAGCAATCCGAGAGGTCTTTCAAAATGACCATCTGCCATTTGAAGTTTCATTCTCGTTGGTCGTAAGGTGGGTTTGCCCCATCGCTTCCACAAGGAGGTGGTCGCAATAGCAACACCAGCACCCCAATCCACAATTGCTTTGGTTGTGTAACCTTGATAGGAGATCGGAAGATAAGTGTTACCTTCTTCACCTTCGCTCATGTCCCCTATCTTGTCGAGAGGTATCTCTGGAACTTTTTGCTTAGAGCCTACTTTTGGTATATTGGATTCAAGTTCTGGAACCTGATCCTTCACATGATTCCAGAGCTCCGGTTTTGCCTTGAGGAGCTCCTCTACAGTGAGATGACATTGAACCTTAGTGTTCTTCACAACATCAGTGTTTCTTGGAATCACTAAGTCTTCATTTCTTACCAATATTGTGGGGGCTCTGATCTGGAGGGATTCAGATTCCCATGGGCCTGTGAAATGAGGCAACTCTTGTAAAGAATTAGATTCAAAATCTAATCTCTCATCCTCTTGTTGCTCTGTTTGATCTCCATAGATAGACGGAATGTCTTGGGGAAATTGATCACGAAGATCATCAATCTCAGGAATAGGAGGGGAATCACCCTTCTCCTTGGCCCATTTCTCTTCTTGTATTTCCCGCAAGAACTCTTGAGAGTACTGTTGAATTGAAGGAGGTATTCCAGCATCCGTGGAATTAGGAACATAAGCTCCCATTGATGGTGAGCTTCCTCTTTCAACATCTGGTTGAGCCTGTGGAGGTAAAGAAACTTGTGATTTGTTTACCAACTGCTCTAATCTTTCTAGTAAGCCTTGGAAATGCAAATCCAGCTTGACAGAGTTTGTCTGATTGAACTTTTGACTAGTCTCAAGTATAGCTTGAGCTTGTTCTACCATTTTCATGCACATTTTCATCCGTTCAATCTCTAAATCTGCTCTAGGGTAACTCTTGTCTAGGTTTGCAGCTGTTGGCCCTTCTTGAAGTCGAGCCTGGTAGGCCTTGAACGTCATGTCCAAGCCTTCAGGAGTGGGGTCAGCTAATACTGATCCTACTCGGGGTGGTGGGTGGGTTACGTGGGGTGTATTAGAGGGTGGAGAAATAGAGGGTGATGGGGATGGTAGTGGTGGAAGTGTGTGGGAGTGCGGTTGAGATGTGATCTCTGTGATTTTTGCCTTGGTTTCTCTCAAGCTTTCTTCAAGTTCGTTTATCTTTTTTGCCCATTGCCTCTTCATTCTTTCACGACTATCCTTCCAGGCTCTAGTCCTCTTTTTGGTTATGCTCTCTGTTTCACTCACCTCGGGGCTCTTTTCGAGACCAACACCTTGGTGTTGTTGAAGTGCCTGGGCTCTTGTGATCACCTGAACAGGTGTAGTGGAAGTCACACTCCCTATGGAGTCTACAACTAACCCGACAACATTGATAGGAGTGATTTTAGGCATGTTATTAGGGTTCTTTGGGCAATCTCGTAGGAGGTGCTCTTTCCCGCAGTCTTGACAGAAACCTTGAATGGTTACTGGTTGAGGTTGTGTAGGGGCAGGCAGTGGACAATCACGCATAAGGTGATCTCCCTGACATCTGAAGCATGGTCCTCTAGGAAATGGGGGTCGTACCTGCCTAGGTTGAGGTCTAGAGTTGGGGTTTGTGTACATGATATTAGCATACTCAGGTTCCCCACTATTTTCACTTGGGTCCTCATAATAGTATGACTCGTTATGCTCGGGTGACTGCATGTAGTAAGCCTGTGGGCTATCAATATGTGTGGAGTCAAAACTATGGTCCCTTGGATCACTGTCTGATAGCAATGGGGTGACTGGGACTATGGCTCTATTCGGATTTTCTTCAGTAGATGCATATTTCACTGGGATCACATTGGTTGGAGCAGGGGGTTGCTGCACTAGGACTGGTTGAGGTCTCTGCTTCCCTTGATAAGGTGGCTGATAAGTTTGCTGTGGTCTGTTGTATTGTTGTGATGGGTGCTGATTCTGGTATCTACCATGTTGTGGATATGGCTGAGGATAATTTTGCCTAACAGTTTGTTTGTTATATGGGCAGTCTTGTGCAGTGTGGTTGGTGTACCTGCGCTCTATGGTGCAGTACTGGCTACTAGGATTCGCCTGGGGTTGGGCCATAATGGGACATACACTTGCCATATGTTCACCGCCACAATTGTAACACCGCTTAACTGGGGCAAATCTCGGAATTTGCTTGCTAGAGACACCTAGTTTTTGGGCTACCTTCTCTGCAAGTTCCTCGATGGATGTGGATTGACCAGATGTCATGTTACTAGAGCTATCAGAATCCTTATAGATTTTTGATAGTTCTAATTCCTCACCTAGATTGTCCTCAATGTCTATGCACATGCGCACGCACTCTTCTATCGTTCTGGGGTCCTTCAGGTACACATATGACCTGAGCTTAGTGCTCAACAATCCATCTAGGAACAAGGCTACTTGTTTGGCTGGTGTGGGTAACTCCGGCATCGGGCATCTCTCCAGGTACTGTCTAAATCTTCTTCCAGCTAGTCTGACCGTCTCTTGAGGTGTTTGTTTGAAGCTATGAATTAGTGAGGAGGTGTTATGCCTGATTCCACTCTTAGAAAACTCAACAATAAATGCCTCTAAGAGCTGGTCTATGTTTCTGAAATGCCTATCATTTAGTGGTTGAAACCACGTAAGGGCAGTGTTCCTAAGGGTTAGACCGAAAGCATTATATTGTGTGAATAGGTCCTCTACCTGTTCAGCTTTCAATACTTGCCGAAATTCTGCCACGTGGTCATAAGGGTCTCCCGTGCCATCGAAGTAATTCTTCATGGACTTCACTAGTTGAGTTGGTCACAGGGTCCTAGTGTGTTCTCTGGGTCTTGGCAAAGGAAAATCGTCAATATTCCTTTGATTCCATGGGGTTCTATGTCTCTCAGGTTCCACTCTATTCCTTTCTGTTCCCGTTCTTTCCCTTCCCAAGGAGTTGGCAAAACTTACCTCAGGTTTGTCTCTACTTTTATCTCTTTGCGCTCCATGAGCTTGGGAGGTCCCAGCTCCTTGGTGACTGTATGACACATTAGTCCGAGGAGGTTGGGGAAAAACAAATTCACCCTTCCATGTGTAGGCATGTCTGCCATGCTCAGTGACCACGAAGATTCTCTCTGATGCATTGTCTAGGTAGGTTACTTGGCCTGGGCTATCAGGGTCTTTAAACTCATAGATTGTGAGGGCACTCACTTCCTGAGGTTGAGAAGATTTATATCTCCAAAAAGCCTCATCGGTTTCTCGGTTTAAAAGCAGATCTATGCTTTTATTATCCTGTGGAATCCACTCTGGAGTCATGATTCTGGTCAAGACAGATTTACCACGGGGAGTTCTTGGCTCTCTCTCTAAGTTCCCTTGCTCTATATCACCCATGTCGGTCTCTGCAATCACATTTCCAAACTCGTCTGTTCTATCAGGAAGAGTGGTGACTACATAAATAGTCCCCTCTTTATCTAGGTATGCTCCATTCTCAAACTTGACTACTGGGTGGTCTAATCCATGGGGTTGATCGGGGTTCTTAATCTGGACCATCGATCTTCTCAGTCCGTCTTCGTAGATGCGAGCACCTAGACGATTCGTCCTGATATATTCCAATTGAGTCTTGTAAGGTCCTTCTGGCTTTTCTAGATAAGCCAACCCAGAACTACCTACGGGTCTCTCCATGTGATAGGACATCTCAGAATCACTTGTTTCTGATCTGGGAGTGTATGGGTAATCACTCAACTGTTGGGCCCAAGACCTGGCAGTGTGATTGACACTAGCTTCAGAAGATCTGAGGCTTTGTCTGTCTCGGCCTAAGTGTCTGCCTGATCTAAGGTTCATATGCCTGATGTATCTACCCCCTTGGACTCAAGCACACTCTCGTTGCAAGTTAATTTGCACCAATCACTTTGTTCTTTTGAGTTGAATATTATGTTTATGGTCTTGTCTGAAATCGCGTCGTCAGGAGTACTTAAGTGAATTTCCGCACTTGATAAGTGATCGATTCCCGTTTACCTTTTGTCCCTTAGGGTTTTCGCACTTAAGACCTATTTACTTCTTGCACTTGGTTGATTACTACTCTTGGACTTGATTCGTGCCTAACGTTGCCCTAATTAATTACCACACCTAAGTCGTACTTAGCCTAGGCTAGGAATTGACAAAGGAGGGTTGAGAGATCTTCCAACCTCAATTAGCTGGTTGACCAGACTGCTACACAAGCCCAGGAAGCCTTCTCCCAAGCTTGATACTCACCCTTGCTAGCTTGCTTTGGATTGCCTTGAGTGCACACAAAGTTCCTGCAAAAGCTCACTCGTTAGTATAGCTCTATTACCACAAGTAATTGGAAAACACACATCAATATTTTCAGTCCCCCTAGAGTAAATCACTGTACCCCCTGAATCGAAGAACCACTTAGTTCCACCTAAAGGTCAACTTAAAAATGCAGTCGAGTTCCACGTAGGATTCTCAACGAGCTTTCCAACGAGACCAAAATCTCATCAATCGGAGTCCGTATGGTCAAGTTATGACCATTCAGGCACTAAAGGGTCAAAACAGGCTCTCAGGGTTCAGGAGATCCCTCTCTGGTTTCTAGACCTTTTGCCCACTTCCAAGGTTCTAAAGTTATACCAAGGTGCCTAAAATTGAGCTCAACTACCCTTCCAATCACTCAAAGAATAACCCTAAATTTTCATGCGTTAAAGGCCATGTATCGCGATAGGTCGGGTCGAGGTGTCGTGATAGGTCGAAGTGTCGCGATAGGTCGTGAGGTGTCGCGATAGGTCGAAGTGTCGCGATAGGTCGAAGTGTCGCGATAGGTCGTGAGGTGTCGCGATAGGTCGAAGTGTCGCGATAGGTCGTGAGGTGTCGCGATAGGTCATGAGGTGTCACGATAGGTCGAAGTGTCGCGATAGGTCGGGTCGAGGTGTCGCGATAGGTCGTGAGGTGTCGCGATAGGTCGAAGTGTCGCGATAGGTCGTGAGGTGTCACGATAGGTCGTGAGGTGTCACGATAGGTCGTGAGGTGTCGCGATAGGTCGGGATATGGTGAATTTTTCTGTTCTATCTAGTGATCCTGGGAGCTCTAGGCCTGCGCAGTGTCGTGGTGCACTCAGAATCGTGATTGGGTGAAATTTTCGGAGTGTCGCGATAGCTCAAGCTCAACGCCTCGGGGACTGTGCAGACAATTTCTGTACCTGCTGAGCTTGCTGGAGATGATGATGGAGCTGCCACCTGCAAGAAACATGCAAAAAACACACAAAGACAAGCACACACACTCGCTCTCTCTCAAACTCGCACACAACAAATGAGGGAATGATAGGGAAGAGGGAATATGTAGTGGAGAAGGAGGTGGAGGTGGAAATGGAGAATGAGGTGAAGATGAAGATGGAGATGGAAAAAAATCAGAAATTTACCTACTACTTACCATTCCAACGCGTCCTCTCTACGTCCGTCTTACCATCACACGCTCGTCCTCAAAGCTCGATCCCCGGCAACGGCGCCAAAATTTGGTGTAGCTCAGTGATGAGTAGCACCTCCTTTAATGTCAATCGGGGAAGACGTGAGGATGGTATGAAGACCACGAGCAAGTGGAAGCACAAGTGCGTGAGTAAGAAGCACACAAGCATGCACACACATACACGCACACGTGCACACACGGCAAGAACAAAGAGAGTAAGACAATGGAATCACTTCTATTGCAACCAAGTTCTCATACAAGCTCAAACTACAAGAAGCTAGCCCCAAAAATGAGCTCTCTAGCTCTATTTATAGTTTTTGACTAGCTTTGGCCCTGTCCAGACCTAGTGTCCGGCCTAGTTAAAAATTAGGTTCCAGGGCTTATTTGAGGGCCCAAACGAGATCTAAAAATTATGAAAATTGACAGGCAACTACTTCTAAGGCTCCCCAAGCTCGAGGACTCCTCGGCTTGTACAAAATGGAGCTACAAAAAGGTGAAATGATATTTACAAGGGTTTGTAGTGATGAGAATCACTTTAAAATGATGTGAGGGTTTTGAAAAAAATGAAGGGTTGCCTCAGTGCTAGATCTGCATGTGTGTCCGTACTTGCTTCTTCCCATATACTGTCAACAATCTGTATGTCATATGTTGACCTGCAACATTAGGCAATCCAAGCACTGAACCATTGTTAATCATATCTTTGATACATCTTTCATTGAAATGTCCAAGTCTTTTGTGCCAAAGATCTAACTCAAAGATCTTATGTCCTCCATAAGTGAACAAGGCATGACCAACGTTACCTTGAATCTTCAATGTGAAGAATCTTCCTTCTTTCTTCCCTGAAACAATCTGTTTATACCCATTGCTAGGGTCTTCCACAAACATTCCTTCATTACTGAATCTAACTTCATAACCTTTTTCAACAATTTGTCCTACACTTATCAGATTCTTAGGAATTGTAGGAACATACAAGACCTTACTCAAGAGGGTGCTACCATCCTTGGCCTTCACTGATCCAATTGACTTCACATTGTGCTTTGTATTGTCACCTGTTTGAACTACATGATTAGTTACGTTATTTTCCAAATCAGTCATCAATGCTATGTTGCCACTCAGGTGATTGCTACACCCCGAGTCAATATAGAAGACTCTTTGGTCTTCACTTTGCCTTTCACAAGTTGCATTCATTATCAATGTTGAATCCTCCTTCTGATCTGAAACATAATTGTAGTAGGTATTGTTGTATTGTTGACTTTGGAATCCTCTACCTGCATTTCTTCCAAAGTAACCTCTACTACCTCTACCTCTGAAATTACCTCTTTGATTTCTGCCACCTCTTCCTCTTGAATTAAAGTTCTGATTATATCCACCATTACTCTAAGTATTATGCCAACAATCATTAGCTAAGTGATTTGTCTTACTACAAATCCAGCAAGCTTTGACTCCATCTTTATTACTCCTGCCTCTTCCTCTACCTTTTCCACCTCCTCTTCCTCTTAGGAAGTTAGCTTGGCTAGTTGTACCTTCATCCTCATTTGCTTGTTGCTTTCCCTTGATATTCTTCTTCTTATCCTTTGAATACATTGCATGACCTATACTCTTGTCACCTTCACCTTTGACATCTTGCTCAAAGGTTAACATATGTCCTAGCAACTGATTTAAGTAAGGAGTAAAATGATCAAGTGATAATTCACTAAAAAAAAGTATGGCTTCCATGTGTCATCACCTCTCAACCCTGTGAGGATTTGCCTTACCAATTTATCCTCCTCAATGTCTTCATCAACTGCTCCTAATGCATCTGCAATGTCCTTCATCCTTGTTACATAGTCTGAGATGGATTGAGAGGCCTTCTTCTTGAAAGTGGTAAATTCTGCCCACAAAGATGCTTTCCTTGACTTTGTGGTGTTTTGGAAATGCTCTTCCAAAGCATTCCATATATCACTTGCACTTTCAAGACCTCTAATGTGAGGTAGCAAGTAGTCATTAACTGACATATAGATAATGCTCCTAGCTTGAGCATCTTTCTTCCTCCAAGTCTTCAAATCTGATAATTCCTCCCTAGTTGGAACACTAGGATCTCTGAACTGAGGCTTTTCTTCTTCACCTGTAATATAAGCTATCAAGTCTTTGCTCATAAGATGAGCTTCCATCCTCATTGACCATGATGGATAGTTCTCTCTATCCAACTTCTCTATCTAAAGAGAATCTCCCATCCTTTCTTCACCTGTATACTGAATTCTTCAAACTTTATGAGTAATAAATGTACCTTTACTTCGAATAATGTTCCTTTTGTCTTCCTTGATGTCGTATGACCTCCTTCTCAAGCTTTGCCCTCAAGCTTTCACCTTTTGAACCTTGAGATGTTGAACTATTTATGACTGCAGCAATCGGGATCCTCCTTCCTTCAATTTTGATACTTCCTGCTCTGATACCACTGATGGAGAGTGTTAATCTCCAAAAGAACAACCTACTCTTGAAGTTAGAACACCTCTATATCAAGAGTAAGTCAAAACCTTCACCAATTTAGAGTATCAATGATCAATTATCAAGATTTTGAAAAATCTGTGAAGAGAATGACTACACAGAAAGTCTGTTGCACATAACTCTCTCATTGACTTACAAATTGTGTAAAGTTTTTTATGAGACTTTGCACATGGTGTTGCCTACAGTTTTTGCACCTTCTCCAAGTTGAGTCACTCCAAAAGATTTAGTATATCTTGAGAAATGATCTCAACAAGTTACCTATGTCTAAAACTGCTCTTCTGAGAAGTCGATTTGGACACCTATAACTTTTAACACTTGGTTCTATCAATCTAGAACCCGTTTATGAAAATTCTTTTAGCCACATATAGATTACCTTCCAACTTAAAGATTAAGTGCTTGCTTGCTCAAAACTTTACACTGTGGAAGGAGAACTGACCAAAACATTATTGTCGAATTTTGCGCCTGTTTAAGGAACTAGTGAATACTTCTTCACATATGAATGTTCGTACTCATAATTCTCACAGCCTGTTTACAATTAAACTCTCAAACTTTAACCATAGACTCATTAACTATGAACTTAGACATCTACAAAAGGATTCTTGAAATGATCAAGCACAGAATGAGAATGCACAGAAACATCGGGCGCAATTTTCTTTCATCCCTGAAGAAATTTACAACTGAGTGATGAGAGAGACTCTTACTCACATCTAAGATGTCTAATGACTCATACCACTATTGATTTCTCTATTCTCATGCTCTCTCATATTTGCCCCGACTTCTTACTTGTTTATATAGGCAAATATTTACAATATCATGACTATACAAAAGTATAAGTGAACTATCTCTGAATTAATGTACATATGTGTACACATCTTCATCTTCTGAATATGCACTTCCTCCATGCTTCATAACTTGAACTTTTCTTTAGTCCTTGACTTCCAAACCTTCATTAAAACTTGAATTGTTGATTGCCATGCACCAACATCTATGTGTGTATGTGTGTGTGTGTCTATGTGTGTATATACATGTGTATCTATAGATATGTGTCGGTGTGCATGTGTATGTGTGTGTGTAAATGTGTATGGATGTGTGTGTGTAAGTGTGTATGTGCCTATGAGTGTCTATGTGTTTATGTGTGTGTATGTGTCTATGTGTGTATGTGTATCATGTATGTATGCATATGCATGTGCATCATGTATGCATATGTGTGTGTATGCATTATGTATGCATATGTGTGTGTATGCATTATGTATGTGTATGTATGTATGTGCATTATGTATGCATATGTGTGTGTATGCATGCAAGTATGTAGGTATGTGTGTATGTGAGTGTGTGTATGTGTGTATGCATATGTATGTGTGTGTATGCATCATCATGTGTGTATGTGTGTATGTGGTATGTGTGTGTGTATATGTGTGTGTATGTGTGTCTCTATGTGTATGTGTGTGTGTCTATGAGTGTGTATGTGTTTATGTGCGTGTATGTGTCTATGTGTGTGTATGTGTCTATGTGTGTATGTGTATGCATGTATGTATGCATATGTGTGTGTATGTGTATGTATGCATTATGTATGCATATGTGTGTGTATGCATTATGTATGTGTATGTATGCATGTGCATTATGTATGCATATGTGTGTGTATGCATATATGTGTGAGTGCATGTATGTGTGTGTATATGCATGTGTATGTGTGTGTATGAATCATTATGTGTGTATGTGTGTGTATGTGTGTGTATGTGTGTGTGTGTGTCTGTGTGTATGTGTCTGTCTATGTGTGCATATGTATGTGTGTGTATGTGTGTGTGTGTGTGCATGTGTGTGTGCATGCATACGTGGCTTCAAGAGCCCCTGTCTCTTGCTCTCGCTCTCTTCCGCTCTCTCTCTATGCATCCAAATCCTGGCACAAATGTGCCCAGAGAAATCCAAATTTTTTTCTAACATTCCAGAGTGTCACTTATGCGATGCTTTGGAACAGAGCATATCGCTTATGCAATGCTAAAACGTGGAAGCCAGTTTGCCAATGTTGCAGCCAATTTTCCAACATCCTAGCCAGTTTGCCAACATTGAAGCCAATTTGCCAACCTCGAAGTTAGTTTGCCAACATCGCAAATAACGTCGCTTATTAGCGATGCTATTTGTGACGCTAAGTTTTAGCATCGCATGAGCGACGCTAGCATCACTTTGAAGACCGCTCGTTAAAAAAGAAAAGAAAGCAAAACCACGACTGTCGCTTATGTGACGGTAGCGTCGCATAAGCAACGGATCCCATTTTTTTCAATTTGGGGGTGTCATTACCACCCCCTATTTCTAGTAGTGACATGATGCATCATATATACCCATTGTTGGAGCAAGACAATCAAAAATTGGTGATTATATGAAGCTTAGAAATGAAGATATGAAGAAAATATTGAAGTCCAACTTCATGAAGTGAAGTGAAGGTTCAGGAAGAAAAGTTCTTTAAACATATGTACATTAGTTTTGTAAATACTTCAAAATACTTGAAGCAATGACGAATCAATACTCATATATATATATATATATATATATATATATATATATATATATATATATATATATATATATATATATATATATATATATATATATATATATATATATATATATAGATGGTCATATTAGAGAAGTAGGATGAAATATAGATGAGATAGAGAAGAATAGATGATGAGTATTGAGTGTATTATCCATCATATGTATGATGAGTTGAATAGAAAGAATGTTCAGAGAACTGCACATCGATCTTTTCTATAGTTATCCTTCCATGTTTGATTATAACAGAAATCATTTTGTAGAAATCTAAATCCATAGTTAATCTATCTATGTTTCAAGTTTAAGAGCCTAATTTCAAATAGGCTGAGAGAATTTTGTGTAGGAAAATCTATATGTGAGAAAGTGTTGAGTGTCTTCTGAAACAGGCACAATCCCGATGGTCAAAGAAATGGTCAGTTCTCAGTGCACAGTGTAAAGTTTTACACAAATGAGGAGTCAAAATCTAAGTTGGAAGGTAAGCCATCTATGGATAAAAGAATTTGTTTAAACGGTTTCTAGTTTGGGAGAACCATGTGTTAGAAGTTACAGGTGTCAAAGTTGACTCTACAAGAACTAGTTTCAGACATAGGTAGATTGTTTGGATCATTTCTCATAACCTACTTAAGTTTTGAAGTGTTTTAACTTGGAGGAGGTGCACAAACTTTAGATGACACATTCTACAAAGTTTCATAAAAAACTTTACACAATTGATAAGTCAATGAATGAGTTATGTGCAGCAGACTTTTTGTGTAGTCATCTTCTTCACAGTTAGCTAAAGTTTTGACAGTTTGGTACTTGTCTTCCAAAATTGCTTGGAGTTTAAAGTTATTCTTGATATACAGGTGGTCTAAGATCAAGGATAGCTTGTTCTTTTGGAGGTTAACACTCTCCATCAGTGGTATCAGAGCAAGATTTATCAGATTGGGGAAAAGGAAGACCTCGACTGCTGTAGATATACAAATTTCAAACCTTGAAGATTCAAAAGGATAAAGTGTGAAGGAAAAATTGAAGGGAGACACACAAAGGCAATCAAAAGGATCAGAAGGAGTAAACTTCAAAGCTAAGGTACATTTATTCCTATAAGGATTGAAGATTTGATAGTACAAGTGAAGCAAGGATGGGAGATAGTCTCCAAATTGAGAAGTTGGATAGAGAGACCAGCTTGGTCTATGAGAATGGAAGAAAAGCCAGAGTTTAAAGATCCTAGTGTTCCAACTAGGGAGGAGCTTGCAGATATAAAGATTTGGATGAAGAAGGATGCTCAAGCAAGGAGCTTAATCTACATGGCACTGAATGATTATTTGCTTCCTCATATCAGAGGACTTGAAAGTGCAAGTGACATATGGAATGCTTTGAAAGAGCATTTTCAGAATACAACCAATCAAGGAAAGCCTCATTATGGGCAAAGTTTACTACATTCAAGAAGAAGGCTTCACAATCAATATCTGATTATGTGACAAAGATGAAAGACATTGCTGATTGTTTAGGTGCAGTTGATGAAGATATTGAAGAAGATAAGTTGGTAAGACAAATTCTCATAGGGCCAAGAGGAGATGAGAAGTGGAAGCCTTTTATATTGTCTACAGAACTTTCATTAGATCATTTCACTCCTGATTTGAATCAATTGTTAGGACATATTCTAACCTTTGAAAATGATATCAAAGGAGATGTTGATAAGAGTGCAGGTCATGCAATGTATTTTAAAGACAAGAAGAAAGCTAGCAAAGGAAAGCAACAATTAGTTGAAGATGAAGGTACTCTGAGTCAAGCAAATTTCGTAAGAGGAAGAGGAAGTGGCAAATATAGAGGAAGATGCAGAAATAACAAAGATAATGTTAGAGTTTGTTGGATATGTGGTAAGACCAATCATCTATCTCATGATTGTTGGCACAATAATCAAAGCAATGGTAATTTTAATAAGAACTTTAATCAAAGAGGAAGAGGTGGCAGATATCAGAGAGGAAACTTTAGAGGTAGAGGTGGTAGGAATTCTTTTGGAAGAAGTGGAGGAAGAAACTTCCAAAATCAATCCTATAATAACACCTACTACAATTATGCATGAGATCAAAAAGAAGATTCAACTCTTATTATGAATGCAACATGTGAAGCTTCACATGAAGACATGAGAGTATTTTATATTGACTCAGGGTGTAGCAATCATCTGAGTGGAAACATTGCTTTGATGACTGATCTAGATAATAAGGCAATCAATCACACACTTCAAACAATTGACAATACAAAGCACAAAGTGAAGTCAATTGGTTCAGTTAAAGCCAAAGATGGAAGTACACTCTTGAGTAAGGTTTTGTATGTTCCTACAATTCCAAAGAATTTGATTAGTGTAGGACAAATTGTGGAAAAAGGATATGAGGTAAGGTTCACTAATCATGGAGTTTATGTTGAAGACCCTAATCAAGGGTATAAACAAATTGTTACAGGAAAGAAGGAAGGAAGGCTCTTCACATTAAAGATACAAGGTAATATTGGACATCCTATGTTCACATATGGAGAGCAAAAGGTGTCTAAATTGGATCTTTGGCATAAAAGACTCGGACACTTTAATGAAAGAGGTATCAAAGATATGGTTAATAAGGGTTCAGTACTTGGATTGCCTAATGTTGTAGGTCAACATATGACATACAGATGTGGGGCATGTCAATTAGGTAAGGCTCATAAGCAATCTTATTCTAAGCATGGTTTTATGTATTGAGAAAGACTTGAATTGGTACATACAGATGTGTGGGGTCCTTCAAAGGACTTCAGTATAAATGGTTCAAGATATTATGTCATATATGTTGATGATGCTACCAGGTGGAACATAATCTATGTGATCAAAGACAAGTCAGAAGTGTTTCATACATTCAAACACTATCATGCATATGCAGAAAGGATTACAAGACAAAAATTGAAGAGCTTAAGATTAGATGGAGGGGGAGAGTATTTCTCTAATGAGTTCAGTGATTATTTGTGGAATGCAGGTATAAAGAGAGAGGTTACTTGCAGGTACTCTCCTCAAAAAAATGGGGTAGCAGAAAGAAGAAACAGAACTCTTGTTGAGTTTGCAAGATCAATGATGAAGGAGAAAAATGTCCTAATTATTTGTGGGCTGAGGCTATAAACACAGCCACATATTTGGTCAATAGGTTACCACGTAAAGCCTTGCAGGGTATGACACCATATGAAGCTTGGTGGGGTAAGAGACCTACATTGGATCATTGTAAAATATTTGGATGCTTGGCATATGCATATGTGCCATCTCAATTGAGGCATAAATTGGAACCTAAAGCAGAGAAGCATGTATTCATTGGCTATGATGATAAGTAGATGGGTTATAGGTTGTGGAGTCCATCCACAAAGCAAATCCTTGTGTCTAAATCCTCAACCAGCTGCAACAAAACAGACAACTTGATCTCTTCACAGAGTATGAGCTAACTAGACAGACACTGTTTTGGACATTTCTCTGCACATGCAGGCACTGAACCAGAGACTTATACCAGAGAAACAAGAACTTATAAGCTTTCCAACAAGGCAAAAATCATTGCAAATGGATTTCGGATGAAGGAGAAACAACAATTACAAGACCAGGGGGTCTGCCAAAAACATCTAGATAGATAGAGTGTGTAAAAGTGAAATTTCTGCAAAATATGCAGAGAACAGCTAGTAGGGGGTGTGCTTAAGCAAGGGGGCAGTTTGGGCACGTATTTCCACGACTCTTAGTCATAATACAACTCATTAGAGTTTTTCAAGACCACATACTAACCTCTTTAACCAATCAAAAGCATATACATGTCAAAAGTGAGGTCCAATCACATCAAGAGGTGAGCTAAATCTTATCTAATCAACTTCTTTCCATTATGGGCATAATTGGATGCCTCCAACTCGTGGAAATCAGCCTCCTTTGATTGTGGATGATGTGGAAGGTTCAATTTGGGGCATGTTCCCACACTCTTGAGCTTGAAAAACTTTCAACAAAGTTGAAGTAGAAGAAATGTGACTGTTTGTTCCAAAATATGATGAACCAGAAATTTCAAGAAGTGGAGAACTTAAAAGGTCATCTAGGCACAAATGGCAACCTACAAGGTATAACTATGATACTTCATTCTCGACTACTAAAGATTATGCTTATATGTTAAAAGTAGATGAAGATCCATCCACATATGATGAAGCCAAAGGGAAGAAGAATTGGGAAAAAGCTATGCAGGAAGAATATGATGCATTAATGGAAAATGAGACATGGGATTTGGTTCCTAAACCAAATAGTCAGAAGATCATTGGATGTAGATGGGTGTACAAAACAAAAAGGTTTGCAGATGGAAGTGTATTTAGGTACAAACCCAAGCTTGTTGTAAAGGGATATGCACACACATATGGTGTGGACTATGATGAAACTTATAGTCCTGTTGCAAAGATGACAAACATAAGGACTCTCATAGCAATTTCTGCTTGCAAAGGTTGGAAATTATCTCAATTAGATGTGAAGAATGCATTTTTGAATGGTTATATTTTAGATGAAGTCTACATGGAACAACCGGATGGTTTCAAAGATCAAATATATCCAAATCATGTGTGTAGGCTCAAGAGATCTTTGTATGGTTTGAAGTAGGCCCCAAGGGCATAGAATTATAGGCTTGTAAAGTTCTTGAAGAAACTTGGGTTTCAAGCATCAAAGGCAGATAGTAGTTTGCTAGTCAAAGCAAGTGAGGATGGATTTATTTATGTTTGTATTTATGTTGATGACATAATACTTACAGGAATAGATGACAAAGGTATACACATGATTAAGAAGCACATGGAGAAAGAGTTCAAAATCAGTGATTTGGGAAATTTGTCATTCCTTTTGGGAATGGAGATTTCATATACTCAACATGGAGTATATGTAAAGGTATCTAAAAAATTTGCTAACCAAATTTAAAATGGAAGATTGCAGGATAGCACCAACTCCAATGGAGGTGAATCATAGATTGAGTAGATATGGATGAGAAGAATTCAAAGATATGAAGCTTTATCAAAGTTTGGTGGGTAGCTTGATTTATGCTACATTAACAAGGCCTGACTTATCTTATGCAGTTTGAGTTCTATCTCAATTCATGCATTTTCCTAGAAATGAACATTGGATTGCAGAAAAAAGAGTACTTAGGTACATCAAAGGCACACTTAAAGAAGGTTTGTACTATGGATTTACTTCAGATACAAGAGTTAAAATATACAGTGATGCAGATTGGGTAGGTAATTCTAATGATAGAAGATCAACACATGGATACTTGTGCTATGTGGGAGATAAGCTAATCTCATGGTTCTCTAAGAAGCAACATACAGTTGCTTTATCATCTACAGAAGCAGAGTACAAAGGCATGGTAGAAGCTGCAAAGGAAGTAATATGGTTGAAGACTCTTATGAAGAGTTTTGATATTTTTCAGAGTACTCCTATCATTTGTGGAGACAATATGAGTTCTTTATATTTGGCAGCAAATCCTGTATTCCATGCTAGAACTAAACATATTAAGATTCAGTATCATTTTTTGAGAGAGAAGGTTGTTGATAAAGAAATAGAAGTTATGCATACTCCTACAAAAGATCAACTTGTAGATATGATGACAAAGAATTTGGATGGACCAAAGTTGCAGAGGTTTAAAGATATGGCAGGAATAAAGAAGATGCAGGTAATCACAATTGATGATTGATGGGAGCTGTTGGAGCAAGACAATCAACAATTGGTGATTATATGAAGCTTAGAAATGAAGATATGAAGAAAAGATTGAAGTCCAACTTCATGAAGTGAAGTGAAGGTTCAGAATGAAAAGTTCTTTAAACATATGTACATTAGTTTTGTAAATACTTCAAAATACTTCAAGCAATGACGCATCAATACACACACACACACACACACACACACACACACATATATATATATATATATATATATATATATATATATATATATATATATATATATACATGTAGATGGTCGTATTAGATAAGTGAGATGAAATATAGCTGAGATAGAGAAGAATAGATGATGAGTATTGAGTGTATTATCCATCAGATGTATGATGAGTTGAATAGAAAGAATGTTCAGAGAGTTGCATGTCGATCTTTTCTACAGTTCTCCTTCTGTGTTTGATTATATCAGAAATCCTTTTGTAGACATCTAAATCCATAGTTAGTCTATCTATGGTTAAAGTTTAAGAGCCTAACTGCAAACAGGCTGAGAGAATTTTGTGTAGGAACATCTATATGTGAGAAAGTGTTGAGTGTCTTCTAAAATAGGCGCAATCCCGATGGTCAAAGAAATGGTCAGTTCTCAGTGCACAGTATAAAGTTTTACACAAATGAGGAGTCAAAATCTAAGTTGGAAGGTAAGACATCTATGGCTAAAATCATTTGTTTAAAGGGGTTCTAGTTTGGGAGAAACATGTGTTAGAAGTTACAGGTGTCAAAGTCGACTCTACAAGAAGGTAGTTTCAGACATAGGTAGATTGTTTGGATCATTTCTCATAATCTGCTTAAGCTTTTGAAGTTGTTTAACTTGGAGGAGGTGTGAAAAGTTTAGACGACACATTATACAGAGTTACATAAAAAACTTTACACAATTGATAAGTCAATGAATGAGTTATGTGCAACAGACTTTCTGTGTAGTCATCTTCTTCATAGTTAGCTAAAGTTTTGACAGTTTGGTACTTGTCTTCCAAAATTGGTTGGAGTTTAAAGTTATTCTTGATATAGAGTTGTTCTAACATCAAGGATAGCTTGTTCTTTTGGAGATTAACACTCTCTATCACCCATAATGGGTAATTAGTAGCATCTAACTTGTCCTCAAAAAACAACATTCAAAATACATCATTGTTTTCAGCCATGGCCATTGTCCAAATACCTTGGCACAAAAAATGGAATGTATCTTAAAAAGTTGGATAGAACTACCCTCTCGAGCTCTACAAAACTTATAGTATACTCTAAGGTGCTTATACTGGTGAACCAAAACTTGTATATACATTTGGTAGAAAAGGACAAAATTGCTTGAACAACCAATGTGACAGTATGTTTGGAGGCCAAAACCAACATAGATCAAAATTTCGATGCCACAAACCAAACATGTTTTGAACCTCTAATCACCCTGAGTATGCTCACCCATTTTCATGTGATTCAAAAACTATTATAGGAGGGGTGTACAATACTAAATGTATTACCATGTGAATGTACAAACATAAGTAATCTCTTAGGGTTATATGCGTATATACAAGCCAAGGGGAAAAGACCTCCTATATTGGAAAAAAAGTACCTTGATGGTCCTAAGCGTGTTCACGCACATCACTACTGAAATATATCAACACTTTGTAAATGGGACCACCGACATCTTCCTTAGAGGCCAATGGGCGGCCAATGGGCTTAACTATCTACTTGATAAATCTCTATAGAAAGAAGGGAAGATTAGGAAGCTCCAGCAAGAGGGGAAAGCATGATGGTTTAGAGTTGTTTGTGTTGGAGTTTGAGGTCTACGGAAGCACATGAACAACATAAGGAAGAAGAAGAAGCTTGGAGCACAAGAGACAATACTGCATGTATTGCCACTAGAATGTACTAAGATAAGTAACCCGTTAGGTCTATAGTGTATATACAAACCAAGGGAAAAAAACCTCCTAAAGAGGGAAAAAAGTGCCCTGGTGATCCTAGTGTGTTCACACACATCACTACCTAAATATATCAACAAATTCCCCTGGGAGTGATGCGATGAACAAGGAGCTGGCACTCATGTATAAGGAAGTGCCAAGCCATGTGGAATCAATCCACAAAAGAAAGTAAGCCCAAGGTTCTGCGGAAAGCTTCAAATTTCTCCCTAGCTCGAGCCTTCATGAAAAGGTCTGCAATATTCTCCTACGTGGGCACATATGCCAAGCTGATCTCTCCAACCGAGAACCTCTCCTTGACATAATGATAAGACACCTCAATGTTCTTAGTGCGAGCATGGAACATAGGGTTCCTCGCAACTTCCAATGCACTCTGACTGTCAGTGAAGAGGTGGTGGCAGAAGATTGACTAACACCCAAATTAGCCATAAGGCATCTAAGCCACACACACTCAACAATCACTATGAAAGTTACCCAATACTAAGCCTCACAATTGGAAGTGGCCACAATAGGTTGCTTCTTACTCAACCAAGATATACATGAGCTATCAAGCATGAAACAAAAGCCACAAGTGGACACACAAGTGTCATAGCAACCAGCTTAGTTAGAGTAAAAAAAAAAGCATGTAAATATGGTAGGAGTGATCCCCCTTGGGATAAAACAATCCAAGTAGCCGGGTACCATTCAAGTAGCAAAAGATGCACTTAATTGCCTGCCAATGCTTAACATCCTGGGAAATGCATAAACGTGCTCATCTATGAGACAACAAACTAAATATCTAGCCGAGTAATGCATAAGTAAATCAAGCATCCAACAACTTGTTGATAGAGAAGGACATCAAATGCATCTCCAACATCATGAAGATTCAATCATAAACCTATCTCCATAGAAGTGGCAATAGGTTTATAGTGTTGGAGACCTTTTAATCTCCAAATGCTTGATCTATACTGATCTAAGATCACATCTATATCAGTTGTAGACCAACCTTTACACATCTGCTTCGAAGATTGACTTTCTTACCTGCACATATCTTCAGATTTCTTCAATCTAATAATATACATACCTTCAACCTACCTTTGCGCAATCATATTAACCATTTATCCTTCAAAAGAATCATTAAAACTTTGATTTGATCCTTAAGATCAAAGGTATGTCAAAAACTGTCTTCCAGGAGTGGCGACTTTGACATGGTCAACTTCTTAAGTTGATTTCTGCAGCTCAAATCCCATTTTGCTAAATTCTTTTAGCCATAGCTTCCTTACCTTCTAAATTAGATTTTGAATGCTCACTCATTAAAAACTTTACACTATGCACTGAGATCTAAGCAAAACATTGACACGGAAAAGTGCGCGACTCTAAGAAGTCTGACTGCAGATTCTACATACAAATGTTCCTATTGATCATTCTCACATTAGGAAAGGAATTAGATCATCAAACTTTGAACATAGCTTCATTAGCTTTCACATTAGATGTGTACAAAAGGATTTCTGATCCACATAATCAGACTGAGAGAACTTAGAGAAAAACTCGTCGCTAATTTTATGAGAAAAGACTCTCTACACATCTACCTCTATGACACTTGTCTTCTAATGACTCTCACACATATTTCTTTACATCTTTGACTTATATACATATAGTTTTAGACTTATCTCGCATCTATTACATTATTCGTTATCATCCTAAGGATTATATATACTCAGATTACAAGAATTTCCAACTGTAATGTACATATGTATACAAGCCATCATTCTGAAATCTTCTTCACTTTTTCAAGTGTCTTCTTCCACTTCAATTTGATTATGAACTTGTTTCAAACTTTTTATAATCACCAATTTGTGATTTGTTTGTTCCAACAGCTCCCCTTCAATCACTAATTGTGATTACTCCATTCTTCTTCACTCCTGCCATCTCTTTAAATCTCTGTAGCTTAGGTCCATCCAAGCTTTTTGTCATCATATCTGCAACTTGTTCTTTTGTTGAAGTATACATCACTTCAATCTCTTTATCAAGTACCTTTTCTCTCAAGAAATGATATTGAATTTCTATATGCTTAGTCATGGCATGAAAAACAGGGTTAGCTGCCAAATACAAAGAACTCATATTGTCTCCAAAAATAATTGGAGTACTCTGATCAATTCCAAAACTCTTCAACAAGGTCTTTAACCATATTACTTCTTTTGCAGCCTCTACCATTCCTTTATCCTCAGCTTTTGTGGATGACAAAGCAATTGTATGTTGCTTCTTTGAGCACCAAGAAACTAATTTATCTCCAATATAATAGAGATACCCATGAGTGGACCTTCTATCATCTGAATCACCTGCCCAATCTGCATCACTAAACACTTTGATTCTTGTGTCAGAAGTAAATCCATAATACAGACCTTCACTTAGGGTTCCTTTGATATATCTGAGTACCATTTGAGCTGCAATCCAATGAGTCTTCTTTGGATAATGCATGAATTGTGATAACACACCTACTGCATATGATAGATCTGGCCTTATCAAGGTAGCATAGATTAAACTACCTACCAAACTCTGATATTTCTTTATGTCATTAAATTCTTCACCTCCATACCTGATCAACTTATGATTTACCTCCAATGGTGTAGTTGAAGGCTTGCAATCCTCCATGTTGAACTTGACCAAAAGATTTTGCAAGTATCTCTCTTGTGTAACATATACTCCATGTTGAGTATATACAATCTGCATTCCTAAGAAATAAGATAAGTTTCCCAAATCACTTATCTTAAACTCCTTCTCTATTTGTTTCTTAAGCTCATTGATTCCTTGAGCATCTGTACTTGTGACAATAATATCATCAACATAAATACACATGTATATGTATCCATTTTCACTTGCCCTCACTAGCAAGCTACTATCTGCCTTTGATGCTTGAAATCCACAATCATTCAAGAACTTGACAAGCCTGTAATTCCATGCTCTTGGGGCCTGCTTCAACCCATACAAAGCTCTCTTGAGCTTACACACATAATCTGATCCAATTGAATCCATAAAGCCTTCTGGTTGCTCCATGTATACTTCATCTGCAATGTATCCATTCAAAAATGCATTCTTCACATCTAATTGTGATAACTTCCATCCTTTACAAGCAGCAATAGCAATCAATGATCTAATTGTAGACATCTTAGCAAGAGGACTAAAGGTTTCATCATAATCTACCCCATAAGTTTGGGCATAACCTTTGACCACAAGTCTAGCCTTGTATCTAGACACCTTTCCATCTACAAACCTTTTTGTTTTATACACCCACTTACATCCAATGACCTTCTGATTCTTTGGTCTTGGCACTAATTCCCATGTTTCATTTTCAAGTAGAGCATCATACTCTTCTTGCATTTCCTTCTCCCAATTTTGTTTACCTTTAGCTTCTTCATATGTAATTGGATCCTCTTTTGTCTTCACAATGTAAGCATAGTCTTTTGTTGTTAAAAGAGATGTGTCATAGCTATACCTGATAGGCTCTTTCCTTTCCCTTGAGGATCTTCTGACCTCTGCACTTCTTGAAGTCTCAGCCATATTTGATTCTGGATCAAATCTTGGCCCATCTTCAGCATTATCCTGCAATTTACATTTATAATCAACATCATCAATATCTTCTTCATACACACTTACTTTTGTCTTCCCTTTCCTTTGTATTTCTTTGTCATCTGCATAATCATTTGTTGACCCTGTATACCATGTGCTTTGCTCATCAAATGTAACATCTTTGGTAACAAGAAATTGCTTTGTGGATGGACTCCACAACCTGTAACCCATCTGTCTATCATCATACCCAATAAACACATACTTCTCTACTTTGGGTTCTAGCTTATGTCTCAATTGTGAAGGAACATAAGCATATGATAAGCATCCAAATACCTTACAGTGATCAAGAGTAGGTTTCTTACCCCACCATGCTTCATAAGGAGTTCTTCCATCCAAAGCTTTACAAGGTAACCTATTCACAAGGTATGTTGTAGTGAAGGAACATAAGCATATGATAAGCATCCAAATACCTTACAGTGATCAAGAGTAGGTTTCTTACCCCACCATGCTTCATAAGGAGTTCTTCCATCCAAAGCTTTGCAAGGTAACCTATTCCATAAATAATCATCAAACTCTTTAGAAAAATACTCTCCCCCTCCATCTGATCTCAACCTCTTAAGCTTTTGTCCTGTAATCCTTTCTGCATAAGCATGATAATGTTTGAATGTCTTGAAGACTTCTGATTTATACTTGATTACATATAAAGTAATCCATCTGGTTGCATCATCAACAAACAACACATAATATCTGGATCCATTTATACTATAGTCCTTTTGTGTGCTTTACCTAATTGACAAGCTTCACACTTGTACACCATGTGTTTCCCTTCAATTTTTGGCAAACCAAGCACCACTTGATTCTTCAACATTTCCTTTATAGCTCTCTCATTGAAATGACCTAGCCTTTTATGCCATAGGTCTAACTCAGACATCTTTTGACTTCCATAAGTAAATAAAGCATGTCCCACATTACCTTGGACTTTGAGAGTAAACAACCTTCCTTCCTTTTTTCCTGCAATGATATTTCTATATCCCTTATTTGGATCTTGCACATAGACACCATCATTTGTGAATCTAACTTCATATCCTTTCTCCACAATTTGCCCTACACTTATCAGATTTTTAGGAATAGTAGGAACATAAAGTACCTTGCTCAAAACTGTACTTCCACTCTTTGTCTTGAATGATCCAATGCTCTCCACTTTATGCTTGGTATTGTCACATGTTTGAACTGTATGTCCATTCACCTTTGCTTCCATATCAGTCATCAAGGATATATTGCCACGCAGATGATTACTACATCCTGAGTCAATATAAAACACCCTTTGATCTTCTCCTACTGATTCATGAGCTGCATTCAAGATAAGAGTCATATCATCCTTCTGATCTGCTGCATAATTATAATAATTGTTGTTGTAGGACTGAGATTGAAAGTTTCTTCCACCCTCTAGCATATGATGTCCTACCACCTCTTCCTCTGAAGTTGCCTCTTTGGTTTCTGCCTCCTCTTCCTCTTTTATTAAAACTCTAATTATTGCTTCCTCCATTTTGATTGTTATACTAACAATCATTTGCCAAATGATTGGTTCTGCCACAAATCCAACAAGCTTTAGTATTATCTTTGTTCTTACCTCCTCTTCCTTTACCTCTGAAATTCATTTTTCCTTTTGTAAAGTTAGCTTGGCTTGAAGATCCTTCATCATCAGTTGACTGCTTCCCTTTGCCATTCTTTTTCTTGTCCTTGGAGTACATGGCTTGACTTGCACTCCTATCATTATCTCCCTTAATGTCCTGCTCAAAAGTTAGCATGTGTCCTAGAAATTGATTAAGATCAGAGTAAAGTGATCTAATGACAATTCTATGGAAAATATGAAAGGCTTCCACTTCTCATCTCCTCTATTGCCTTACCAACTTATCCTCTTCAATGTCTTCATCTACTGCTCCCAACCTATCTGTAATATCCTTCATCCTTGCCACATAATCAGAAATTGATTGTGAGCTCTTCTTCTTGAAAGTTCTCAACCCATAATGAGGACTTCCTTGACTTGGTTGTATTTTGGAAATGCTCTTCCAAAGCATTCCAAACATCTGTTGCACTTTCCAATCCTCTAATGTGAGGTAGAAGATAATCATTTACAACCATGTAAATGATGCTCCTAGCTTGAGCATCCTTTCTCATCCAGGTCTTCAAATCTGCAAGCTCTTCCCTAGTTGGAATACTAGGATCTGCAAACTCAGGCTTTAAAATTAGCGACATGCTTCTCATGAGGACCAATTAGGAGCATGTCATCAACATACACAATAATGATCAGAAGCACATCGTTAGCACACTTAACATATAAGGTGCTCCCACTTGGATTGTTCTCAAAACCATGTGCAATCAGATAGGCATGTATCTTTTAATACCAAGCATCTGGTGCATGCTTTAACCCATATAATGCCTTCTTTAACCTGCATAACTGGTTTTCATGCCCTTTCTCCACAAAGCCATAGGGCTAAAAAACATATACTTCTTCATGCAAGTCACCATTGAAAAATGCACTTTTATTGTCCAACAGATGTATGTTCGAACCATGATGAGCTGCAAATGCACAGATTCTATGAACAGTAGTCGTTCGGCATGTAGGTGCAAAGGTCTCATCAAAATCAATGCCTCTTTCCTACGCATAACCCTTTGCAACAATCCTAGCCTTATACCTATCAATTGTTCCATCAGGTTTACGCTTCAGATTGTATACCCACTTATTGCCAATGGCCTTCTTGCTAGGAGGTCAGTCACATAAAGACCAGGTACCAATTTTCATGATAGAATCATATTCAAATTGCATTGTAACCATCTAATGTTCAGAATTTTATGCTTCATCAAATGAAATAGGCTTAGTCTCATCATAGAGACTAGAGGTAGCCATAGCATAACAATCTGATGCAAAAGAGGCACTATGAGATCCTGAACCAGTATGGTATGATATAGGTGCATCTAATTTGCTATCATGCAAAGTCTACACCAGCAATTTTGGCATAGTTTTTTCCTCCTCAATATCAACTCTCTCATAGGAAAACTATATAAGAAGACCTCTTCATCAAAGAAAGGAGAGGTTGAGAGACAGACGGAGGGGACACAAGACCTCTACATAGTGTGTAGAGAGGGGAGTCCCTTCCTTTGCTACCCTTCACTCCTACCAACCCCACACAAAAACTATATAAGAAGACCTTTTCATCAAAGAAAGGAGAAGTTGATAGATAGGTGGAGGGGACACAGACACAAGATCTCTACATAATGTGTAGAAGGGGAAGTCCCTTCTAGCTTCTCCTAGGGGTGGATGGAAGATTGAAGCATGGAATTGGGAGCTTTGTGAAGGAGGAGTGGATCAAGCACTTGACTACAATAGGTGGAGTTGAGCAAGGGTAGCGACCATTGGAGTTGAGCAAGGGTAGCGTCCATTGGAGTTGAGCAAGGGTAGCTTCCACTACCTGCCTTACAAGTTCTCAAGTTCCTAGGCCGAAAAGATGTCTTCCTTTTCTTGTAGAGCAGTGAGTTGGGGCTCTTCCCCTCAATTGTCCATCTCTTAATGTTATTTTATTGTGTCTTGTCCATGTAATTAGTCATCAGATTATTTTGTATTGGAAGAAGTTTCCTACTCTTGTCTATGTACTGTTGCTTTTATTTCAAGTCATTGTTTGTTCTTGTAAGAATGGTTTCTACAAATAAGATGGTAGCATCTCATGTAATGTTTTTTTTTGAAAGAGTCCTAGAATCAGTGATGTTCTAAATCTTCAATAAGGTGCATAACCAACCAACTGCTGTTTTTTTGGTGTGTGCTTGAGAGAGCTTAGGGTATCCCTAAAGAGACCCCCCTTGAGTAGAAGGTGCCCTAAGAGATTAAGCATTCATTTTTTCCTCTTCAAAATGGAGTCCAAGGATCTCCATTCTTCAAAGGGAAGATTTTTCTTGAAAATCTAAAATGCTTCTTGAGGTTATAATGGAAAAGGAAACCATCCATTTTTTGTTCCTCCCTAGTGATTCCTTGTACTTCCTTTAAGTCATAGGGTGTACCTGATTTCTAGTACCAAATGCACTTCGTTCTGTAGAAGATAGGTAGGAAAGTTGGTTTGCAGGATGCATTGGACGTGCCAAGAGAACCTTGTTTGTTTATGATGTAGACAACCTCTCCCAGAATGTACAAAGTTTGGGCTCAAAATAATGATCACGCATTGGAATTTTCTATCGCCTAGATGATGTCAGAGTGTAATTCAGTTCACCTAACAAACTACAAAGGGATCAATGCCTTTGGATAGATGCATGCCACACATTATGCTTATGATGTTGTGCTATTTATCTAGGTGACAATGGCGATGGAACACATGATAAATTATGCAGTCCCTTGAGATTGGCACCTTTGTGTCTTGATCAGGAATGAAACGATGTAAAATGAGAACACCACAATTTCCTCATACTTTCCCCTTGCAGCCGGTAATGAGGCAAAGCATAATATAACCTTCTACTGGTAACATATCATAACAAACTTGCATTGTGAGAAGTTTTCAACAATAGTTATGATGAAAGAATGCACCTACTTGGTCTCACTATCATAGATGAAGCTGTCAAGATAGCAGACGTCTTTTAGAGCACTGTCCCAGCTTTCGATTTTTGCAGCATCACTCCTTTTCACTTCAGATAGGTGCCTAACCATCTCACGTTGCATGCCATAGAAAATAGGTATGAATTTGGGAGGTAGATTAGGTGTGCCCAAGAGACTCGTGTCTTCATGATTTCACCGGTTTCATCTAGATAGCACCTAGAACTTGCAAAATCTTGGCTTAGAATTATAATGAACATATTCAAGCTTTCTATGGCACCATTGATCTCAGATTGTACATCTTTTGCCATAGTCATCTGGTAAGCAACAAAGCACGTAGTGCCCTTCGACATAAACATGATGGGTAGAGTGCGCACAAAGTTGCTCTTTGTTCCGGTCCTATGGCAGATGAGCACAACATATTCTTGACTCATCATGGTATTCTTCCTTGAGCCTCTTAACTTCTCTCTATGCCTCCTACGAATTCATAAAAAACACCATTGCTTCCTCCTTTGTCATGGAGAATACTGACTGCCAACTCTTCTATATGACTAAGTTACTAACTACCCAGTAATGTGATAAACTTCCTGTTTAAAAGAGTGATTTGTTACTCTGATGCTAGAAGATACATAACCATAATTGAGGCCCATATATTTATTTATGGGATAGAGATACTTGTGAACTTCAATTTCAAGCTCTTATTAACCTGTTTAGGATGTATTACAGAAATATAACCTGAACATCTGTGAAAAAACAGCATAATACCTAAAATCAACACTTAATTTTCCCAAAATCAGAGTCAGAATAAGTACTGCGGATGCATAAGGGCGAAATAAAAGATTATAAGTAATTGAGAATAGATCTGACTTCTTATTAGATGTTATCGATGCATCAAAACTTTACCAAAATTGAAGATCAGTTTGATTGGCAAGAAATCATCAGAATTCTAATCTTTGCAGAGCTGGATCTGCCATGCTGCTTGATCGTGTTACAGCTTCTAAGGCACACACTATTGAGTGTGGACAAGATTACAACTCTAACAAATATACACATCAATCTCCCAATACGTATTACCTATGTAAGATACACACCAATCTTCTCAATCATAGTACCACTATTATATGATAGCAGACATACATATAATTATATGATAGCTGACATACATATGATAGCTTATTAGCGATGCTATTTGTGATGTTAAGTTTTAGCATCGCATGAGCGACGCTAGCATCACTTTGAAGACCGCTCGTTAAAAAAGAAAAGAAAGCAAAACCACGACTGTCGCTTATGTGATGGTAGCGTCGCATAAGCAACGGATCCCATTTTTTTTCAATTTGGGGGTGTCACTACACCCCCTATTTCTAGTAGTGACATGATGCATCATATATACCCATTGCTGGAGCAAGACAATCAACAATTGGTGATTATATGAAGCTTAGAAATGAAGATATGAAGAAAATATTGAAGTCCAACTTCATGAAGTGAAGTGAAGGTTCAGGAAGAAAAGTTCTTTAAACATATGTACATTAGTTTTGTAAATACTTCAAAATACTTGAAGCAATGACGAATCAATACTCATATGTATATATATATATATATATATATATATATATATATATATATATATATATATATATATATATATATATATATATATATATATATATATATATATGTATATATATATATATATATATATATATATATATATATATATATATATACATGTAGATGGTCATATTAGAGAAGTGAGATGAAATATAGATGAGATAGAGAAGAATAGATGATGAGTATTGAGTGTATTATCCATCATATGTATGATGAGTTGAATAGAAAGAATGTTTAGAGAATTGCACATCGATCTTTTCTACATATATCCTTCTATGTTTGATTATAACAGAAATCCTTTTCTAGACATCTAAATTCATAGTTAATCTATCTATGGTTAAAGTTTAAGAGCCTAATTTCAAACAGGCTGAGAGAATTTTGTGTAGGAACATCTATATGTGAGAAAGTGTTGAGTGTCTTCTGAAACAGGCACAATCCCGATGGTCAAAGAAATGGTCAGTTCTCAATGCACAGTGTAAAGTTCTACACAAATGAGTCAAAATCTAAGCTGGAAGGTAAGCCATCTATGGATAAAAGAATTTGTTTAAACAGTTTCTAGTTTGGGAGAACCATGTGTTAGAAGTTACAGGTGTCAAAGTTGACTCTACAAGAACTAGTTTCAGACATAGGTAGATTGCTTGGATCATGTCTCATAACCTACTTAAGCTTTTGAAGTGTTTTAACTTGGAGGAGGTGCACAAACTTTAGATGACACATTCTACAAAGTTTCATAAAAAACTTTGCACAATTGATAAGTCAATGAATGAGTTATGTGCAGCAGACTTTTTGTGTAGTCATCTTCTTCACAATTAGCTAAAGTTTTGACAGTTTGGTACTTGCCTTCCAAAATTGCTTGGAGTTTAAAGTTATTCTTGATATATAGGTGGTCTAACATCAAGGATAGCTTGTTCTTTTGGAGGTTAACACTCTCCATCAGTGGTATCAGAGCATGATTTATCAGATTGAGGAAAAGGAAGACCCCGACTGTTGTACATATACAAATTTCAAACATTTAAGATTCAAAAGGATAAAGTGTGAAGGAAAAATTGAAGGGAGACACACAAAGGCAATCAAAAGGATCAGAAGCAGTAAACTTCAAAGCTAAGGTACATTTATTCCTTATAAGGATTGAAGATTTGATAGTACAGGGGAAGCAAGGATGGGAGCTAGTCTCCAAATTGAGAAGTTGGATAGAGAGAACTATCCAGCTTGGTCTATGAGAATGGAAGCTCATCTGATGAGTAAAGATCTGATGGGATACATCACAAGAGAGGAAGAAAAGCCAGAGTTCAAAGATCCTAGTGTTCCAACTAGGGAGGAGCTTGCAGATATAAAGATTTGGATGAAGAATGATGCTCAAGCAAGGAGCTTAATCTACATGGCAGTGAATGATTATTTGCTTCCTCATATCAGAGGACTTGAAAGTGCAAGTGACATATGGAATGCTTTGAAAGAGCATTTTCATAATACAACCAATCAAGGAAACCTTCATTATGGGCAGAGTTTACTACATTCAAGAAGAAGGCTTCACAATCAATATCTGATTATGTGACAAAGATGAAAGACATTGCTGATTGTTTAGGTGCAATTGATGAAGATATTGAAGAAGATAAGTTCGTAAGACAAATTCTCACAGGGCTAAGAGGAGATGAGAAGTGGAAGCCTTTTATATTGTCTACAGAACTTTCATTAGATCATTTCACTCCTGATTTGAATCAATTGTTAGGACATATTCTAACCTTTGAAAATGATATCAAAGGAGATGTTGATAAGAGTGCAGGTCATGCAATGTATTTTAAAGACAAGAAGAAAGCTAGCAAAGAAAAGCAACAATTAGTTGAAGATGAAGGTACTCTGAGTCAAGCAAATTTCTTAAGAGGAAGAGGAAGTGGCAGAAATAGAGGAAGATGCAGAAATAACAAAGATAATGTTAGATCTTGTTGGATATGTGGTAAGACCAATCATCTATCTCATGATTGTTGGCATAATAATCAAAGCAATGGTAGTTTTAATAAGAATTTTAATCAAAGAGGAAGAGGTGGCAGATATCAGATAGGAAACTTCAGAGGTAGAGGTGGTAGGAATTCTTTTGGAAGAAGTGGAGGAAGAAACTTCCAAAATCAATCCTATAATAACACCTACTACAATTATGCATCATATCAAAAAGAAGATTCAACTCTTATTATGAATGTGTAGCTCAAGCGTAAGCACCACCTCCTTTACTTGTCAATCCGCGGAGACGTGAGGACCGGTATGAAGACCACGAGCAAGTGAAGGCACAAGTGCGTGAGTGAAAGCACACAAACATGCACACACATACACACACACGCGCACAAAGTAAGATCAAAGAGAGGAACAATGGAAAGCTTAGATTGCAAAAGAGTTCTCTTACAAAAGTTCTATTCTCTAACAAGCTAACCCCAAAAATGAGCTCTCTAGCTCTTTTTATAGTTTTTTGACTAGTTTTGGCCCTGTCCAGACCTAGTGTCCGGCCTAGTTAAAAATTAGGTTCCAGGGCTTATCTGAGGGCTCAAACAGTCTAAAAATTATGAAAATTGGTACGATGGTACTTCTAATACTCCTCAAGCTCGAGGACTCCTCGGCTTGAACAAAATGGAGTTACTAAAAATAGATAATGGTATTTACAATGGTTTCTAGTGATGAAAATCACTATTTTTGTAGGGGATTCTTCTGAAAATTTGACATACACTTCTTGGAGCTCCCTACTTGCTCCCTTTCCTCGTGTGTCCACCTTTTGATGTGCTTCCATGCTTTGTCCTTGACTTTGAGCTTCAACAGAATGCAACATGTGAAGCTTCACATGAAGACATGAGAGTATTTTATATTGACTTAGGGTGTAGCAATCATCTGAGTGGAAACATTGCTTTGATGACTGATCTAGATAATAAGGCAATCAATCATACACTTCAAATAGGTGACAATACAAAGCACAAAGTGAAGTCAATTGGTTCAGTTAAAGCCAAAGATGGAAGTACACTCTTGAGTAAGGTTTTGTATGTTCCTACAATTCCAAAGAATTTGATTAGTGTAGGACAAATTGTGGAAAAAGGATATGAGGTAAGGTTCACTAATGATGGAGTTTATGTTGAAGACCCTAATCAAGGGTATAAACAAATTGTTACAGGAAAGAAGGAAGGAAGGCTCTTCACATTAAAGATACAAGGTAATATTGGACATCCTATGTTCACATATGGAGAGCAAAAGGTGTCTAAATTGGATCTTTTGCATAAAAGACTCGGACACTTTAATGAAAGAGGTATCAAAGGTATGGTTAATAAGGGTTCAGTACTTGGATTGCCTAATGTTGCAGGTCAACATATGACATACAGATGTGAGGCATGTCAATTAGGTAAGGCTCATAAGCAATCTTATTCTAAGCATGGTTTTATGTATTCAGAAAGACTTGAATTGGTACATACAGATGTGTGGGGTCCTTCAAAGGACTTCAGTATAAATGGTTCAAGATATTATGTCATATATGTTGATGATGCTACCAGATGGATCATAATCTAGGTGATCAAAGACAAGGCAGAAGTGTTTCATACATTCAAACACTATCAAGCATATGCAGAAAGGATTACAAGACAAAAATTGAAGAGGTTAAGATTAGATGGAGGGGGAGAGTATTTCTCTAATGAGTTCAGTGATTATTTGTGGAATGCAAGTATAAAGAGAGAGGTTACTTGCAGGTACTCTCCTCAACAAAATGGGGTAGCAGAAAGAAGAAACAGAACTCTTGTTGAGTTTGCAAGATCAATGATGAAGGAGAAAAATTGTCCTAATTATTTGTGGCTGAGGCTATAAACACAGCCACATATTTGGTCAATAGGTTACCATGTAAAGCCTTGCAGGGTATGACACCATATGAAGCTTGGTGGGGTAAGAGACCTACATTGGATCATTGTAAAATATTTGGATGCTTGGCATATGCATATGTGCCATCTCAAATGAGGCATAAATTGGAACCTAAAGCAGAGAAGTATGTATTCATTGGCTATGATGATAAGTAGATGGGTTATAGGTTGTGGAGTCCATCCACAAAGCAATTCCTTGTGTCTAAGGATGTTACATTTGATGAGCAAGGTACTTGGTATGGAGGCACACTTAATGTTCATGCAGGTATGAAGATATTCTAAATCAGAAGAAAGGTAAAGCAAGGGTTCAAATATGTGATGAAGAAGAGAGTAATGAAGGACAAGTTGAAGTAGAAGAAATACGAATGTTTGTTCCAGAATATGATGAACCAAAAATTTCAAGAAGTGGAGAACTTAAAAGGTCATCTAGGCACAAATGGCAACCTACAAGGTATAACTATGATACTTCATTCTTGACTACTAAAGATTATGCTTATATGTTAAAAGTAGATGAAGATCCATCCACATATGATGAAGCCAAAGGGAAGAAGAATTGGGAAAAAGCTATGCAGGAAGAATATGATGCATTAATGGAAAATGAGACATGGGATTTGGTTCCTAAACCAAATAGTCAGAAGATCATTGGATGTAGATGGGTGTACAAAACAAAAAGGTTTGCAGATGGAAGTGTATCTAGGTACAAAGCCAGGCTTGTTGTAAAGGGATATGCACAGACATATGGTGTGGACTATGATGAAACTTATAGTCCTGTTGCAAAGATGACAAACATAAGGACTCTCATAGCAATTGCTGCTTGCAAAGGTTGGAAATTATCTCAATTAGATGTGAAGAATGCATTTTTGAATGGTTATATTTTAGATGAAGTCTACATGGAACAACCAAATGGTTTCAAAGATCAAATATATCCGAATCATGTGTGTAGGCTCAAGAGAGCTTTGTATGGTTTGAAGTAGGCCCCAAGGGCATGGAATTATAGGCTAGTAAAGTTCTTTAAGGAACTTGGGTTTCAACCATCAAAGGCAGATATTAGTTTGCTAGTCAAAGCAAGTGAGGATGGATTTATTTATGTTTGTATTTATGTTGATGACATAATACTTACAGGAACAGATGACAAAGGTATACACATGATTAAGAAGCAGATGGAGAAAGAGTTCAAAATCAGTGATTTGGGAAATTTGTCATTCCTTTTGGGAATGGAGATTTCATATACTCAACATGGAGTATATGTAAAGGTATCTAAAAAATTTGCTAACCAAATTTAAAATGGAAGATTGCAGGATAGCACCAACTCCAATGGAGGTGAATCATAGATTGAGTAGATATGGATGAGAAGAATTCAAAGATATGAAGCTTTATCAAAGTTTGGTGGGTAGCTTGATTTATGCTACATTAACAAGGCCTGACTTATCTTATGCAATTGGAGTTCTATCTCAATTCATGCATCCTAGAAAGGAAAATTGGATTGCAGGAAAAAGAGTATTTAGGTACATCAAAGGCACACTTAAAGAAGGTTTGTACTATGGATTTACTTCACATACAAGAGTTAAAATATACAGCGATGCAGATTGGGTAGGTAATTCTAATGATAGAAGATCAACACATGGATACTTGTGCTATGTGGGAGATAAGCTAATCTCATGGTTCTCTAAGAAGCAACATACAGTTGCTTTATCATCTACAGAAGCAGAGTACAAAGGCATGGTAGAAGCTGCAAAGGAAGTAATATGGTTGAAGACTCTTATGAAGAGTTTTGATATTGTTTAGAGTACTCCTATCATTTGTGGAGACAAAATAAGTTCTTTATATTTGGCAGCAAATCCTGTATTCCATGCTAGAACTAAACATATTGAGATTCAGTATCATTTTTTGAGAGAGAAGGTTGTTGATAAAGAAATAGAAGTTATGCATACTCCTACAAAAGATCAACTTGTAGATATGATGACAAACAATTTGGATGGAACAAAGTTGCAGAGGTTTAAAGATATGGCAGGAATAAAGAAGATGCAGGTAATCACAATTCATGATTGATGGGGAGCTGTTGGAGCAAGACAATCAACAATTGGTCATTATATGAAGCTTAGAAATGAAGATATGAAGAAAAGATTGAAGTCCAACTTCATGAAGTGAAGTGAAGGTTCAGGATGAAAAGTTCTTTAAACATATGTGCATTAGTTTTGTAAATACTTCAAAATACTTCAAGCAATGACGCATCAATACTCATATATATATATATATATATATATATATATATATATATATATATATATATATATATATATATATATATATATATATATATATATATATATATATATATATATATATATATATATATATATATATATATATATATATATATATATATACACACACATATACATGTAGATGGTCGTATTAGATAAGTGAGATGAAATATAGATGAGATAGAGAAGAATAGATGATGAGTATTGAGTGTATTATCCATCAGATGTATGATGAGTTGAATAGAAAGAATGTTCAGAGAGTTGCAGGTCGATCTTTTCTACAGTTCTCCTTCTGTGTTTGATTATATCAGAAATCCTTTTGTAGACATCTAAATCCATAGTTAGTCTATCTATGGTTAAAGTTTAAGAGCCTAACTGCAAACAGGCTGAGAGAATTTCGTGTAGGAACATCTATATGTGAGAAAGTGTTGAGTGTCTTCTAAAATAGGCGCAATCCCGATGGTATAAGAAATGGTCAGTTCTGAGTGCACAGTATAAAGTTTTACACAAATGAGGAGTCAAAATCTAAGTTGGAAGGTAAGCCATCTATGGCTAAAAGCATTTGTTTAAAGGGTTCTAGTTTGGGAGAAACATGTGTTAGAAGTTACAAGTGTCAAAGTCGACTCTACAAGAAGGTAGTTTCAGACATAGGTAGATTGTTTGGATCATTTCTCATAATCTACTTAAGCTTTTGAAGTTTTTTAACTTGGAGGAGGTGTGAAAAGTTTAGACGACACATTATACAGAGTTACATAAAAAACTTTACACAATTGAGAAGTCAATGAATGAGTTATGTGCAGCAGACTTTCTGTGTAGTCATCTTCTTCATAGTTAGCTAAAGTTTTGACAGTTTGGTACTTGTCTTCCAAAATTGGTTGGAGTTTGAAGTTATTCTTGATATAAAGTTGGTCTAACATCAAGGATAGATTGTTCTTTTGGAGATTAACACTCTCTATCACCCATAATGGGTAATTAGTACCATCCAACTTGTCCTCAAAAAACAACATTCAAAATACATCATTGTTTTCAGCCATGGCCATTGTCCAAATACCTTGGCACAAAAGATGGAATGTATCTTAAAAACTTGGATAGAACTACCCTCTCGAGCTCTACAAAACTTATAGTATACTCTAAGGTGCTTATATTGGTGAACCAAAACTTGTATATACATTTGGTAGAAAAGGACAAAATTGCTTGAACAACCAATGTGACAGTATGTTTGGAGGCCAAAACCAAATAGATCAAAATTTCGGTGCCACAAACCAAACATGTTTTGAACCTCTAATCACCCTGAGTATGCTCACCCATTTTCATGTGATTCAAAAACTATTATAGGAGGGGTGTACAATACTAAATGTATTACCATGTGAATGTACAAACATAAGTAATCTCTTAGGGTGATATGGGTATATACAAGCCAAGGGGAAAAGACCTCCTAAAGAGGAAAAAAAGTGCCTCAATGGTCCTAAGCGTGTTCACACACATCACTACTGAAATATATCAACACTTTGTAAATGGGACCACCGACATCTTCCTTAGAGGCCAATGGGCGGCCAATGGGCTTAACTATCTCCTTGATAAATCTCTATAGAAAGAAGGGAAGATTAGGAAGCTCCAGCAAGAGGGGAAAGCATGATGGTTTAGAGTTGTTTGTGTTGGAGTTTGAGGTCTACGGAAGCACATGAACAACATAAGGAAGAAGAAGAAGCTTGGAGCACAATAGACAATACTGAATGTATTGCCAGTAGAATGTACAAAGATAAGTAACCCGTTAGGTCTATAGTGTATATACAAACCAAAAGAAAAAAACCTCCTAAAGAGGGAAAAGAGTGCCCTGATGATCCTAGTGTGTTCACACACATCACTACCTAAATATATCAACAAATTCCCCTGGGAGTGATGCGATGAACAAGGAGCTGGCACTCATGTATAAGGAAGTGCCAAGCCATGTGGAATCAATCCACAAAAGGAAGTAAGCCCAAAGTTCTGCGGAAAGCTTCAAATTTCTCCCTAGGGCGAGCCTTCATGAAAAGTTCTGCAATATTCTCCTATGTGGGCACATATGCCAAGCTGATCTCTCCAACCGAGAACCTCTCCTTGACATAATGATAAGGCACCTCAATGTTCTTAGTGCGAGCATGGAACATAGGGTTCCTCGCAACTTCCAATGCACTCTGACTGTCAGTGAAGAGGTGGTGGCAGAAGATTGACTAACACCCAAATTAGCCATAAGGCATCTAAGCCACACACACTCAACAATCACTATGAAAGTTGCCCAATACTAAGCCTCACAACTGGAAGTGGCCACAATAGGTTGCTTCTTACTCAACCAAGATATACATGAGCTATCAAGCATGAAACAAAAGCCACTAGTGGACACACAAGTGTCATAGCAACCAGCTTAGTTAGAGTAAAAAAAAAGCATGTAAATATGGTAGGAGTGATCCCCCTTGGGATAAAACAATCCAAGTAGCCGGGTACCATTCAAGTAGCAAAAGATGCACTTTATTGCCTGCCAATGCTTAACATCCTGGGAAATGCATAAACGTTGTCGGGAAGAAGGAGGTCGTGGCGGGAAGCCGGTGCCGGCGGGGTTGGATCAGGCCCCGCTCTGGTGCGTCGTTCCCGCTGTCCTGCGAGCGGCGTCTGCGCGCTGGGCGCCTCGCCTGTGCTCTCCGGAGCGTGCGCGATCCTCGTACGTGTGGGCCCCTCGCCCCTCGGAAGTGTCGAGACGTGGGACCGTGGGTGTCGGAAAGAGACGATGGGGGGTACCGGAGTGAAACACGTGATGTAGATCAAGCTCGAAATACAATCGGAAACGGAACTGAAGCCTCCAATAAAATGAATGATACAAACAGGCCGCTACAGTGCGGGCCGACGGTACAATAAAACCGCTACAGTGCGGTGCGATGATACAATATAAAAGCCGCCGCTACAGTGCGGATCGGCCGATATAAAATAGATCCCTCGCTACAGTGCGAGAAACCGCCCTCGAGATTCTGCTTCGATCTTCACAGTCCAAGCTTTTCTTCCAACTTTACTTCGGTCCGTTCTTTTCTTCAAGTATCCTCCGCAATGGCCTTCCTTCTCTTTATTTCAGATAATCAGAAACCGCATAAACTTGTAGGAAGGTTCCACAAGAAAGACCACGGGGGGGGTCTTTATCTTCAGTCTTCAATCACTTTCTCTTCACTTCATATAATCACCATCCACATAAACCTGTAGGAAGGTTACACAAGAAAGACCACGGGGTAGGTTCTTTATCTTCAGTCTTCAATCACTTTCTCTTCACTTCATATAATCAGCATCCACATAAACCTGGAGGAGACGATCCACAAGGGCAATCCAAAGGATGGGGGAAGAAACAAATGAGTTTGGACTTATTTATAGGCCCCTCCCTAAGACTTCCTTCTAGAACGTTCTAACCTCCTCAATGAACTTTCTATTTTTGGCAGACTTTTTAATTTTTCCCCTATACTATGGTTTTGGTTTCACACTGGATATTTACAATTTAATTGGTTTTTAGGGTTTGACCTACAGAAACCGCCATTTCCAAGGGTCCAACCTAGGGTTTTTGATTGGGAAATTTAGGGGTTTGCTCACAATTATCTCAAGCTCATCAATTTAACGGTTTATTTACAATTTCGGCCTAAATTCCAAGGGTTTCCAAGGGTTCAAGTTCATTTTTCATGGGATAAACTCGTGTTTCCAGTCAGTTTCAAGGGACAAACCTAAAGTTTTCATGGGTCTAACGTCAGTTATTTACACGCACGGTTCTAACGCACATCTCTAACATGGTTTCTTATCACACATGCAATCAAATCAGTCAAATCATGCATGAAATGTATCCTCTTTAGATCAAAACATCACACAAACCGTCATAAAACAATGAACTTTTGAAAGAAAACAATGCACACTCCCTATGGGATTTCATCCCGACATTCGCCCCCGCTAAACCTGCACATCGTCCCGATGGGCCAACCTGCAAGATCCGTCAGAAGCGCATCAGGGTTCTTTTGAAAACTCTTTTTACTTTTTATCTTTTTCCTTTCAAAATTTAAAGCGTGATCTCATGCGGTACATGCAATTTTTATAAAGATTAGTATGAATTTTAGAAAATTAAGTAGATTCAAGCTTCACAAACATCATATTATGTTTCTGCGTCTGCAATCTGACAAGTAATCACATGAATAAATCGTCGGCTTTCTAGATCTTTTGTTCGTTCAACTAGTTCAGATCCAACTGCTCATTCTAAGTACTAGCATATACATATGTATCTACTAACTCAGTTTGTAGAATATACCTCGATTCCTACTATTTATCTCCTACAATCCAACTCCCCATTAGATCTCTTTCTCTTTCTTTTTCTTTTTCATTTTTCTTTTCCTTTTTCTTTTCCTCTTCATCTCAGCTCAGCATTTATTTTTATCTTTTAATTTTCACAAATCGGCCTATGTCGAAATCGGGTGCGACTCATGGACTTGTCCGCCCGGCCAAGTTTATTCCACCTGTCTGCCAACCCGACATAGCGCACGATATACACAACGTCAGCCCTGCATGAAATCGACGTCAGCTCGTGGCTCTGACCACCCGACCAAAGTGACTCCACCCGCCTACCGACCCATACAGGCGCATGACAACAGATAGGTCAGGCCTACGACGAAACTAGCTACGGCTCGTGGCCTTGATCACCCGACCAAGGTGGTTCCACCCGCCTACTAGCCCATCGTAGCGCACCAACAACGCACATATAAGCTGGCATGAGTATGAATGTTTCTTTATAAATCATGATCCATATGGAGGTAAGATCTCGCAAGAAATAAATACTAGGATCCAAAGTTTCCCACTCACTAAGTGTTCAAATCAATCAGCATATACATGCACTCGGTCTAAGCATGTCATCACATTCCCAAGCTTTCACTCCCAAAAGTCTCTAGTCCACTAACTGATCTCACTCATATAATTTCCTAGTCATTCATGCTTCGTGCAAACCCATAATAGATCTTTGTTATCTTCATTCTCCATGATTTTCATAAACTCATACATATCTTTATCACACACATCAATGCAATGCATATGCTCTATCAGAAAGAAAACACATCTCAAATCAGAAACGTTTCACCTGGTCATTTTTCTTCACTTTGATCCAGCTTCTCTTTAATTCCATGGTCTATCATTCTTCATCAGCATCAGCCTCAGTGTCATCAGTTCCCTCCAGAAGTTCTTGTTCAATCTCATAATCTGCTTCATTTCTTTTCTTGAATAATTTTATCCTCTTTCCTGCAATCAAAGATCTCAAAGGAGTATTGTCTAACTCACGAAGTGCATACGTACCATTTTCAAACACAGACGTAACCACATACGGCCCAAACTATCGTTTGGTCAATTTCTTCCTAGCATCGTATTGAGTATCAAATGTACTGTCGTACACCAACACCCAATCATCTATCTCAATCCTACGTGGTCTGAGTCGATGGGTTTTGTCAAAATAGATCTTATTCTTTAGCCTCGACTCCTTTAACTTTTGGACTGCTTCTTTCAACTTTTCATTTCCTTGTTCTAACTGCTTTATTCTCAATGATAATAACTCTTCTCTCGTCATACCATCATTCCATGGGAGCGTCAACCATGTCACTATCTTAGTCTGGATGGGGAAGATTGGCTTTTGAAAGTACATCAATTCAGCAGGCATAAAACCTATAGACCGAGTGTAAGTCATCCTATCAGCCCATAACGCGAATGGAAGAAACCTAGGCCACTGCTTGATGTCATTGCTGCAAGCCTTAGAGATCGCCTTCACAATGGAAGGGTGACCTCTCTCGATTTTCCCATTTGCCTCTGGATTATAGGCAGTGGTGAGAGACAATCGAATTCCATGACGATCAAAGAACTCTTTTGCCTCTCTCGCATCCAACTCTCCCCTGTCCGCAACCACTTTCTCAACGTATCCAAATCTCGAGATCACTTCTTCTAAAAGGAATTTGCATACATTATAAGTAGTCTTTGTACGAAGAGCTCCACCTTCCACATGGTTGGTCAAGTCCTCTCTGGCAAGTACAATGTATCTCATTTTATCTATCCCTTTGGGCATGGTTACAAGGTCGACCACCCACTTGTAATGGATACAAGGAGGGTAAGTCGGATGTAACGGGTCTCTGTGCCTAACTGATGAATGCACTTGGCATGTAGCACAAGTGTCTACAAAATCTCTCACACTCACATAAATCCCTGGCCACCAGTAAGCTTCCCTAATCTTCTCATATGTAGCATAAAATCCTTTGTGACCTGCCCATAAGGTCTCATGCATCTCTCTCATAACTTTTCTCTGAAGACTCCTCGAACTCAATACTCTCTGTGGACACTTCACCTTGCCTTTAGCGTGTCGCCAAATAAGCCCGTCCTTCAAGAAAAAGTTGTAAGACTTTTTCCTGATGGATCTATACTTATTTGTGGACCAACCTGGGGAAGGTTTCAGAGTACTCAGATATCTCCCTATATCTCTCCACTCACCATCATACTCATTCTCTCGGAACTGCTCATATGCATATACCAATGGATCATATCTTATCATATGTATATCCTTTTCTACCTCATCATCATCATCAGACTCATCATCAAATTTTGCCCTTGAAAGCATATCAGCCACTGTATTCGACTTCCCAGCTATGTGTACAAATGCAGGATTTATGAACTTTATATAAGAGATCCATCTAAGCATAGCAATATCCTAAGATGAACAATTTGCAATCATGCCAATCAGTGGAAGACAGTCAGTCTCAACTATCACATTCGCCCCAATGAAATACTCTTTATCGCTCTTTAAAGCAGTCACTAATCCCCATAACTCTCTCTTAATCTGAGGATATTTTCTTTGGGTATCATGTAGGATCTTAGCACCAAAGCACACTGCATATCTCTGCCCCTCATCATCATCTTGCCCTATGACCCAGCCTATTCCAATAGGACTGGTATCAACGGTCAAAATGATAGGTCTCTGACCTGAATAGTCAATGTGCTTCAGAATCGGAGCTTCAATTAGCAGCTGCTTCAGTTTACGCATAGCTCTCGACTGTTTCTCTGTCCATACAAACTTCTTTCTCTTTCTCAGCAGATCATATAAGGGGTTCGCAACGTGAGCAAAGTGAGGAATCCATATCACATAGAATACACAGGCTCCTAGAAACCTTCTCACCTCACTGACATTACGACACACTTCAGAGATCCTGCTAATGGCCTCAACTTTCTGTGGGTATGGCTTGCGGCCATAATGTCCACACAGATGTCCTACAATGAGGACCTCATCAACGCCAAAAACCGATTTCTCTAAAGAAAGTGTTAGCCCCACATCTTCAAACCTCTCAAAGATCTTCTCACAATCAGCAATATGATCTCTCACAAACTTTCTACATCCTGAAGCATCTAAACTCACATCTTTCACTCTTTCCTCACATCCCTTTATCGGAACATCATCAATGAATGGCATAGTCACAGATGGTATAAAGTCTCGTAAAACCAGATTCATGGCATTCATCATGTGAGCCACAGAATTCGTCGCTCCCTGCGGCAAAGTACACATGCGTACAAGGCCTAGTGGAGTCCTCATGGTCGTAATGTCTCTACTCTCCATAGCCAACTGAAACTGGTCATAACCTGAATACAGATCACCCATAGAGTAGATGGATGTCCAGCAAACGCTTCAGCAAACTCATCCACTATAGGTCCTATCCCTACGTTTCTAATTGTGACTTTATTCACAGGTTGCAGATCCTGAATGAAACGAAGCTTCCCATTTTTCTTAGGCACAGTAAACCACCTATTAGCCGAGGAGGGTTCCAATATCCGCATGGAAATCTTTTCCTTTAGCAACCTCATCAGCTCAGGCAAGTGAGCCTTTGGGACTGGTATAGGTCGGATATTCCATGGTATATGTGGCACTGTAAAGATAATCATGGGAGGTACTTGTTTCGGGTCTGCACAACCTATCTCATGCGAGAAAAGTGCAAATGCTTTTTCGTGTTTCTTGATGACTTCAATAAATTTCTGTTTCTCTTCTTCTCTCAGGAATGGTTTTTCTCCAAACTTGATCTCTTTAGTAGTCTCATTAGTGAAATGATGCCCTATGAGCTCTCGTCGTCTCAGCATAGGGTCATCTGACACTCGTAGATACTTTTCATGACTATCTTCTGGCAATGGCTGAGCTATAGGCTTCACTTTCTTATCCACAGTCTTATACTTTGTATTTACATTTACTTCATGCTCTCTCATAAACTCATCAATCATCTCATACTCTTGGATAGAGCTGAGCATAATGATTTCTGATTTCTCATTTCTTTCAAATGCCTTCTCAAGCTCTTCCAGAGTAGTCGAACTTCTCTCCAACTGGATCACATCTTCAATCTTCTCATCAGGTAACATCATTCCTAAATGCTTATAGTGTCTCTCATGAACTTTTCTAAATTTATTTGAAACATTTTCTTTCTGTAAGCATAGCAACTTGAATGCAGATGAATAAATAGAAAAACTTTCAAAACTATGTACAGAGTCATGCGAGACATCAAACCAAACTCCCACTGTTGTCTCGCTCAACAATGGATCCTAACAGAAATTTTGATCAGCAGAAGCTCCATACTCTTCAACAGGCATACACTCATCATGGTCATGTGAATTAATAGGTTTCTTTCTTATATTCTTTCTATTCCTGGAGTGATTTGGACACACAATCATCACTTGCAAAGAATGAAGGCCAGATCTAGAATGGATTCGTGCATAGGCAGATCCATCATCCATGGCCTTAGTCTCCATTCTTACTTCGGCTATAAAGGGCTGCCCAAGGATAGCCTCATATGAACAATGGTCCTGGACAAAGAAGTGAAATTCCTCAGAAATCCCACCTATGGTCACAGGCACAAAGGCACATGCCCCAAGCAATGCTCCTGAACCATTACCCGCTGTCCTCATCCTCCATCCATGATCTTTATCAATCGGCCACCTAAACTTATCATAGAGCTTCTTAGAAATCACATTTATCTCTGATCCTGAGTCAATCAAGGCCAGAGCAAAACATGACTCCTCGTTGCTCCCTAACTTTATCTTCATCTCTAGAGTTCCTCTCGCCCAAAAGGTCCTGCTAAACTCACTTTCTGTCTTCCTCATTTCATCATCAGGTATTATAGGACCTAGAGAATTTTTATGACACCTGGCAACCTCATCATCATCATCATCAGATGTGTCACTCAGTGCAACTGCTTCATTTGTCACTTGAATATCTTCAGGTGCTTCTTCCATCTCTACATCTTCAGGTAGTGGAAACCTCTTTCTCTTAACCAGTTTTATAAAACTGTCCTTGAACTCAGGCTTCGCTATGGAGAAGACCTGCTCCAAGGACATGGTCACTTGGCTCTTCAGTAAAATGTCATTTAATATCTCTCTTGCATCATTTTTCCTTTCCAACTCAGAAATTAATACAGCCTTTGGAGTTCTCTTCTTTTTCTTCTTCTTTTCTTTGTCAGCTTCTTGAATACTTTCTTGAATTTCATCTTTCTTTTGAACAGGTTCTGGTTCTTTCTCTTTCTCTTTAGTCAGTTCTCGAATCTTAGTTGGCCCAGCCGGCCTCTTTCCCTCTCTTATCTCTTTCTTCTTTGCCTCTTCCTTTGAAACAACAGGCTCTTTGAATTGTACTTTCTTTTCTGGCTCTTTAGCCTTTTCTTCGGCCTCTTGGCTTTGCTTTCTGGTCACTCTTCTTTCTGGCTCAGTCTCTTCCTGACTCTCATCACTTTTCCTCTTTTCCTCCACATTTGCTATGTGCGAATAGACCGAGGATTCATCAACAGGAGACTTCCAGACAGTCTTCTGCATAATGGCATCCCTAGCCCTCACTAAAGCCTCTATGGAATAATTTCTTTGGGGTCGAGGTCTAGGCACTTTTTCATCTTCCTCCTCAACAGGTTCTAATCGTGCAGCTGATGTACTTGCATTATTGCCAGATAAATCTTCATAAAACTTCTTCATTCCCCCCTTTCCCCAATTCACAGGTAGAGGAAGGCGGGTCCTGAAGTCACATAACTTCTTATCGATATCTATCACCAGTTGATGCTCTTTTGCTAGCTTAAGCTCTTCACAGGCATATGAAAAATGCTCTTGTGCATCACACCATACGCATCTCTTAGCCCCTCCAAACCCACCAGTCGCTCGTCTCTCAAAAGGTCCAGTGTTTCTTTGAAATGTGGTTTGCACTGGTGGTGTAGGTATCTGTTGGGCAACAGGCTGCACTAGAGGTGCAGGCTGTGGCATCACATAGCCTTGCATATTTGGAATGGGCATAGTGCCTCTCTGTAATGTATCTACATAACTCGTACTCGCTTGAGGAGGAGTGGGGTCCTGATATCCCATAGAATAAACTTTATTATGGATACTGGCCATTTCTTTTGACATAGACGCTTGCATCGTAATAAGATTCTCTATATGTCGACTGAGAATCTCAACCTGTAGCTCCATTGGCAATCGCGAAGTGGATGAAACATTAGCAAATGCTGACGTTGCAGGCACATTCGGAATTGCCGGAAGTGGAGCTTCCCTAGGCGGTTGTGGTGTTACCACTGCAGGTCTATCGTATAACACCGCCTGGCGTTGCCTCATTTGGGCAACCGCTTCTACCTCTCTCCTCACTACACCCCAATCTTCAGTCAATCCAAATCTCTTCCTAGGCTCTTCAATCCTCCTTTCGACCTCAGTCCTGTCTTCAAGACTTAAGATCCTAAGGAAAGATATAACTAGGTCAGGTTTCAAAGCATCTAAATCGGCTTGTGGAAGTTGTTCATATCTTCTCAAGAACTCATTCAAAAGTTGAGTAAGGGATGCAGTGGGCTTCGGAGAGCTTATCCACCGCAAGAACCCTTCTCTACTGTGTTGGGAAAAGTCTTCTAAATAAAACAGCTTATGCAATTCTTTTCTGAATTCGGCCCAAGGCTTTGCTATATGTGCTGTAATAGGGGCTAAAATAGATCCTGATACTACCCGTGTGAAGTAATGTGTAAACACATCCTCGGGTAGACCATAAATCCGTGCCTGTTCCTCAAAAACATCTAGGTACTCGGTTACGTTCAAGCCTGTAAACTTTCCTTTTTCTCTCAATACCGCTTGGACTACGCGGGCCCCTTGTTTCTCTATTACCATTTCCTTGAATATATCCTCCATCTCTCTTCTCTGCTCTGTCCTAGAATGTAGCACAAGGTCCAGTGTAAGTGGTTCAACTATCTCTCTAAGCTCAGAGTAGAGATCAGAGAAGAGGCTTGATGAGTCACGAGCCAGGAGGTAAAGGTCAGTCTAAGCTCTTTGATTTGCCTAGGCCAAAGTCTAATCGAACTGTCCTCTCTTCGATTCCCAAGATTTCAATGTATTTTCCCCCTTTTTGTGATAAGTTTTCTAATGTTCTGTCTAAGCTATGAAATCAGTAAATCCCTAGTCTAAGCGAGAAAAAAATTCACACACGTATGGACTAAACTAATGCAAAGTGTGGATGCTCAAACTCAAGCAGCAAGACAATCTTTCTGTTTCAGCAGTGTATGTGAAGCAATGCAAAATTTCAAATAACTTGAAATGCTGGCACCTGAAATCTCTGTCCGATGCCGAGGTTCTTGTCTGTCTTCTCAAGGAGTAGGTGACGCGATGAGGATCACCGGGCAACCGCCTCGCTTCACGTCGCGTTCAGGTATCAGGAAGAAGGAGGTCGTGGCGGGAAGCCGGTGCCGGCGGGGTTGGATCAGGCCCCGCTCTGGTGCGTCGTTCCTGCTGTCCTGCGAGCGGCGTCTTCGTGTTGGGCGCCTCGCTTGTGCTCTCCGGAGCGTGCACGATCCTCGTACGTGTGGGCCCCTCGCCCCTCGGAAGTGTCGAGACGTGGGACCATGGGTGTCGGAAAGAGACGATGGGGGGTACCGCAGTGAAACACGTGATGTAGATCAAGCTCGAAGATACAATCGGAAACGGAACTGAAGCCTCCAATAAAATGAATGATACAAACAGGCCGCTACAATGCGGGCCGACGGTACAATAAAACCGCTACAGTGCGGTGCGATGATACAATATAAACGTCGCCGCTACAGTGCGGATCGGCCGATATAAAATAGATCCCTCGCTACAGTGCGAGAAACCGCCCTCGAGATTCTGCTTCGATCTTCGCAGTCCAAGCTTTTCTTCCAACTTTACTTCGGTCCGTTCTTTTCTTCAAGTATCCTCCGCAATGGCCTTCCTTCTCTTTATTTCAGATAATCAGAAACCGCATAAACCTGTAGGAAGGTTCCACAAGAAAGGCCACGGGGGGGGGGTCTTTATCTTCAGTCTTCAATCACTTTCTCTTCACTTCATATAATCAGCATCCACATAAACCTGTAGGAAGGTTACACAAGAAAGACCACGGGGTAGGGTCTTTATCTTCAATCTTCAATCACTTTCTCGTCACTTCATATAATCAGCATCCACATAAACCTGGAGGAGACGATCCACAAGGGCAATCCAAAGGATGGGGGAAGAAACAAATGAGTTTGGACTTATTTATAGGCCCCTCCCTAAGACTTCCTTCTAGAACGTTCTAACCTCCTCAATGAACTTTCTATTTTTGGCGGACTTTTTAATTTTTCCCCTATACTATGGTTTTGGTTTCACACTGGATATTTACAATTTAATTGGTTTTTAGGGTTTGACCTACAGAAACCGCCATTTCCAAGGGTCCAACCTAGGGTTTTTGATTGGGAAATTTAGGGGTTTGCTCACAATTATCTCAAGCTCGTCAATTTAACGGTTTATTTACAATTTCGGCCTAAATTCCAAGGGTTTCCAAGGGTTCAAGTTCATTTTTCATGGGATAAACTCGTGTTTCCAGTCAGTTTCAAGGGACAAACCTAAAGTTTTCATGGGTCTAACGTCAGTTATTTACACGCACGGTTCTAACGCACATCTCTAACATGGTTTCTTAACACACATGCAATCAAATCAGTCAAATCATGCATGAAATGTATCCTCTTTAGATCAAAACATCACACAAACCGTCATAAAACAATGAACTTTTGAAAAAAAACAATGCACACTCCCTACGGGATTTCATACCGACAACGTGCTGAGACAAAAAACTAAATATCTAGTCGAGTAATGCGTAAGTAAATCAAGCATCCAACAACTTGCTGATAGAGAAGGACATCAAATGCGTCTCCAACATCATGAACATTCAATGATAAACCTATCTCCATAGGAGTGGCAATAGGTTTAAAGTGTTGGAGACCTTTTAATCTCCAAATGCTTGATGTATATGGATCTAAGATCACATCTATATCAGTTGTAGACCAACCTTTACACAGAGATTACTTCAATTTACCAAATCAACCATGAACAATTCTCTGACTGAAAATTTTCCTTCTTCAAGAAGTCTGCTTCCAAGATTGACTTTCTTACCTGCACATATCTTCAGATTTCTTCAATCTAATAATATACATACCTTCAACCTACCTTTGCGCAATCATATTAACCATTTATCCTTCAAAAGAATCATTAAAACTTTGATTTGATCCTTAAGATCAAAGGTATGTCAAAAACTGTCTTCCAGGAATGGCGACTTTGACATGGTCAACTTCTTAAGTTGATTTCTGACAGCTCAAATCCCGTTTTGCTAAATTCTTTTAGCCATAGCTTGCTTACCTTCTAACTTAGATTTTGAATGCTCACTCATTAAAAACTTTACACTATGCACTGAGATCTAAGCAAAACATTGACACGGAAAAGTGCGCGACTCTGAGAAGTCTGAGTGCAGATTCTACATACAAATGTTCCTATTGATCATTCTTAGAGTAGGAAAGGAATTAGATCATCAAAATTTGAACATAGATTCATTAGCTTTCAGATTAGATGTGTACAAAAGGATTTCTGATCCACATGATCAGACTGAGAGAACTCAGAGAAAAACTCGTAGCTAATTTTCTTAGAAAAGACTCTCTACACATCTACCTCTATGACACTTGTCTTATACATATTTCTTTACATCTTTGACTTATGTACATATAGTTTTGGACTTATCTCACATCTATTAAATTATTCGTTATCATCCTAAGGATTATATATACTCAGATTACAAGAATTTCCAACTATAATGTACATATGTATACAAGCCATCATTCTGAAATCTTCTTCACTTTTTCAAGTGTCTTCTTCCACTTCAATCTGATTATGAGCTTGCTTCAAACTTTTTATAATCACCAATTTGTGATTGGTTTGTTCCAACAGCTCCCCCTCAATCACTAATTGTGATTACTCCATTCTTCTTCACTCCTTCCATCTCTTTAAATCTCTGTAGCTTAGGTCCATCCAAGCTTTTTCTCATCATATCTGCAACTTGTTCTTTTGTTGAAGTATACATCACTTCAATCTCTTTATCAAGTACCTTTTCTCTTAAGAAATGATATTGAATTTCTATATGCTTAGTCCTGACATGAAAAACAGGGTTAGCTTCCAAATACAAAGAGCTCATATTGTCTCCAAAAATAATTGGAGTACTCTGATCAGCTCCAAAACTCTTCAACAAGGTCTTTAACCATATTACTTCTTTTGCATCCTCTACCATTCCTTTATACTCAGCTTCTGTGGATGACAAAGCAATTGTATGTTGCTTCTTTGAGCACCAAGAAACTAATTTATCTCCAATATAATAGAGATACCCATGAGTGGACCTTCTATCATCTCAATCACCTGCCCAATGTGCATCACTAAACACTTTGATTCTTGTGTCAGAAGTAAATCCATAATACAGACCTTCACTTAGGGTTCCTTTGATATATCTGAGTACCATTTGAGCTGCAATCCAATGAGTCTTCTTTGGATAATGCATGAATTGTGATAACACACCTACTGCATATGATAGATCTGGCTTTGTCAAGGTAGCATAGACTAAACTACCTACCAAACTCTGATATTTCTTTATGTCATTAAATTCTTCACCTCCATACCTGCTCAACTTATGATTTACCTCCAATGGTGTAGTTGAAGGCTTGCAATCCTCCTTGTTGAACTTGACCAAAAGATTTTGCAAGTATCTCTCTTGTGTAACATATACTCCATGTTGAATATATACAATCTGCATTCCTAAGAAATAAGATAAGTTTCCCAAATCACTTATCTTAAACTCCTTCTCTATTTGTTTCTTAAGCTCATTGATTCCTTGAGCATCTGTACCTGTGACAATAATATCATCAACATAAATACACATGTATATGTATCCATTTTCACTTGCCCTCACTAGCAAGCTACTATCTGCCTTTGATGCTTGAAATCCACAATCATTCAAGAACTTGACAAGCCTGTAATTCCATGCTCTTGGGGCCTGCTTGAACCCATACAAAGCTCTCTTGAGCTTACACACATAATCTGATCCGATTGAATCCATAAAGCCTTCTGGTTGCTCCATGTATACTTCATCTGCAATGTACCCATTCAGAAATGCATTCTTCACATCTAATTGTGATAACTTCCATCCTTTACAAGCAGCAATAGCAATCAATGATCTAATTGTAGACATCTTAGCAAGAGGACTAAAGGTTTCATCATAATCTACCCCATAACTTTGGGCATAACCTTTGACCACAAGTCTAGCCTTGTATCTAGACACCTTTCCATCTACAAACCTTTTTGTTTTATACACCCACTTACATCCAATGACCTTCTGATTCTTTGGTCTTGGCACTAATTCCCATGTTTCATTTTCAAGTAGAGCATCATACTCTTCTTGCATTTCCTTCTCCCAATTCTGTTTACCTTTATCTTCTTCATATGTAATTGGATCCTCTTCTGTTTATAATAATTGTTGTTGTAGGACTGAGATTGAAAGTTTCTTCCACCTCCTCTAGCATATGATGTCCTACCACCTCTTCCTCTGAAGTTGCCTCTTCGGTTTCTACCTCCTCTTCCTCTTTTATTAAAACTCTAATTATTGCTTCCACCATTTTGATTGTTATACCAACAATCATTTTCCAAATGATTGGTTCTACCACAAATCCAACAAGCTTTAGTATTATCTTTGTTCTTGCCTCCTCTTCCTTTACCTCTGAAATTCATTTTTCCTTTTGTAAAGTTAGCTTGGCTTGAAGATCCTTCATCATCAGTTGACTGCTTCCCTTTGCCATTCTTTTTCTTGTCCTTGGAGTACATGGCTTGACTTGCACTCCTATGATTATCTCCCTTAATGTCCTGCTCAAAAGTTAGCATGTGTCCTAGCAATTGATTAAGATCAGGAGTAAAGTGATATAATGACAATTCTATGGAAAATATGAAAGGCTTCCACTTCTCATCTCCTCTATTGCCTTACCAACTTATCCTCTTCAATGTCTTCATCTACTGCTCCCAACCTATCTGCAATATCCTTCATCCTTGCCACATAATCAGAAATTGATTGTGAGCTCTTCTTCTTGAAAGTTCTCAGCCCATAATGAAGACTTCCTTGACTTGGTTGTATTTTGGAAATGCTCTTCCAAAGCATTCCAAACATCTGTTGCACTTTCCAATCCTCTAATGTGAGGTAGAAGATAATCATTTACAGCCATGTAAATGATGCTCCTAGCTTGAGCATCCTTTCTCATCCAGGTCTTCAAATCTGCAAGCTCTTCCCTAGTTGGAATACTATGATCTACAAACTCAGGCTTTTCTTCTTCTCCTGTAATGAATGCCATCAAATCTTTGCTCATGAGGTGTGCCTCCATCCTCATGGACCAAGCTGGATAGTTCTCCCTATCTAGCTTATCAATCTGCAAGCTTTCTCCCATCTTTTGATCTTTTGTGTCTGCAATTACTATGATTTATGATAATAAAGTGTACCTTTGATATGAAGCTTCAATCTTTCTTGATCTTTCGAACTCGTGCTTTGTAATTCTGCATATTATCTTCAAGAATTTGTCCTTGTCCACCTTCGATTAGAAAGAACTTCAACAGTCGGGACTTCCAATGCCTTTACTTCACTTATATTGCACCTTCAGCTCTAATACCACTGTTGGAGACCTTTTAATCTCCAAATGCTTGATCTATACTGATCTAAGATCACATCTATAGCAGTTGTAGACCAACCTTTACACAAATATTACTTCAATTTACCAAATCAACCATGAACAATTCTCTGAGTGAAAATTTTACTTCTTCAAGAAGTCTGCTTCGAAGATTGACTTCCTTACCTGCACATATCTTCAGATTTCTTCAGTCTAATAATATAAATACTTTCAAGCTACCTTTGTGCAATCATATTAACCATTTATCCTTCAAAAGAATCATTAAAACTTTGATTTGATCCTTAAGATCAAAGGTATGTCAAAAACTGTCTTCCAGGAATGGCGACTTTGACATGGTCAACTTCTTAAGTTGATTTCTCATAGCTCAAATCCCCTTTTGCTAAATGCTTTTGGCCATAGCTTCCTTACCTTCTAACTTAGATTTTGAATGCTCACTCATTAAAAACTTTACACTATGCACTGAGATCTAAGCAAAACATTGACACGGAAAAGTGCGCGACTTTGAGAAGTCTGTCTGCAAATTCTACATACAAATATTCCTATTGATCATTCTCAAAGTAGGAAAGGAATTAGATCATCAAAATTTGAACATAGCTTCATTAGCTTTCAGATTAGATGTGTACAAAAGGATTTCTGATCCACATGATCAGACTGAGAGAACTCAGAGAAAAACTCGTCGCTAATTTTCTGAGAAAAGACTCTCTACACATCTACCTCTATGACACTTTTCTTCTAATGACTCTCACACATATTTGTTTACATCTTTGACTTATATACATATAGTTTTAGACTTATCTCGCATCTATTCCATTATTCCTTATCATCCTAAGGATTATATATACTCATATTACAAGAATTTCCAACTGTAATGTACACATGTATACAAGCTATCATTCTGAAATCTTCTTCACTTTTTCAAGTGTCTTCTTCCACTTCAATCTGATTATGAACTTGCTTCAAACTTTTTATAATCACCCATTTGTGATTGGTTTGTTCCAACATATAGTCCTCAAGGCTAAAATGCTGCAATAATGCATCAATATATTTCGTTTGACACAAAGCCATTCCACCATCAACTTGCATAAATTGAATGCCCAAATAATGATGCGAATGCCCCAAACCAAACATCTCAAATGAGGCAGTCAAATTAGCCTTAAAATCAGCGACATGCTTCTCATGAGGACCAATTAGGAGCATGTCATCAACATACACAATAATGATTAGAAGCACATCGTTAGCACACTTAACATATAAGGTGCTCTCACTTGGACTGTTCTCAAAACCATGTGCAATCAGATAGGCATGTATCTTTTAATACCAAGCATATGGTGCATGCTTTAACCCATATAATGCCTTCTTTAACCTGCATACCTGGTTTTCATGCCCTTTCTCCACAAAGCCATAGGGCTAAAAAACATATACTTCTTCATGCAAGTCACCATCGAAAAATGCACTTTTAATGTCCAATAGATGTATGTTCGAACCATGATGAGCTGCAAATGCACAGATGCTATGAACAGTAGTCATTCGGCATGTAGGTGCAAAGGTCTCATCAAAATCAATGCCTCTTTCCTACGCATAACCCTTTGCAATAAGCCTAGCCTTATACCTATCAACTGTTCCATCACGTTTACGCTTCGGCTTGTATACCCACTTATTGCCAATGGCCTTCTTGCCAGGAAGCAAGTCACATAAAGACCAGGTACCAATTTTCATGATAGAATCATATTCAAATTGCATTGTAGCCATCTAATGTTCAGAATTTTATGCTTCATCAAATGAAACAGGCTTAGTCTCATCATAGAGACTAGAGGTAGCCATAGCATAACAATCTGATGCAAAAGAGGCACTATGAGATCCTGAACGAGTATGGTATGATAGAGGTGCATCTAATTTGCTATCATGCAAAGTCTACACCAGCGATTTTGGCATAGTTTTTTCCTCCTCAATATCAACTCTCTCATAGGAAAACTATATAAGAAGACCTCTCCATCAAAGAAAGGAGAAGTTGAGAGACAGACGGAGGAGACACAAGACCTCTACATAGTGTGTAGAGAGGGGAGTCCCTTCCTTTGCTACCCTTCACTCCTACCAATCCCACACAAAAACTATATAAGAAGACCTTTTCATCAAAGAAAGGAGAAGTTGATAGATAGGTGGAGGGGACACAGACACAAGATCTCTACATAATATGTAGAGGGGGGAGTCCCTTCTAGCTTCTCCTAGGGGTGGATGGCAGATTGAAGCATGGAATTGGGAGCTCTGTGAAGGAGGAGTGGATCAAGCACTTGACTACAATAGGTGGAGTTGAGCAAGGGTAGCGACCATTGGAGTTGAGCAAGGGTAGTGTCCATTGGAGTTGAGCAAGGGTAGCTTCCACTACCTGCCTTACAAGTTCTCAAGTTCCTAGGCCGAAAAGATGTCTTCCTTTTCTTGCAGAGCAGTGAGTTGGGGCTCTTCCCCTCAATTGTCCATCTCTTAATGTTATTTTATTGTGTCTTGTCCATGTAATTAGTCATCAGATTATTTTGTATTGGAAGAAGTTTCCTACTCTTGTCTATGTACTGTTGCTTTTATTTCAAGTCATTGTTTGTTCTTGTAAGAATGGTTTCTACAAATAAGATGGTAGCATCTCATGTAATGTTTTTTTTGAAAGAGTCCTAGAATCAGTGATGTTCTAAATCTTCAATAAGGTGCATAACCAACCAACTGCTGTTTTTTTGGTGTGTGCTTGAGAGAGCTTAGGGTATCCCTAAAGAGACCCCCCTTGAGTAGAAGGTGCCCTAAGAGATTAAGCATTCATTTTTTCCTCTTCAAAATGGAGTCCAAGGATCTCCATTCTTCAAAGGGAAGATTCTTCTTGAAAATCTAAAATGCTTCTTGAGGTTATAATGGAAAAGGAAACCATCCATTTTTTGTTCCTCCCTAGTGATTCCTTGTACTTCCTTTAAGTCATAGGGTGTACCTGATTTCTAGTACCAAATGCACTTCGTTCTGTAGAAGATAGGTAGGAAAGTTGGTTTGCAGGATGCATTGGACGTGCCACGAGAACCTTGTTTGTTTATGATGTAGACAACCTCTCCCAGAATGTACAAAGTTTGGGCTCAAAATAATGATCACGCATTGGAATTTTCTATCGCCTAGATGATGTCAGAGTGTAATTCAGTTCCCGTAACAAACTACAAAGGGATCGATGCCTTTGGATAGATGCATGCCACACATTATGCTTATGATGTTGTGATATTTATCTAGGTGACAATGGCAATGGAACACATGATAAATTATGCAGTCCCTTGAGATTGGCACCTTTGTGTCTTGATCAGGAATGAAACAATGTAAAATGAGAAAATCTCTGACTTCCACCACAATTTCCTTAGACTTTCCCCTTGCAACTGGTAATGAGGCAAAGCATAATACAACTTTCTGTTGGTAACATATCATAACAAACTTGCATTGTGAGAAGTTTTCAACAGTAGTTATGATGAAAGAATGCACCTACCTAGTCTCACTATCATAGATGAAGCTGTCAAGATAGCAGACGTCTTTTAGAGCACTGTCCCAGCTTTCGATTTTTGCAGCATCACTCCTTTTCACTTCAGATAGGTGCCTAACCATCTCACGTTGCATGCCATAGAAAACAGGTATGAATTTGGGAGGTGGATTAGGTGTGCCCAAGAGACTCGTTTCTTCATGATTTCACCGGTTTCATCTAGATAGCACCTAGAACTTGCAAAATCTTGGCTTAGAATTATAATGAACATATTCAAGCTTTCTATGGCAACATTGATCTCAGATTGTACATCTTTTGCCATAGTCATCTGGTAAGCAACAAAGCACGTAGTGCCCTTGGACATAAACATGATGCGTAGAGTGCACACAACGTTGCTCTTTGTTCCGGTCCTATGGCAGATGAACACAACATATTCTTGACTCATCATGGTATTCTTCCTTGAGCCTCTTAACTTCTCTCTATGCCTCCTACGAAATTCATAAAAAACACCATTGCTTCCTCCTTTGTCATGCAAAATAGTCACTGCCAACTCTTCTATATGACTAAGTTACTAACTACCCAGTAATGTGATAAGCTTCCTGTTTAAAAGAGCGGTTTGTTACTCTGATGCTAGAAGATACATAACCATAATTGAGGCCCATATATTTATTTATGGGATAGAGATACTTGTGAACTTCAGTTTCAAGCTCTTATTAACCTGTTTAGGATGTATTACAGAAATATAACCTGAACGTCTGTGAAAAAACAGCATAATACCTGAAATCAATACTTAATTTTCCCAAAATCAGAGTCAGAATAAGTACTGCGGATGCATAAGGGCGAAATCAAAAATTATAAGTAATTGAGAATAGATCTTACTTCTTATTAGATGTTATAGATGCATCAGAACTTTACCAAAATTGAAGATCAGTTTGATTGGCAAGAAATCATCAGAATTCTAATCTTTGCAGAGCTGGATCTGCCATGCTGCTTGATCGTGTTACAGCTTCTAAGGCACACACTATTGAGTGTGGACAAGATTACAGCTCTAACAAATATACACATCAATCTCCGAATACGTATTACCTATGTAAGATACACACCAATCTTCTCAATCGTAGTACCACTATTATATGATAGCTGACATACAAATAATTTTTCCTTTCCTTGAAAGGCATAGATGTGAGATCGATATTCTTTCTTGAGCCTCTTAACTTCTCACTCGGACTTCACATTTGAATCCTTAAAAGGTTCATAATTACGTCCTTTTTCATGTAGAATATTCACTGTCAAATCTTAAGCTTCGAGATCTTTTAGAAGCTTCTGAGGGAAATAATCATACATGAGGGGAAACAGTTTTATTTGTGAAGTTGTTGGCTGATTTTCTATCTTCAAATTCTTCAGGAGTTGGATCAAACATCCAAACAGGCAGTCCTGCATGGAATGGCCAACTACCTAGGAATTCGATAGACGTCCTCTTCAGAAGAGCAATTTTGTACTATGGTGTTAGGAAAGATACATCACTTAACTAATCCTATATATTGATTTAAGAAATAGAAACATTGGTGAGCCTCAGATTCAAGCTTTTTCTTAACTCTGCAATGTGTTAAATTCAATACAGAGTTTCCCCACCACTGGATCAGATACTATAGTGTCAATAGACACATCAGACTGAAGTGTATGGTTGGAATGATTGAGAATAGAGTGATGGAAATTGTAAGCGTCTCCATCAGATATTACAGACACGTCAAGACTTCATTGGAATTGATGTTTAATGTGGTTGATAATAAATCACCAAAGTTTTAAGCTTTGCCATTTGGTTGGGTGCTCCTCACCCATCCTATCTAGGCATACAATATTTTTCATTTCCTTTACTTAAATACAAATTTTCCTCGCTTTCAGAAAAAAAAAATGACAAGGCTTGCAATCTGGGATCTCACATGCTTCTTGATCATTTTCATCTTTTCAGACACACATCATTTGTTGTGAATAAGGATTATGCATCTAAATAAATAAACAGATCGATCTCCCAAAACGTATTACCTCCGATTCATGTACACCAATCAACTTATATGCGGTACCTCTGTTATATGCTGGCTGACACAGTAAGATTTTTTGGTTTCCGTCAGTGGCAGAGATGTGAGATTGAAATTACCTCATATCCAGCTAGCGAAGGTTTTGCCATGTTTTGATATGCAGTTGGGGGGTTGTGGTAGGTAAGCAATGGCAAAGGCTCTGCTGCGTTCTGATGTGCTGCGTTCTGATTTCCAACTAGGAGTAGAAATGAGCATGAAATGAATTATGCTTTGCACACGTCCTTCCTTAGAATCTGGCATACCTTCGAGTTCCTATGGGACATGTGTATAATAGACATATCCAAATATTTTCAGGTGAGAAGGGTCTTGCTTTCTCCCACTCCATGCTTCTAGTGTCATGTCATGTACCCCCTAAAGTTGGGCACCTATTCATGAAATGTAATGTAGGAGAAACAACATCTAATTGATAGAACAATGGAACATGCATTTCATTTTGCAATCACTAGATAGATCTTATGTAGCACTTTGCAAATACCTGCTTAAAAATTTATGCATATTTTGACCAAGTTGACTTGTTGAGTAGCCTTTGACCTTTGAAAAAATCTACAAAATATGAATGATTCTCTTGTTGAAAGTTCATTTCCAACAAAAGTTTCATTCCAAAATAATTAAATTGCACCCTTCTAAACAATATTATATATGAAAAAAAGGAACTTTTTGATTATTCATTGTTGATATCATTGATTTCTTGTCATTACATTTTGGCATAGTAGAAGAATGAAGATCAAGAACATGTAATAAAAGAAATCTGTGAACTCTCTTTACCAATCCATTTTTCTTTAACACCCTATTTGTCCCTCTCTCTCTATTAAAATTTACCATGTACTAAAAGAAATACTAATTTTAAACTCATTTTAGATGGAAATCAAATATTATTGGGGAGGGATCTAAAAAAGAAAGACAATCCTCCACTCTTTGATGTATCACATGTACGACAGTTTCAAGTTCACTTATATAGTTGAGACATGTATGCATAAACTCTTTATTTATCCCCAATATTCGTTTATTTTGTATAAACTCTCTATCTTTCTTCCTATGCATTTAAATTTTATCGTCATGCTTCTTTATGAGAGAATAGATTTCGAGATAATGGTGGGAAAATGAAATGCAAGCAAATTAAAAAGTCAATTACATTTATCATCTATTGCATCCTATTAATAATGGGAAAAGGAATGTGAACCCATACTAAAAGGCCATGCAATGATGAACGGGTCTTCTTCTTTTACAATTCCATCAAAATTATGGTTTTCCACAACTTACAAGTCAAGTCGATTGTGCACACTTAATCATCTTACTTTACTATGCTCACAAGCAGTAGAGATTAGAAATTTATTCTCCAATTTACTTAGGCATTTATCATTATGATGCTCGTCAAAACTGATTTTGAGCACATCAAAGATTTTTCTTTATCTTTTGAAGATATTTCAAGTTTTCTTCTTAATATTCTTTGTTAGAATTATCAAAAAGATTGAAGGTTGTAACAATGGAAGCCCATTACATGCTTCAACAATAATTTGTGATAATGCCTGGAGGTTTGTAGATGGCTTTGATTTCACAGAGCATGCCAATAAAACAACCACTTTGACATCTCAAGTGGCATTAGGGCGAAAAACGGCCAAAAAGGGGTTGTTTGCTAATGAGAGATTAAGGAAATTGACAAATAGCATCTTTCCACGTGTACAAGAATATAACATTGCTGTCTCTTTTAACTGTATGAAGAATTTCTTTTTTTAATACAATTTTCTCTAAAAGTGCCACTAAAGTGATGAAGAGTCTTGTATTCAGTGTACAATTTTTCAGTTTGATGCAAAAAAAGATACTTTTGCACACTACACAAAGCATATTCTCGAATTTCCAAGAAGGAATTGATTTTTGAAGATACGAAATATTTTTGGGTTCACAAAATTTCATGATCATTCAGCGACAGGGTTTACATCAAATCAAAAGTTTCCACGTGTACAAAGCCTTTTTCTCTATAAATACTGCCGAAATTTGTGAATGTCGGTTTCTCGCTTTGAACATTCTTCTTCTCCTAAGTTCAAATGGCTTCTTCTTCTCGTCGTCCTTCCAATCGCGTAACTTCATGTGAGTTTTACAACAGAAGAGAGGATTCTTTGTGGAAACCTCTTTCTGTGAACGTAAATGAATGGGTAACTATGCTTCCTAGCTGCAGAGGTGCCCATAAAGTCAAGCGTGCCAAAAGAGACAACACAAGGAACCACTAGAAAGGACGTATTCTTAGTTTCAAATTGAAGAGATGCGGTTGGTTTGCACGAGTACAACATGTGTACACCGCTAAGGATCTTGTTCTAGAAAATCATCTGCAATTCCCTTCGTACTGTAAGTGAAGTTTGACAATGCTCTTCTATCATTCCAGTTGTTTTTGTATAATAAAACATATGTTTTTGTACTGCAGATATCTTTCCTTCCAATATTGTGGAATGGCAACCTGTTGAATGTTTAACAGGAACATTCAGAGTTCTTCATAAGGAATATGCAGAACTCATGTATGCAGACAAATCTGTTCAATTTTTCAATAGCATAGAGTTATTTGTCCATTATGCAGACTATCAAGTGCCATCAGGGAGGAGTTCTTATGGAAATCTTGTACATGTACCTGGTCCTTGCATCTCTTCATTAGATTGGGATGCTCCTGATCATTCAACAGTTTCAAGTTTTCTATGCAAAATTAAATTTGACATCCAAAAGGCAATGTCAGCAGCCCGAATTTCGAGAAGGATAAAGATTCAATGGTTTTTGCCTATTCATGTCTTTGTAGCATGCTTTAAAAACATGTTATTACAGAAAACAAAAACAATGTGGTTGAATAGGAGAGTCTCTATTTCAGAGATTCATGATGTTTTAGGTAGGGAATGGGATAGCAAAGAAGTTCAAAAGCTAGGTGACATTATTTTATGTAAAGTTAGTCCCAATTCTCTTTCAATCTCATATCAGATATGTCGACAATCTCTGGCTCTAGGATATGACTATAGAAGGTGGAAAAAAAAGCTTGGACTTTGGATAGCCTTGGACTCAGAGGAGAGCTGTCCAGAATTTGAGTTAGAAGTATTGATTCATCTAGATTTTCAATCAAGGAAAATAATTGTCACTGCAAATTGGAATCTCAGAAATGTAAGGGAGCTCCTAGAATACCTTGATGAGGTATCATCTCAGTGTAGATTCTCAATTGATGATGCAATAGTTAACATTAGATCAGAGAAATCATTATCTTGCATAAGTTGCCTGCCACCAAGGGTGATTAAGTTCCAACCTTTAAGATTGTAACAAGTTAACCCTGACATTCTTACATAATATATCTTCCTCTAATAGAAGCTTCTATTGATACTTCCATTGAATTTTCTTTGCAGGATGGTTACAAAGAATGTGTGTTAAATTATTAATTTTAGATGTCTATATTCATATTTGCATTCTTTAATTTACTTTCAAGATTTGATGAGGTTCTTATTGTACAATGATAAGAATATAAACCAAGACATTCTTAGATATTTTTTAGGTCCTTAATTTCATATTTCCATTGATTTTTATTTGCAGGAGTGAATTGATGACTTCAATTATCCCCCTTCATCTAAACTCATATTGGCATTTTTTTGTTTAATCTTAACATTCTGATGAGGTTCCAACTAAGAAATAATTATATAGGAACTTGCATAAGTTAATTCTAGATGAACAAGAGATCTAGAATTCAATATCTAATTTCAATTTAATTATTATAGTCTATCAAACGTGCACATTAGTCTCAATTACATAATTCGATTCTATCCAACTTTTCTGTCCTCAAGTAATGCAAGAGAAATTATCATGGTACACATAACAAGTAATATAAGAGAGGGTGGAGAACCTGGTGCAAATTCCAATCCAAGGTTTGGTATTTCAAAATTAGAAGAGCATGACTTAAGGCATAAAACAGAGGAGACGAGATAAGTGAAGACGACCGATGCAAGCGACTAGTGCAATCTGAACTTGTCGGATGGCCCTTATCGCTTAGATCGGTCGTGTTAGCAAACTACCGTGAGAGACTTCAACAAGTGACCTTGCGTAAAGATTTGACTCATGAGTATAAAAACAACTAGCAACAGCGATGAAATGGATAATACGATTGATGCAAGCGATAGGGGCAATCCAAAATTCTTTGATTCCCCGTATCGCTTGTATTAGTCGTGTCCTCTTAATTCTTTATATCCTTCTGTATCTTCTCCAATTTAAACTTTCCAACAAGAATGAAGTAAGAAACCCACAATGCATTCATATTTGTGACATGAACAAATTTAATTGGACCATGCAATGAACTTTTGTTTAACTCTCAAGAGGTTCAATACAATTGTATATTTCTCAAGCATATAAATATTGTAAAGGAAAATAAATATGGTTACAATGACCATCTTCTAGATGAAGATTGGCATAAGTACATACAATTTGTACATAAATAAATCTTCCAACCTATGTTGGTTTTACAATAGATTTCAATCTAAGACTAAAAAATGATTTAACCCTTTCTATCCTTTTTGGAGCCCTGTTTTCTCTTTTGCTTCTGTCCCTTTTTGGAGCTCTCATCTTGACTCTTTTTGTTGTTCCCATGCTTTAATGGTGAGTGAAGAGGAAGCCTTTTCTTTTTATCTTCGGACTGTTTTTTATCAGGTGGAGGGGGTGGAGGTGAGTCTGGATCATATGGGCAGATTGCATGTTTCATGATGCCATTTGTTGCTCTCTCTCTCTGATCAAGATGATCCATGCATCTGGGTAGTCTGATAAATTCAATTCAGGACTATAAAACCTTCTTTCCAAGAATCTTACAACATTTGCAATCACTCTCCAGCCACATGATGTTGAGTCTCTCTGCAATGGCACATGAATTTGTATGTATCCAAATTGCTTTTGTTCATTCATTTTAGCAATTCCAAGAAAATTCTGATCAATATGCATCTTGAGAAGCTTTGCATCACTGCATTGTAAAGTGAAAATCAGAATGGATGGCATGGCTTTAAAATAGAGAACAAAAAAATGTATAGTAACTTACACTTTGCAATTCCCATGCTGTGATTGAAGAGAATTGAGGAAAAGAGCTTGATATGCATTGAAGTCCACAATAATTAAACTCCAATGGCCCCTGTCAATGAGTTGCATGTAAATATACTTTCTTAAATGAAACAAATATCTTTCCAAAATGAAGATGAATACTTACTTTTCAATATATGGGTAGATAACACATTCTACCTCTTCTGTAAAATCCTGTAGAAAGGACTTGGCATCTCCATGTTTATGCAAAAAACACTGTGTCACCAGAGGATCTAAAATAAATACTTTTCCTCACATTATTGAAGAAGAACCTACAAATCAAGAAATAAAAATGCAGTTAAGGAACTAGAAAATTAAGCAAAACAAAAGCATTTTAAGGCCTCTAGATATACCTGAGTGAAATGTTGACCACACTATTTGATATTTCAACATGAAGCTCCCTCAACATTTTGTTGTCTTCAGGTCTAATGTCAAGAAACCAATATTTTTGCCATGGCATTGCAACATTAACTATTATCTACCCATCTCCTTTCTTGAGGAGCTCTTTATTTGCTTTCTGTAACTTTTGAATCTCGGTTAAGATGACACTTTCCTCTGTAAATAATCCCTGCATTTTCCTCTCCTCCTCACTATTTGCTACAGTTCTAGTTTCATGATCATGAGTGACCTGAGGGTTGATCTCTTCAATGACAACTATTGTTTTGGGTGCTCAAGCTGGAGGTATATTTAAAATATCGAAAATTTTTTATCATGGTGATCAATAGGAACCAGAGCTTTATCAAATTTATATCTTATTCTTGAAACAATAACATAATCCTTCGCCATTAATGTTACCCTATGAGAATGAGCAGCACATAAATAGGCATCATTCATAAAATCAATAGCAAAGTCCTCTGCAGCTTCTTGCAGGCATAGCAGTGCTTGAGTTTGCCACCTCACATTCAAGAAGGATGAGGTCTTCATCAAAGAACAGAGGTTGGCTAAGATCTGCTTGACAACTCTCATAAATGGAAGTCTAGGGATCAACAATCCCATAGACTTTTGAGCTCTTCTAATTTCCCTCAAGGACTTTACATGGTACTTGACCCTTTTTTTTGAAGGCTTTTCTAGCACATTGGCTTGAACCTTCTTGGGATTTTGCTCCTGGACATTTTCCCCCTGGGCATTTTGTTCCTGGGCATTTTGGTCCTGACCCTCAAGGTACAACTTCCTTGCAGTCTTTTTGGTCCTAGCCATACTCTGTACAAATCCAGAGTGTTTAGGCAAGGAATTAGGAAAAGTGGAAACTTACTCTCAAAAAGCTATGATCAATGACTCTTTCCACTGTCAAAAAATTATGATCAATGACTCTTTCCACTGTCAAAACTTACTCTGAAAAAGTTATGATCAATGACTCTCTCCACTATCAGAGACACGACCGATGCAAGCGATAGGAGTCATCCGGAAATGCCCAAATGTCCCTGATTGCTTGCATCGTTCGTCCTTGAATTCATCATCAAATATCAATCAAATATATCTTACAATGCAAAATACTCAATTATCACTAAGAAAAACATAATTTGAAAGCTATGATCAATGACTCTTTCCACTGTAAGAGACACGACCAATCCAAGCGATAAGAGTCATCCGTAAATGCCCGGATGTCCCTAATCGCTTGCATCGATCGTCCCTGAATTCATCATCATATTTCAATAAATACAAGTTAAAATAAAGGTAACAATGCGTAATAATCAAGCATCACCAAGGAAACCAAAATTTGCAAGCCATGATCAAGGACTCGATGCCATTTAAGAAACATGACCGATCCAAGAGATTAGAGTCATCCGTAAATGCCCGGATGTCCCTAATCGCTTGCATCGGTCGTCCCTGAATTCATCATCATATTTCAATAAATACAAGTTAAAATAAAGGTAACAATGCGTAATACTCAAGCATCACTAAGGAAACCAAAATTTGCAAGCTATGATCAAGGACTCGATGCCATATGACCGATCCAAGCAATTAGGGTTATCCAAAAATATCGGATGGACCGTGATCGCTTGGATCGGTCGTGTCCATATTACCTAACGCAGAGAGCGCTCTCTATAGAAATTGTGAAGAAGCAGCTTAAAAACTTGGTGGCGATGGAACCTCGACGCTTGGCAAGTGTTGACAAAAAAAAATGAAGGAAATGAATAGGGAAGCTTAAATAGGTCCCAGAACTGAGTTGACCATTGGTGCCACATGGCATGCCACATTGGTCCACATCATATAGCCATTGCGAATTCCAACATCTTTTGCCACGTGGCATGATTTGATTGGTCTGCATCATCTATCCACCTTGCATCGGCCAACGTACGCTTTGCCACATGGCACTATATGATTGGTCCACGTCATTCGACCGTTACTTCTTCCCTCCTCGCCTATAAATAGCTAGTTCCTTCCCAAACTCAAATTTTGAACCTTCAGGGAATTTGTCTCATTTACATGCATATTTTTCTTTCATCCCTGACACGACCGATACAAGCGATTTTACCCGTTTGACCTACGTTGACTCGCTCCAATCGCTTGCATCGGTTGTGTTCTCCTAATAGACATACAGGAGAAGCTGCAGTTAAGATGGAGGGAATGAATGAGATCCTTGGTGTCTCTCCATCAGAGAAACTTCTTGATTTCATGGTTCAAGAGGGTTTAACTGTAGATTATTTTCCTGATGCAATGACGATATTCAACCCCAAAATTGATTTTGAAAAACTCCTAGAGAAATTGAAAAGTTTTCTTAAGGATGAGTGGCAGATTTTCTTAGGGTTGATCAATGGAAGGATCCTTTCTATTTCTCAGAAAACCTATGTCCATCCTCACATCTTTGGGAAGGATCCAATAGATAGGGCTAAAATCACAAGAAAATGCAAAAGGATATCCCCTTTGCCAGGGAAGCTTGACTTCTGCCCAGAGCATGAAAAGGACTGCTCCTTGCTCCCTTTAAACATAGCCTTCTTGATATGGCTTGATCATATCTTAGTTGAAAAGGAGGAAAATGTTCATGTTGAAGACGAGCCTTTCTTAGAGCTGACACTTGAGGGAAGCTCAAAAACTATGAAGGTGTCATGGATATTTTTGAGGAGATCAATCTCCAAGCAGAAGAAGAGCAGGTCAAAGATTTTGATGTGGCCACTTTTAAAGCAGAAACTGCAATAAGGGAGCCAACTGAAGAAGTTCAAGTGTCTAAGAAGTCCCTACTTCTCCCAAATCTACATTTTTACTTTATCTCTAAAAAAGAGTTCATACCTCTATTTTACATTCAGGAACTTTGCAATCTAAGGGAGGACTACTGCCTTGAAGCTATAGCTGAGTCAGAAGAAGTTGCAAGGAGATTCATCAATAAGAAAGGAGAAAGAAAAATAGAATTTTTGCGTCTTGATTTGGATTTGTCTAATGAAGAATTCAAAGATTCATCACAAGCTCTTTCAAAATGCTTTGAGAAAGCTATCTCAGAGAAGCCAAGACTTGCTGATGAAGAGTTTGATGAGCATCAGAAGCAACTTGGAATGTACTTGTTTGGGCGCGGCTATTCATTCTTGGATGTTGTTGAGGACAAAGGAACAATTTGTATTGACTCAAAAGAGCTCATTGAGGAGGAAGATGAGGTCAAGGTATGCTGTTTAATATATCCTTATGAATTAAAGGTTTTGTCCGAGATCTCCATTTTTAGTGAGAAATTGACCACGACTGATGCAAGTGATAAAGCCCATCGGATAATTTCCGTTGGTCCTTATCACTTGCATTGGTCGTGTGCGGACTTGAAGAGGAAGATGAGGTCAAGGTATGTAGTAAAATATATTCTCATGATTTTAAGGCAAAGGAGATGAGATGCCACAATCGGTTTTCTCCAAGGTCTCAATTTACACTGAGAAGTCGATCACGACCGATGCAAGCGATAAGGCCCATCGGATATTTTTCGTTGGGCCTTATCGCTTGCATTGGTCGTGTTTGGACTTGAGGAAGATGACGTCAAGGTATACAATTAACTATATTCTCAAGATATTTAGGTTAAGGATATGAGATGGGCTTGATGCAAAATCTCTATCTTGTGTCAGATTTGTCCAAGTTCTCCATTAGAAGTGTCAGAAGTCGATCATGACCGATGCAAGCGATAAGGCCCATCGGATATTTTCCGTTGGGCCTTATCGCTTGCATCGGTCGTGTTTGGACTTGAGGAAGATGACATCAAGGTATACAGATAATTATATTCTCAAGAATTTTAGGTTAAGTATATGAGATGGGACCAATGCAAAATCTCTATCTTGTATCAGATTTGTCCAAGATCTCCATTAGAAGTGTCAAAAATCGATCACGACCGATGCAAGCGATAAGGCCCATCAGATATTTTCCATTGGGCTTTATCGCTTGTATCGATCGTGTCTAGGAGTTGCATGCAGCATTGATAATAGCTATCGGGCTTGTAAGAAATCCCCTCATTCATCAAATATTACATGTTTCTAGGTAGTTTGCAAAGAGATATTGATGACGACAGATGCAAGCGATAACGACTGTCTGAATTTCTCTAAAGACCCTAATCGCTTGCATCAGTCGTGTCTCTTGCTTTTCTTCTAATCGTTTCAAGTTACTTCTCATGACTCCTAAAGTTTGCTTGCACTTCATCTAACCTTGTTTTTCATTTTTACCACAGTTAACTTTATTGGATGAAGAAAATTACCTTAGCAGGGGCAAGGGAACAAGAAAAGCCATAGAAGAGAAAGGAAAAGCAAAGGTGGATATTCATTCTATTATCCACTATCTTCCAAACTTGAACCCAGACACTTTTTGTGTTATTCACAAGCACTATAGTGAGGAGCCAGACTTTGCATTGTTCTGCTTGAGGACTCTATCAAAATACATGGGTTTTACTCCAATACCCTTTAATGCTTTGAGAGTTTTGCTGCTTGAAAGAGCAACTGCATTCAGAATTTTTGGATATGCCCCAGGACTCAATGCTTCAAGGGCAGGGTACTTTCTTTGTTATTCAAGCTATGCAATGGTTGTAGGGGTATCAAATTTAAAAAGCATTGCTGGATACAGGAGAAAAGAGTTCCTCAGATATAGAGGTGATTTGCCAGAGCCAAGCTCTTAAAAGAGGCTCAAGGAATGACTTGATTTTTTCAAATTCTATATCTCAACAAATGTACATGTACAAAAATTGCCCAATGTGATATAAGACATTGCAAATTTTTTTGGTGTAATTGATCCATGGCCTAATATTAATTGTTATTGATTCTCTGGTCAAAGTCATCTGATGGTAATAGACATATTTCTTTTCAAAGCTTAATACATCATGAAATGTACATACATGACATCTTTATTTCGCAAAGAAATAAAAGACATTGCAAATATTAAAGCTTTGTTTGAAATGTAGTCTTTTTCATTTTGTGATATTGATACATGATGATTTTGTCTGGTGATAGCCATATCCTTCTGATTATATTTGGCATGAGGTCCTTTGTAATTGTCTTCTAAAGAACCAATCAAAAATCTCTCTGAATGCATTGCTCTTTGTTAATCCTCCTCCTTTCCTTGTACACCTAAAGAAGCTTGTCCTTCCTTGATAATGAGATTTTTCCATGCCTTGAGTGTTCCACATGGCAAGTGGTTCTTTTTCTGCAAAGAATGCACCATGCACAAGAAGAATATGCTAGAAGATCAGAAGAATCTCATTAGATCTTTATTTCAATTGAAAATAAATAAATTGAATAAAATATCTTTGGATCTCACCAAGTAGTATGTTATGTCTTTGGCACCCCATGCCTCTATGATGGTTTCTATAAGCTCAGTGGTCGCCTTTCTGAAATCTATCACATAACTTTCTGATGTTACCTGCTGCCTCATGATCTTAAAAACATTATCTAGTTTGACCCACACCTCCATTCTCTTTTTTGCTATTTCTAATTTGCTTGTTACATTAGTCGTGACCTCACAAAATTTTTTCCAACAATTCCACATGGCATTTAGTTGTTTGTCATCATGGTTGTTGAAGAATCTCCTTGCTTTTGCACCTCCCATCGAGACATCCTATAGTACATCACCTATATTTCGTGAAAGCTTTGGATCTTTTCTTAGATGAACATCACCACCATGAAATCCCATTTTTGAAAGAAGACATTCACATTTTTTATGCATTCATCTGCAAGAGTTGTAGGCTTGATAGAATATGCATAATCCAAGTAAAGACAGACCAACTTGTCAATGATTCTTAACTCTGCATGTAGTGTACATATGTGTAAATTTGTCAGTGCTATTGGAAGTATGGGATCCCAAATCATTGAAGAAGATGAGTAGTTATGAAGAATCACATTTTTTCTGGAAGGAGCCTCTTCAGCCTCAACTCTAGCAATCCATCCATTTGTGCCTGGGCTTTGCATGCAGTACAAGCAAGGGTACTTAGAATTTGCTCCCCCACTTATACCAAACATGCATTTGAGTGTCTTTAGGTCTCCACTCAAATGCCATTCAACTTGAAAGTTCTTGTAGTCTTTGACATTCAACAATTCTCCTGCATGATGCCTTTGGATAACATTTGGAATGTTTGTCTGTGAGAATAACCATTTAAGTATTTTATGGCTCATAGATGGAACTTGAGCACAACCAACCCACCATAACTCCATTTTTTATTGTACTTTGAGAGACGGAGTATCCAATTTCCCAAGGCTATAGTCCAATGCTTTGTTCATCAGTGCAATGCTTATTCTCTCCATCTTTTGATGTTTTTTAAGCTCAGCTTCATCAAGTTTGATTACAAATTTCAATAGACCAAAACATTCATGTTCTTTTATATTATAGAACTGAACCATGTATGTTTGAAGTTTTATAACATCTATCCATGCATTGTAAGTGAAATGTAACTTTTGTTTTCCTACTTCGTAAGGCATGTTACCATGAATATGTTTATATTCACCAAATACTGATGTGATCTTCTTATTCAAGTAGAGCCGAAACTTTCCTACATGATGGGGTCTAGGCAATCCAAAACTTCTAACTTTGTTAAATTTTAAAAATTCACACCAAACTTTTGAAATTGCTCTATAACCTTTTCTACTCACTCTGACACTATCACAAATCTTTTGAATTTGAGATGGTTCTAGTAACAGATTCATTTTTGTCATGAGTTTTTGAAAAACAAAGCGTTTCAAGCATGTATTTTCATTCAGTTTCAATGTATTTTGACTCAAAATTTCATTACAGAAATGTAGGCGCTCAAAACTGCTCGACTTATTGAAACCTAGCACATTTGTCACATGATCTCTAACAATTTTCATTCTTTTCTTTTTTTGGCCAGATTTTTCAGTCAAATCTAAAAAAGGTTTTACTCATTTTGACCACATTCTCAAACCTATAGGAGTTTCTTTCATTTTTTTAAAAGACTCTAACTGAGAAGATAAAGTGGATAATTTGTTTTCTAGCTCCCTCATATGTAAATCCTTCTTGTGTAGTGTGTTTTGTAAACAGTTTATGTATTGTACATAATTCCTTGAGATATCCCAGAGCCTTGAACAATAGCCTCATAAACCATCCTCACCATCTCCTACAAATCTAATCAGACCATGAAGATTATGAAAAGGGGGAACCTTCCAGTTTGTGGATCGTTTGGATAAACAGATCCATCTGTCCATATTTGGATATGTTTCTTGCCTTCCTTTCGCAATCCATCCACTTCAGGAGGATGAAGAGCCCTTCGGAATACTTTTCTTGTCGTCGCATACTCCTGACTAACTGCAATGTTGATATGGAACTTTTCACAATGATTTCGATTGTTTGAAAGCTCACCAAGAGTATTTGGGTTAACGTTCTCCATGGTCTGCTATGAAAAATGACCGGCAAGTGTCTAAAATGACGTGAAAGAGAGAAACAGCCTGCTATGAAAAGTAGAAGCGCAAAACGTCATCAGCACACAATATATAGGTCCGTGAACAAGAGGAAAATTCGAATTTTGATCAGTGCCCGGTGAGCACAAACTTCGAGGCGTAAGATATCACACAAACTTTTCATGATTATCATACGAGTTTCTCTCTCTTCAAAATTTGCATAAGATACGTTTTAAATGAACTTACACGGAATTTCTTAAAGGATTTGAAAACTTTAATCCAGATTAAGCACAACTAATTGAAATCCTTACACGACTGTTTTTTGCCCTAATGGTGGAGTTGAAAGTACACAAGAAGGAGGGGCAACTATGCCTAGAACTTCAGGAAGGGATTCAATTTCAAGTCAAGGCCTAGATGCAACAACATTATCTAGATATAGAAATGCTTTGTCTGCAATAGGTATGACTAATGAATATGTACATCACCTTACTAATATCAAGAGTGGAGGGAAAACATGGATCAATTTGGAGGGAATAATTGGAATGATAACTCACCAGTCTCTTATAGCTTTACTTATTTCCTTCTTTTGATTGGAAATGGTTACTCAACATCAATAGAAGAGCACATAAACAAATTTAAGAGTTTTTTAGCTCAATTACATGGGATGGAGCATCCAATCTCACACACTATTGAAGTGGCAGTCCTTTTGAAGAGTCTACCTTCTTCATATAACATGTGAAAAATTAAACAAGTACCTATGTTTAAGTACCTAATACTTACATAATAACATAAATAATTAATAGATTACCTACCTTTCATACTCCCCTTGTGTCATGTTAGGAGGAGTTTGTTAGAAATGTGATCAACCATCCACAAGGGAGCTCCAAATAAAAGGTCAAAGTTTGTTCAAAAAGGTCAAACTTGTCAAATTTTGACAGGAATTTTTATTACATATTCTTATAGAGCTCATTGAGAGCTATCCAAACCATACAAAGGACTTGGTTGTTTATAGAAAATTGATGATCAAAAGTCAAACCCTAATTTGAGCTCAAAATTGAAATGTATATGTTCAAGGTCAAAAGCAAATGGCACATGGCAAAATCTCAAGGCACTTGATCCAAGGGTGCATAATAAATCAATTTGGTAATTAAAAATATATAAAATATACCAGAAATTAGGGTTTTAGTTGTTTTGCCACATTTTGCAAAAAAGTGCTTTTTCGGTTCTTCATGCATGATTTTTGTAAGTGGCAACTGAGGCTATAAAAGGAGTATGGCAGGCCATATATATCACTTGTACACTAGCTTATGCTCTTGGCTTGATCACCTTAGAGCAACATTGTAAGTCATTGTATTTTTAGCCAATTCTGGAGTAATTTTGGCTCCAATTTCCATATCTTGTGCATCTCTCTTGCCTCTCTCTCTCTATACTTTGTCCCTATAATAATTGTGGGCCTAAAAACAAGTAGTTCACTATAAATTTTATTGAAAATTGACATCACACATGTGTTGGTTTTTAAGCCCACAATGAATATTAAGACATAGAGAATATAGAGACAAGATGGAGAATACACATTACAAGAGAAAGATGAAGGAGCCAAGCTCAACATATTTTCCATACATATCAAATGATGAAGTGCATGAAATTATAAGAAGCATATAAGGATGGTAGAAAGATAGACTGTTGCTGCTCCTTATAACTCCACAATCTACATAAACTGAGGTCTCCTGCTTCATAATTGATGTTCCATAAAGCTATTGCTCGCCATGAAGAAGATGAAAGAAACAAAAACACGACACCTCCAAGAGACGAAGGAAGCAAACCTTGCTCAACACCAAGGCTCCATGATTTCTTTAAATAGAAGAGCTTCAGTAGTTGTCTTTAAATAGTGTTATGCTGCCCTCTATGAAAATTTGATTTTCATTATTTTTGGTGATAAAGATAAAGCAATACTTCCATCTTTTTCGAAAATTATATATAGAGCAACCGCCTTTGCTTTATTAAGATCAAATCCTCATCATTGGATCTAAATAATAAAATCTTGCCATGTGTCAAGTTGATATTGACTATTTTAAACATGTTGAGCTTTGATAAAAAATTAGGGCTTGACTTTTGACTCTAAAAGTTTGGAGCAAATGCCACAAGTTCTAAATCAATAAATTGCTCTTCAAGAGTACTATCTATATCTGCTATTAGTTTGACCTGCATATATCTTTGACCAAAGTTGACGATATTTGATTTTTCCAAAATCTGAAGATTTTTGAAATATAGCACCTTCACTTGTGGAAGGTTTCTTTTCTAGCTTCCTAATGTGACACAAGGGGTATGTGCCAAGTAGGTATATTTTCTTAGTTGATGATTTTTCTTGAGTAGGTACTTGTATATCTTTTTCAAATATCATGTCAAGTATCTGCAAACAAACAAAAGGACCTTGAAGATGAAGAGCACTCCTATACCACAAATAAGAAGGAGAAATCACACATCCCATAATCTTCTCAATCAAGTACTAGGAAGGATAGAGATAAACAAAAGGATGCAAAATATTGGATAGTGTATAGAATCAAGCATACTTCCTCAACTCTCAAGGTTGGCCAAACCTATCAAGTATTAGGTATGCCTTTATTTTTCAAATATGACCCATAGGATACATATACAATCTTGGAGGGAGTGGCTGCTTTTGGCATGCTCTTAAAGTTGCCAATGTTGAATCCTTTTGAAACAATGGAAAGTATCAACTTTTCATCTTCAAGACATGTATCATTACTCATTGCTTTGTCTTGATTTAGTAGATGCACATCCAATCTAAGCATATCAAATGTTTCTCTCAATTGACTTAAGAAAGGTCATTTATACCCTCTCTGTTGGTGTAAAATATATTAAGCAAATCCCCTTTATTCTCGAAGGTCAACAAATTTATGAATATATGCACATTCAACTCTTGTACAATGTGTTGGGAAAGACTTGCTACAACCACAAAACTGTTGTTCCTAAGTACACTCTTCAATTCTTCAAGCAACTTCTTTATCTTATCAATGTCATTCCCAAAATCATCAAGGATCACCAAACACCTCGAATTTTTCAAAACCATCTTCCATCTTCTTACATCATTGCTGGATGAAATGGAAAGGAATTTTTCACACCATATTTGAGATCTTGCCTAGTTGGTAGAATTTCTTCATTACATTATTGAACTTTCAAACTCATGGAAGTTCCTACCCAATATTTCCACCAGCATATTGGAGAATTCAAATGTTTTGTAGCCTTAAATACCATTGAGAGAGACATGCATAGACACTTGTTCTTTATCCGACCACGTTTATTGATGATTCTACTAAGAAATTAATAAGGGAGTCGAAGTTATTGATGAGTTTGCTAAAAAACAATTATTGTTCGTGTTATTGATCTATACTAGGAGGGACATTATTGGTGCTCATATGAGAGATGTAGGCCATGCAGCCTTTTCATCTCATAGTCAAAGGAGAGGAGACCCCAAGAAGCTCTTTATAATGGTTGACTATGAAGTAATGGTTTTCATTCTTAGAGTTGTCTTCTTTACTAGTAGAATACTGATTTTGGGAGCTTCCATCCTCTTAAACCTTTGTATCTTCAATTTGACTAAAGTCAGCTATGCAATCGACTAGGTTAATTTCTTTCTTGAGAATGAAACTATCTTTCTTCTTAAATGTTACTCTCTCATTATTTCTTTGAGTTTTTCCTTTCCTCCTTTGCAATGTGATGAAACCATATTTTTCTTGTCCATCCAACATTATCATTTGCAATATTAACCCAATTTTGATCATGGTCCATGGTGGAGAAATTATCTACTTGAGGCCTTGCCTTTTGTGCACTCTTTCTCATATGGCATTCCCTAGTCTTGTGGTCTTGGCTACCACAATGAAAGTGTATAACATATTTTTTTTAGATGTCTTTTCATATTGAAATAATATCTTTCAATATCTATATCATGATGTAAAATAAGAATCTTGACACGTTCGTTACTTTTATTTCTAGTCCTTTTTTCTATCATGTTGCTACATCCTTTATGACAAGAATGTCTAACACTCCATGGATCTCTAGTACTTGTAGTAGCCATAGACTTTCTACAAACTTATTCACTTGTAAGTTCTCCATCAATATCATTCTAGGTAAACATCTAACCTCATACACCCTTTCAAATGGATACATAAAGGTTATGCCACGTTGGTGGAAAGTGCATAATAAGAGAACTACTTTCATGTTACTATTAATTTACTTTTGGTCTTGCAACCACAATGATAAAGCTTGAAAATATTTTAAATGCTCTATAGAACTACATATTTTCAACATCAAATAGACCTAGCTTCATTCTTATGAGTTCTATATAATTGATTTCATACTTGTTATAATGTCCATAACCCAAAATAATGAAATATAGATGGATTACTATGTAAAAAATATGGTTAATGTAACCATTTGATCAAGAGATTCCCAATTATCATTGCCCATTTGTAAAGATTTCTTTCCATGAACATCTAACAATCTCTACCTCCTTTGAATCAAGAAATCATGTATTTGTTTTTTTTAATAGAGATACATTGAAATTATCAAAACTAAGGATTATAAGTTGGACTTTGCCATAAACACTATATTTCTTTCTTGAACAATGCATATCTCCAAATCCACTAGAGTTAGTAAAACATATCTATAAGCATGTCATTGTGTATTTACTAAAAATTAGATAGAACTTTACTTGTAAAGATGATACATAATCAAGAATAAGAACAATTGAAACTTGGACAAAATCCAATTTTTTTTGGAGTATTTTGGTAGGATTTTTCAAATACTATGGGAAAATTAGAAGCAAATCCAAGATGTGAACTATCATAAATTTACAATTCATGAAGACTATGAAAGCCATATTTTTCATTGTTTTATGAACAAATTTTTACTTTAAAAATCACTTCTATATTTTGGACCATCATCAAATAAAACCAAGAGTGATCATATTTAAATTTTAAAAAAATCCATAAATTGTGTTATTTCCTTCTGTGAAAGTATTGGGTAATGACATAAGTAAGAGCAACAATAGACTAGGTCATGAATCACCTGTTCAACATGCATTTATCATGAAAAGATCAGATATTTCTTCAACTAAATCACAAAAAAAAAGGTTAGATTCACAAGTTCTCAACCCATATTAACCCACATAGGCACTTTCACATAAACAAGACATAGTTTGTCTGAATGGGCTCCTACATATAATGTACGTGCAACCATCACAATCGGAATTTCCTCGAGAAACCTATTAAGATTAAAAAATGAGTAGAGGAAGGCCTAAAATTATGATATGTGGAAGGATAATGGCTAAGAATGCATGTGTTACTATTAAATGTCTTAAAAATTGCCTTAAAACAAGCATGTGTGGAAATTTCAAAACTTTGTTCAAAATCGGAAGGGCTGGAATAAAGTCAAAAGCTTCACAAGAATTAGTGAGGACTGGAAGTGGGCGGCCGGAATCAGACAAAACGACTCTATCTGGTTTCCGATACATGGCATCCGGAGTGTGGAGTCGTGGAACATTCAAAATGCCAAGAGGTTATGGAACAAAGGATTCAAAAAATGGAAACACCTCTGGAATCACGACACCAACAGCTGGATCAACTTCGAGGATATTGACCCTTGCATAAACATCTCCTACGAAGAATGGAACACTTTGCAAAGCCGATGCCTCGCATGGGATCGTCACAAGACTCGCCTTCTCATGGGACACGACACACCGAACTCGCTTGGTCTCAAATGGCACAATGGAAATAGCCTACTCAAAATCCCGAACATCAAAGAAACGGCTGACCACCAGATCAGCCTTAACAAGAAGTGGTGCCTGTCTTGGACGCGGCTTCGGTGGGACATGAAATTCATGGGTATCTGGCACCCCCTTATAGAGATAAAGAAGTCTGTCCTCTTATGGCAAATTCTTCATCGAGGAATTTGGACCAACCATAAGGCTAGCAAACTTTGTGGGATTCCTCCTTGGTGCAAACGCTGCCACCGGGCTATCGAAGATGTCCCACACATCTTCCTTACTTGCCCCAACTCCTACAGAATCTGGCAGACCGTTGGAACGAAAATCAGACTTCAAAATCAGCTTAGTTGGAAACAAGTCCTTTTGGGAGAAGCGATCGGCTGCTCTGCGACTCTCTGGAACGCCATCAGAGGGGAAGTCTTGTGGAAAATTTGGCGGGAGAGGTGTGCTCTCAACTTCGGAGATCCCCCCAGGGAGTGGTCGATTGAGAAATCACTATTCCTCCTTGGCAAAAGGATTGTTAACAGTAAGAAATCCCCCCCCTTCAGACACCATCAAGTCCTCCTTTTGATCAACAACAAGCTCAAACCCAAGTGGGCCCCGCATGAGGGCGATGAGAGGGTGATTAACCTTCTCTGTAATGCAACCTAGGATTCATTCAAGCTTCCCCTGCTTTGTGGGATTTGGGGGGTCCCGTGGGCACTAGTCCCCTTCTATTGTACCTTTGTTTCTTAATTTAATTCAAGTCCGGGAGAGTAGGCTATTGCCGAACTTCCTTTATAAAAAAAAAATTTAAAAAAAATAAAAAAAATAAAAAAAAAACTTTGTTCAAATTCTGATGTAGGAGTGTGTTAGAATAATATGAATCTGTCAAATGTAGGGACAAACAAAGATGTGAAAGACCATTTATGTCCAAAAACTATGGTTTGCGTTCTTTGTTGCCAAAAATGCATAGATTGATGAGCCATATGTGGTAAATGATAATCCAAGTTATGAAGGTCATATACAATTTATAATTGCATATCACGATCTTCTATGAAGACAATCTGAAAAAGCAAGTGGTTCCCACACAAAGCAAATGAAAACATTTTCATGCTTCTTTTCTCCATCTGAATAATGTAGTAGCATGAAGGGGACGCAAGGATATCGAGCCTTCTTTGTATCTGATTTTGGTGTTTTATGGCCGTATTTACGATCCTTTATTGATTATTTTTTGTTGACGATCTATGTCTACTTAATTATTATGTTATAGATCTAAATCTTAATTCTAGATCCATTAATAAGAGGAAAGTTTCCACTTTTCATGATGCTTTGTGCAGCTTTGATATATACATGGTTCAAAGGGGTTGAAAATCGTGCACATTTTCTTATTAATTATTGATTTAAGAAGCATATGGATTGGTCGTTAGTCGAGTTATCCCACGTACTCATGATAGTTAAACTCATTTGTAGTAAGCCATCAATGCCATATGATATTATCATAGTAGAGCTACCTTTGCCAATGATGCTAGTTGAGACACTCTTCTATTTGCTACATAGATTTGAGGATATGGACAATGATTGCATAGTATATAGAGCCTTTAAGACATTATGGGATCTTGTACTATCAAGGGACACCTTGTGTGGTTTGCTTAGGCTTGAGATAGGATGGCGAGATATGGATTAGACATAGACGGATTACCATTGATAAAGTATGACATTGAGACTCCCACCTACTCACTCTCTAGACACGAGAGGAACATGATCATCCGATAGGAGATATGACACACACACACATATATATAGGACTTGGGTTAGTTTGAATGAGCTACTTCCAATAGAAAATCTCTATTGTCAAGAGCTTCTCTTGCAGATATCAGATCAAGGATTCATAGTTACTCCACATTTCAAGAGGACATCTCCAAGTAGCCATCAGACATCTCAGAGTATCATCACACCATTTAGAGATCGAGCATGGGTGAGCCAAGGGGATACCCAGAGAGGAGTGCATGCATCTAGTATGTTAGATGAAGGTCTAGAGTGGGGAGCACTTTGTGGTATGATGCCTAGAGTATTCAAACCTTAGAACATAGTTCTAATTAGAGAGGTCATTACAACATTGTATGACGAGCGAGGATCAAGGTTGACTTGGAGGCTTTCTCATGCTCGCACATCATAGATGTGATCAATTGCTATAACCTAGACAAATCAAGAGAAGATTTATGCTACAAAGTATCACTGATTACTCCTAGAGAGGGGAGGCATGTGCGATTGTGTGGTCCATATTCTTAGATGTCCGATAGCATGACTATACAAGAATGAGATAATGAGTGCTGGAGTTAGACGTATACGGAAGTATGCGAACAGCACAAGGAAGGAGAAGAAGCTTGGAGCACAACACACAATACTGAATGTATTACTAGAGAATGTACAAAGATAAGTAGCCAATTAGGGAATAGGCGTATATACAAGCAGGGGAAAAAAACCTCCTAAAGAGGGAAAAAAGTGCCCTGATGGTCCTAAAGTGTTCACACACATCACTACCTAAATATATCAACAAATCCCCCGTGGGAGTGATGTGGTGAACAAGTAGCTGGCACTCATGTATAAGGAAGTGCCAAGCTATGTGGAAATCAATCCACAAAAGGAAGTAAGCCCAAAGCTTTGTGAAAAGCTTCAAACTTCTCCCTAGGCAGAGCCTTCGTGAAAAGGTCTGCAATGTTCTCCTGCGTGGGCATATATGCCAAGCTAGTCTCCTCAGTAGAGAACCTCTTCTTGACATAATGATAATGCACCTCAATGTGCTTAGTGCGAGCATGGAACACAGGGTTCCTCGCAAGTGCCAATGTGCTCTGACTATCAATGAAGATGGTGGTGGCAGAAGACTGACCAACACCTAAATCAGCCATAAGGCATCTGAGACACACACACTCAATAGTCATTGTGAAAGCTTCCCTATACCCAACCTCACAACTGGAAGTGGCCACAGTAGGCTTCTTCTTGCTCGACCAAGATATACATGAGCTACCAAGCATGAAGAAAAATCCACTAGTGGAGACATGAGTGTCATAGCAACCAGCCCAATCTGAGTCAGAAAAAGCATGCAAATCTGGCGGTAGTGATCCCCCCTTGGAATAAAACAACCTGAGTAGCCAAGTACCACACAAGTAGCAAAAGACGCGCTTAGCCGCCTGCCAATGCTTGACACATGGGCAATGCATAAACTTGCTCATTTGTGAGACAGCAAACTGAATATCTGGCCAAGTAATGCATAAGTAAATCAGGCATCCAACAGCCTACTGATAGAGGATAGCATCAAATGCATCTCCAACATCATGAAGACTCAATCGTAAACTTGTCTCCATAGGAGTGGCAATAGGCTTACAGTCTTCAAGGCCAAAATGCTACAATAATGTGTCAATATATTTCGTTTGATACAAAGGCGTTCCACCATCAACTTGCATAAATTGAATGCCCAAATCGTGATGCAAATGCCCCAAATTAGACACCCACAAATGAGGCATGCAAATCAGCCTTAAAATCAGCAATATGCTTCTCAATAGGACCAGTGAGCAACATGTCATCAACATAGAAAACAATGATCAGAAGCACATCATTAGCATGCTTAACATATAAGGTGCTTTTAGTTGGACTCTTCTCAAAACCATGCGCAATCAGATAGGCATGTATCTTCTCATACCAAGCACGTGGTGCTTGCTTTAAACCATATAATGCCTTCTTTAACCTACACACCTGTTTTTCATGCCCTTTTTACATAAAGCCACGGGGTTGAAAAACATACACTTCTTCATGCAAGTCACCATTTAGAAATGTAGTTTTAATGTCCAACTGATGTACATTCCAACCATGATGGGCCGCACGTGCATAGATGCTCCGAACAAGTAGTCATACGGCATGTAGGTGCAAAGGTCTCATCAAAATCAATGCCTCTTTCCTGTGCATAACCCTTTACAACAAGTCTAGCCTTATACATGTCAACTGTTCCATCAGGCTTACACTTCTGCTTGTAAACCCACTTAGTGCCAATGGCCTTCTTGCCAAGAGGCAAGTCATATAAAGAGCAAGTACCTTCTTCATTATAGCATTATATTCAGATTGCATAGGAGCCATCCAATTTTGTGGATTTTGTGATTTGTCAAATGAAACAGGATCATTCTCATTAATCGTGTACGATATGAGAGAGGTGCATCTAATTTGATGTTATGAAAAGTCTGCACCAACCATTTTGGCATAAATTTTGCCTCCTCAATGTCAGCTCTCGCATCAACAAGTGCATCATGTAAATCTGCATCAGAAATGGGATGATCTGCATCATCACATGAAACATGCAAAGGCTTAGAAGTTACCTCATCAGGACCAGCACTAGACTGTCCATGTGTAAAAAGAGGCAGCAAAGTAGCATATATGTCTTTGGAGCTAATAGATGTCTCCTTAGTACATGAAAGCAATGGTTGAATAGCATCTTTCGTAAAAACATCACGGCTAACCAAAATGCATTTAGCCTGTGAATGATACAGACGATAGCCTTTACTTTCAAAACTATACCCAACAAGAATACATTTTATTGCTTTATCATCCAATTTTCTGTGATGTTGTTCAGGCATTAATGCATATGCCAAACAACCAAAAACATGCAGATGAGCAACAGATGACTTGCGATCATGCCAAGACTCATATGGAGTGATAGACTACAACACTTTAGTGGGACACCTATTAAGTACATATGTTGCACACATGACAGCGTCAAGCCAGAAACTATGTGGTAAAGCCTGACTCTTGACCATACACCTCGCCATCTTGATGAGTGACTTGTTCTTTCGTTCAGCAAATCCATTGTGTTGAGGTGTATACGACACTGTACACTGGTGTTATATCCCATGTTCAGCCAAAAATGCATTAAAGTCAGAAGACATATATTCCTCCCCTCGATTAGAACGGAGGGTGCCCATTTTACATGCTGATAGATTTTCAACCAAAACCAAAAACTATTTGAAGCACATGAACACTTCGGACTTTGCCTTCAATGGATATACCCATGCATGCCTGGAAAAATCATCGATGAAAGTCACGAAGTAAAGATAATTTCCATCAGAAGGTGTCTGCATAGGACCACATACATCACTATGTACAAGCAACAATTTTTTAGTAGCCCAAATTGAACCATCTTTTGGAAAGGAGGAATGCTTCATTTTGCCCAAAATACAGCCTTCGCAAACATGTTTTTTGGGTGCCTCAAGTTTGGGCAAGGAGGGCACCATTTCAGATTTCTCCACGTGTAGCAAACTAGCAAAATTCAGATGACCAAAGCATGCATGCCAAAGCTTTGCATCTAACATAGCCTGAGAATCATGTACTACACATGCCAAATCATTTACAGATCTTTCATAGTCTATGAGCTTATGCAACCCACGACATAAAATTCCAGAAGCAATAATCATGTTTCCATTTGATAGATCATGAACTCTACATCTGTCATCAATAAATTTCACAACCAAGTGAATCTTGGCTAATGTAGAAACTGATAATAGATTTTTCTTGATCCCTGGCACAAACAAAGCATCTGACAAAGTGAAAGAACTACCATCAACAGTAGTCAAAATGATCTTACCAACTCCCATAACAAGATAAGAGGAGTTGTTGGCTCATGTAACAGTATTCCCTGTAGAGGCAGGCTCGAGTGAAGAGAAGAAATTGCGTTGCGAGGTAATATGTTTGGTCACCCCACTTTCAAAGTACCAAACATCTGAGTCTATTGTAGACATGCACAGCTCATGAGAAGATGGGTCAAAATTGCAGACAGTAGTAAATGCCCATTCTTCTTCCTGCACAAGATTAATAGACTCTGTTTTTGGTGTAGAGGCTTCTGCAACAACCATTCTAGCCTCTTTGTTCTTTGCCTCTTTAGCAGCCAGTTTTGGATAGTTCTTCATGATAGGATCATTTCCTTTACAGTACTCGCAAAACAATTTCTGCTTTTCTGATTTCTTTTCATCTTTGTCATCCCTCTGTTAGAAGCCGGTGTGGTGGGACTATTTTTGTAATCATCATTCTCATGTAATAACAGAAATATCAAGAGTTTCTGGAACTTGTAATTTCCATATCTTTCCTATTTCAGAGGTTCGGAATGGTGTGAAGCCCTTAACCTTACTCATTTCTTGCAAAGTACGGTGTTAAGTTTCTGGAGGGATCAGAATCGGAAAGTGATGATTACGGAACGGACAAATACGTAGAGCAGTGAAGATTGAAGTTTGAAATTGGAAGCCAGTTTGTAACTATGATTCTATAATGTAATCATCGTTTATATTATGGACTGAGAGTCTATTTTTCTGTGAAGTTCTGATTTCAAATACATTGTGTCTATGGATTGTTCTGTCTGCACATATTTATATTGAACTAAAGGAATAGAAATGCATGTTTACGAGTATTCATATTCGTAAATCCCCATTCTCGAACTTGTAGATTGGGTATTGTTAGTCTAATGGCGAACAACACACAAACATATGGTGATCACAATGGGATGGGGTAACAGATCACCGCACAGAGTAGATTGATGCCGGTAGGAAGTAGCAAGGAGTACTTACAAAAGCCACGTCATCTTGATTATCTAGATGAATTTGTGCAACGGACACTCGCAACATTGAAGTTGGAAGATATTCCTCTTGAGGAGGAAATCACTATTACAAAAGAAGTACACTTTTGGGTGGAAACTAGAGTTTTATCCCCCAAGCGTTTGAAGGATCTAGTCTTTGAGTGGAAGAACGGTAAACTAGCTAAGGTATTGTGGCACAAGGAATTCAGGGGATCCAACCAGCAAAACCACATGAAGGAAGAGGAATACCCTATAGAAGAAGCTGGTCAAAGCGGCGACATCGTAACCTCACTAGAATAACAATCAGCTTTAATACCCTTACCTCAACCTACTACCTTACAGACGCTTGGTAACTCGATGGCAAACAGGTACCCACTACCAGTGCTAAACTATACTCATTTTTACGGGTGAGTGGATGAAGATCCAAATGTGCACGTACAGAACTTTGAGAATCAGTACTTATGTAATCGTCATAATATGCATGATAATCGACACAAATTTCAAGTGTTTCAAGACATGTTAATCAGCGATGCAGTCAAATGGTTTATTGAGTATCCTCTTGATTACTTTTCCACATATGATGAGTTGAAGGTGGCATTCTTGGAATGATTCCGAATTTCTAAGAGTATTTCAGAGTTACATTCTTCACTTCATTGTATGTTGCAGAAAGGGACGGTCGAGCAGTATGCATTAGATTTCATATCTACCCTATGACAGTTTCCAACAGATAAGTGTCCTACATAGGAAATGTTAACATAATTCTTTGTGGATGGATTTTAGACACCCATTAAGATCTATATGTACATGCTGCAACAATCCCGTACGCTAGACCAGATAATTGACTTAGCAATCCGTATGGATCGAAAGATGCAGTTTGCCAATTTGGGCTGGGAGAAGATTAATTTGGTATTCAGGAAGGGTGCAAACCCAAAGAAGCAACTATATTGCCTACGCTGCAGGAATGTGGGCCATATTATAGATGATTGTACACTTAATCATGTCTTTTGTCCTATTTGTAACAAAACTAACCACAATTTGGAGGAATGTCGCTTTGATGTGCAGAATACCTTGGTGGCTACTGTGCAAGTAGAAGCACCTTCTTGGAAAGATAACAGTAGTGGGTATAAGCCTCAAGTTGTTAATAGACAATGGTCGAATAGTCAGGATGCTAGATTGGGGGGTCAATATCCGGATTCACAGCAATTTTCATAGTAGCGGCATGGCTTCTTCCGAAATAGATAAGAATTTGGTAGAGGATAGAGATTTCAACAACCTGGGCCAAGTAGCCCTACTAATCATCCAATTGAGTGTGATTTCTGTCTCCAATACGGTCATAGATAGTGGGAATGTGAGGAAGCTAAGGAATACAATCAACAGAAGCAAGAAGCAAAGCTTAAGGCACCTATGGCCGATGTGATGACTTTGGAATGTTTGGAGTTGAAAGCGTGAGTAGTCACCCGATCTCAGAAAGAGTATTCTAGTGGACCAAAAATGGATTACTTACCTCTTGCAGAACAAAAAAAAACTTTGATGAAGGCAGTGCAGTGGGCTACGGAGTACGCACCCCACTATGTGAACTCCCCACTGTTCCCAATGGAATCTTTCGGAAAGAATCATATAAGAAAAACAGTTGGTACAGAATCAAATGGGATCTCACAAGAGCCATCCATTGGTATAGGTTTGCATATAGATCTGGCACAAAAACGAAGTTTAGAAGGGTGAAAGCAAGGGTATAATGATTACGAACCATCAGTAAATAAGGAGTGTTGTGAAATTCTACTGGAATCACACATTAAATTTTCTTTAGGGGCATTGCTTGAATTAGTCCCCACATTCCAGACACAATTACTACAAAAATTGCAGAACAAATATATACCTTTTGAAAACCTAGAACCCTCAGTTTCAATGGTACGGAATTTGCCAGACCAAATCATGGATTATGTGGTGCCGATGATCATAGTGCAGTATAAAAATAAAGTTATTCCAAAAGTTTTGATTGATGGGGGTTCTAGTATTAATATTGCATCTACCACCACGTGTAAGCAAAAGGGTTGGAACAGTCTTGACCCCGCTCCCTTCAATCACAGGTACAACCAGAAGGGCTGGTTAAGGATATCCCTATTCGGATTGCGCAGGTTCTTTTTAACATCACCTTTGTTGTACTGGAACTAAAGGGGAACAATTTAGATTACAACTTATTATTGGTCTGGCCATGGTTGCACAATGCTAAAGTTTGTCAGAACCGGGATGAAAAGACAATTACTTTTCGATGAGGGAATGCCAAGTTTTCTGTTCCTTTGGATGACGAGCATCATTATCTATCGGAGAAAAAACCAATATTAGTGGAACCTCCGCATATGTTGGATGGGCTCGATGAAGATGAGGAACAATAGTTTTTGGAATCTAATAGAGATCTACTCTCGTTCGGGGTCATTGATGTGAATTCGGTCATTAGTTGTGAATGGGACTATACAACAGTAGTGGTGTGTACGGAATCTCCGAAATTGAAGGTAGAGGAATGCATTGAGATGGTACTCAAAGATTCTATGGAGAATGGCCGAATACGCATAGAAGAGGATTCCTTAGAGGTGGTCAATTCGGGAACTCTAGAAGAGCCTAAACCAGATCGATTTTGTTAGGAGCTTGTTGTGGAATTCCGGATGGCCTTGATTTCCTTGTTACAATAGTATAGGGATGTTTTTGCATGGACATATTCCGACATGAAGGGTCTCGATCCAAAGCTTTATCATCACCGGATACTGCTTAAATGAGATGCTACCCCAGTGATGTAGTAGCGGTACAAAATGAACCCAAATTTTGCAGAACAGGTCAAGCATGAGTTGGACAGATTGATAAAAGTTGGTTACATTGTTCCGATTGAGAATCCGGAATGGGTTTCCCCCATAGTGATTGTTTCAAAGAAAAATAAATAGTTACGAATCTCTGTGGACTACTAGAAACTCAATGCGGCCACTGTGTTAGATCAGTTTCCCTTACCGTTTTTGGACAGTATGCTCGATGAGGTTGCAGGATAGGAAATGTATTCATTTCTCGATGGATTTAGCGGCTATAATCAAGTCCAGATGGTGGACACAAACATCCCAAAAATCACTTTTATTACAAATTGGGGAGTCTTTGCATGTACTATTATGTGGTTCGGATTATGGAATGCACCGAGTACTTTTCATCGTTGCATGCAACAAATATTTGCCCCATACCTTACTTCACTTATGCGTATTTTTCTAGATGATTTCTCTATTTTGGGCACTATGGAAGCTCACCTAGAACATTTACGAGCTTGTTTTGACTCTTGTCGTCAAGTGGACCTCTGTTTGAACCCAAATATATCCACTTGTAGTAAAATGCAGCAAACTATTGGGCCATGTGATATCGACAAAGGGCATTGTAGTGGATCCTGACAAGGTCAAAGTCATCCTCGAAACTCCCCATTCCTAAACTCCCAAGGAGGTATTACATTTTATGGGTCAAGTGCAATGGCATGGTAGGCACTTACGAGGTCTTGCTCATATAGCCATCCCATTAAAAAAGTTGGCACATGTGAAGATGGAAGATTTTATTTGGACCCTAGAAGCACAAATAGCATTTGAGCGCTTACGGAAAATGCTAGCCACCGCACCGATACTGAAAACTCCGGATTGGACACTGTCATTCCATGTATTTGTGGACGCTTTAGATTGTGTTTTGGAAGTGTTTTGATGCAGAAGGAGGATAGAAGTTGGTTCCGCCATGTGTATTATGCGAGTTAGTGACTCACCACGGATAAACAAAATTATTCAACGATGGAACACAAATGCTTAGGACTCATCTATTCCATCAATTGGAGACTTAGCTCGCGGACTAGCCTAGAGTTTGGTAAAACTTGAAAATTTTTAGAATAAATATAATGCTATGATGTTGGAAAAAGATAAATGCTTTGCTGAGCGGGAGCAGATGATAGCCTAGATCAACCAACTACAAGAGGAGATAGAAGCTGTCAGAGCTGAGAATACCGATCGAGCCAGTCCTGTTAATAAAGAATTGGTGGAAGAATTGAATGAGATGTTGACAGAGAACAATACGTGGAGGAAAAGTCAAAAATCACAGCTAGATTGCAAGCGGAGATCGGGCAAACACAAAAATCGAACCAGATACTAAAGAAAGCTAATAAAGAGTTGGCTACAAAGTTGCATAAGGCTAAGTAGGAAGTATAGAAGTTAGAAGTAAAATTTAAAGAACAGAGTGGGGAAATGAAGAGGCAAAGTATCTCAACTATGGAAGTGGAAGAAAGACTGGCAGTCCAGAATTCAGAGTTTACTGCTTTGGAAGAAAAGCTCCGGACTGTCCAAGAAAACTTAGATACCGTACAAGCATATGTTGCAGGAATACCCGAGCTGGAAAGACAGATAGAACAATGGAAGCAACATTGTGTAGATGCAAATTTGGTACTGGTAGATAAAGAAGCAGAAGTGGATAAGCTCTGGAAAGCTGCTTCAATTTTGGAAATTACTTGCCAGACTAAGCTAGAAGAAATGGCGAAGACTACTATGGAAACTATAACTAAATTATTGGATGTAACCTTAGCTTTTGATAAATTTTTAGAAGGTTTCCAATAGCGGATCCCTGAATTAGAAGCTTCTGCTATTAGTTATAGAAATGCTAGTCAGCAACTGTTAGATCCTAAGGAGTTTTTTGAAGCGAAAATGTTATTAGCCGAAGAAAATCTTAGAGAAATGTTTAATGATTTATGGTATGACATAGAAAGAATTATGTTTCCAAAAATGTAGAATCGTGATGATGATCTATAATTTCATATATTTTGCAATTAGTGGGTTCGGATCCACCGTGCGTGCGAATGTTTGCAGCCGGTGTGGTCGGACTATTTTTGAAATCATCATTCTTATGTAATAACGGAGATATCAAGAGTTTTTAGAACTTGTAATTTGGATATCTTTCCTATTTCAAAGGTTCGGAACGGTGTGAAGCCCTCAAATTTACTCCTTTCTATGATCGAGTGCATTTGGTGTAGAAATCATATGGCTCATTTTTATGTTCAACTTGGTTGAAGTTTTACCACCACAAAATCTTTGCTGACAATCAAAGCACATCGGCAATCGTAAGGGACCCCATGCCCGCAACATTTAGATGCACTATAATCATGTTAGGGACAGATTCTCTACTTGAGAGATCTATTACCACCATCAATTGAATGACCAATCAAGAGGGACGAGAATGGGTGTTTAACATACCTTCACTTTTTCTTCTCTAAAAGCTTTATCTTCCTTCTAAATCCAATGAAAATGTTATGCTTAACGGGCGAGGCATTAGAGTGGCTCAAATTTCTCCAAGTATATCTCAATGAAACATTGTTGACATCTCACATAAATCAAAAGGCTTTGAACTTCTTTCTTGCTCAGAGGAATGAGCATCTACAACTTGATCGAGATTTTCTCATTTCTCCGAGTTATTATGAACTAATTATCTATTAAATTCAAACATGAACTCTTATAAGAAAAATAGACAATGACAGTTTATTGTGCTGAATCCGTGGAATTAATAAACATTGTCAGCGTTGTTCGAATGTGAATGAAAGAAGGAACTAATATTGAATGTGAAAGGAATATTTCTTTTTTTTTTTGAAAACACTAAAAAAAAATGTTACAATTCGAAGGAACAAAGCACAAACAGAAGGATCTTTATGTAGATGGTACAAAACGGTCGAAGATATCATGCAGCATATATAGTTTGCTCTAACTATCGTTGTTTTCCTATATATCTATATATATATATATATATATATATATATATATATATATATATATATATATATATATATATATATATATATATAACACATAGGTCTTTCGTCCTTGGAAGTCCTCATCTTCGATGGTTGCAAATCCTCCGGAGTTTGAGTTTGAATCTGCACATTGAGTGTGAATATTGGAAGATTGGACGCCGAGAGAGCTTTATATGAGTGTGGAAGATATGAGTGTGTTATAGCTTCGCTGTTTCTTGGTATGGTGTGTTTTATTAAAATGTAGGTTATGTGTGTATATATATTTTGCAGACCTTACTACCAAACTTAAGAGACCTCACTATCACGTGCTTCCCAAAGCTTAAGAGGTTAGCTCTCCATGCGACATCGTTAAAATGATTCGATTTGAGGGGATATGGAGGACTTGAGAACTTGGGTTGCAAAGGTAGCACTTTTTGTTTCCTTTGCATTTTTCGAAAGTATCAAGTACTATGTCAAGCACCAAGTTCCTAGTGTAACTCGATAAAAATCAATGTCCTCACTCAAAATAATGCATAAGAATTGCATTTCAAGAAAGGAAGTCATAAAGAGATTCAATAAAGGAAGGATTAACTTAGTTGTAGTGAAGCATAAATGATTTGAGTAAAGAAGAAATGCCATCACTTGAAGGTTAATGGGTCAACACACTAATGTTGGATACCACACTAGTATCTTGTGGTTGGATGATGATTTTTAGCTCTGCTCCAAGGATTTTTTTGAGAATCTAGTTTACTTCTCCCAATTATACATAAATTACTTCAATATCTTGTTTGCAATAAATCATTCACGAGTGAAAATATTGAGTTATCTCCAATTAGTTTCAAGTATCTTAGACGTTTGAATTGGTTGTGAAAACTTTTAGTTTTTGCTTTAGTATTAGGTGAATCCCACCACAAAGATGAAAATTGTTCTTCTAAGTTAGCACATGATGCTTGGGGGTATGGTTACAGTTACTATATGAAGCTTTATTTTTGAGGAGAAACCTTTCCCAAGAGGAGAAGAATATTATAAAATGAAGTCTATGATCTGAGTGTCGGGCAGGATTAGACAAATCTGAACTCAAAAACCGTTTGGTCACTCGTATGTATGGCCAAAGACCTCGAGACTAGACTTAAGCAGAGGTTCATATCCTCTCTAGGACAAGGAATCCACCTAGCTTTGTTTCTAACTGGCACCTTTCAGGATAAAGGGTGGTGGAAAATCAATCCACAAAGGATGGTGTGGATGGATTGTGAAAAGAGTGGTTCTCAACTAAACTCACTTTTGTAAAGAGTGGTTCTGAAGTAAAGTTTCTCTTTTAAAGTGTGGCTTAGAATCAAAGAGATTGAGTCCTAAATAACTATATATAAAGCATAAGGTTGGGAGGGGAGTCATCTCTCTAGCATGTGGTGGTCCTAATAGTTTAGTTCATAATAAGGATTGTTGCCCTTGGATAGGAGCATGCCTTGAAAGGTGCTCACAAAGTAGCACTATGTATCTATGTGACAATGCCAAATGAATACATCATAAATTGCACATTCCCTTGAGATTGGCAACTTTGTACCTTGATGAGGAATGATATGATGCGAAATGATAATTGCCCAAGAGATAGGTCGTGAGACAAGCAAGAATATGTACCCAAAAGTAGATCACCGAGAATCAGGATAACCAGCCCAATCTGAATCTGAATATATGATGAGTTTGGTTCCCCCGTACCATTGACCATGATGTCGGGTGCGGGCAAGGTAGCAAAGTAGTCTCTGAGTAGCATCCCAATGAGTTTGACAAGGCTTATGTACAAACTGACAGAGTATACCAACTGCATAGGCAATATTTGGTCTAGTGTTGGCAAGATAGAGTAATGAGCCAACAAGATATCGATAAGTATGCACATCCACAAGTGATGATGAATCCTCTAGTGTGAGATTGATGTTTGGATCAAGCGGTGTAGATACTGAGTGACATTGGTCCATGTTATATCTAGAAAGAAGATCAGAGCAATACTTCTTCTATGATAGGAATATGCCTTCTTTTATTTGCCAAACTTCCATACCCAAGAAGTAGTGAAGCAATCCAAGATCTGTCATAGAGTACTCAAGGTGAAGTTATGTGATGATGAATTGGATGCGTTCTTCATCTGAGCTTGTCAAGATCAAGTCATCTACATATAGGATAATGATGGCTACTAAGGACATGTTCTTATAGATGTATAAGTTTGCATAAGCACTGCTTCTTTGAAATCCTTTGCCTTCAAAGAACTTGTGAATCTTTTCATACGAGGCCCTCAGAGCTTGCTTAAGTCTGTAAAGTGCTTTGTGAAGTTTGTATACTTGGTCTTTTCTTCGACCACCACGTACTAGAGAGATGACTCTCCTCCCAACCAAATGCCTCTATATATAGCTCTCTCCAGGGGATTGCCTTCTTGGGGAGGTGAATAGTAACCATCCATGTGTCGGCCATGTAACTGCATGTGCGCCAAGTGTCCCACTTAACTCGAGTTAACTTAAGTTGATGCTTCTAGAAGGCTCTAGATCTCTTTGGGCAAAATACTCTCCCCATGTCCCCCATGGGGATTGAACCCAAGACCTCCTCCTTCATATCCTTGAGACTTAACCACTAAGCTAAGTGAATCACTTGTTCACAAGAGCACAAGACCTCCTAGTAAGTCTAAACTCGAGATCTTTGGTCATACATACAGATGACCAAACAATGTCCGATTTCAGATCCGTCTGAACCAATCGAATCCTTATATCATAGACCTTCTTTATTACATTCTTCCCTCCTTGGAAAAATATTTTCGTCCTCGAAAATAGAGCTATATATCTATTGTAGGCAACCCCCGAGCCTCATGTTCTAAAACTGGAAGAACATGGTCATGTTCTAGAACTAGAAGAGCATGTCTCATCTCTGTGCTGACATCCTTGCCCAAATGATTCAAAACACTATCTCGTTCTGATACCAATGCAAGAGAACGAGGATTACGACCACCATGTACTAGAGAGATGACTCTCCTCCCAACCAAATGCCTCTATATATAGCTCTCTCTAAGGGACTGCTTTCTTGGGAAGGTGGATACTAACCATCCATGTGTCGGCCATGTAACTGCATGTGCACCAAGTGTCCCAGTTAACTCAAGTGGATGCTTCTAGAAGGCTCTAGATCTCTTTGGGCAAAATACTCTCCCCATGTCCCCCATGGGGATTGAACCCAAGCCCTCCTCCTTCATATCCTTGAGACTTAACCATTAAGCTAAGTGGATCACTTGTTCACAACAACAGAAGACCTCCGAGTAAGTCTAAACTCGAGTTCTTTGGTCATACATACGGATGACCAAACGATATCCGATTTCAGATCTGTTTGAACCACTCGGACCCTTATATCATAGACTTACTTTATGACACTTGGTAGCTCATGCATATCTTGGTTGAGTAAGATGCAGCATACTGTGGCCACTTCTAGTTCTGAGGTAGAGTATAGGGAAGCTTTCATAGCGATTGTTGAGTGTGTATGGCTCAGATGCCTTATGATTGATTTATGTGTTGGTCAGTCTTCTGCCACCACCATCTTCACTGATAGTCAGAGTACACTTGCAGTTGCGAAGAACCCTTTGTTCCATGCTCGCACTAAGCAGATTGAGGTGCACTATCATTATGTCAAGGAGAGGTCCTCCACTAAAGAGATCAGTTTGGCATATGTGCCCACACAGGAGAACATTGCAAACATTTTCACAAAGGCTCTATCTAGGGAGAAGTTTGAAGTTTTATGTAAAGCTTTGGGCTTACTTCCTTTTGTGGATTGATTCCAGATAGCTTAGCACTTCCATATACATGAGTGCCAGCTCCTTGTTCACCACATCACTCTCAGGGGGGATTTGTTGATATATTTAGGTAGTGACATGTGTGAATACACTAGAACTGGCCGAGCACTTTTTTCCCTCTTTAGGAGTTTCTTTTCCCAGCTTATATATATGCTTATAACCCTAACCGGTCACTTATCTTTGTACATTCTAGTGGCAATACATTTAGTATTGTGTGTTGTGCTCCAAGCTTCTTCTTCTTCCTTGTGTTGTTCACATCTTTCATATACCTCAAACTCCAACACCACATTCATTTCTAATATGTTTTTTTCGTTCATGCAAAAGATTTGCATGATGCAAACGACACGCACCCACTTCTTCTCACCCTCACAAATTTGCATCTCGACGAGAGCATGGCAACAAAGGTGCTGATACGAGTCAACATTTTGG
>CM035413.1:54014173-54084173 GCA_020310875.1 Ceratopteris richardii
CACCACAAACTTCTAGGTGCTTTTCTTGGGGTAAATTTCGGGTGCATCCATATTCATCTCGGTACATATATTTGCCATAGGAACAAATATGCAAATTTCATATTTTCATAGTACTTGTGAACAACGATAAATGTGCAGTCTTTGTCACTTATAGATGTGTTTCAAATATTCCTATCTATAGCTTGCCTCTTGTGCTAGCCATCACTATGGCAGAGTTTCGTTTAATGCTTTTGGAAACGATAAAATTGTGGTTCACCGTTCATAGAACTTTTGGGTTCATTCTCATGATGAGCACATGTGTTTGGTATTGGATCAAAGGGGAATTGAACTCATGACCTACCATCTAGGAGTACAATAGGCTGACCACTTGCCCCAGAAGCCATGCTTGAAGATGACTTCCTAATCCTCCCTCTTATGGTGTGGTTCAACCATCTCCTACCTCTCACTTCTTGAGTCTAACACTCTTCTCCATCTAGGGATCATTGTCCTCAATGACCAGCTCCTAATCCCCCCTTGATTTGACATCCTAACCCTTGCATGGTCTCTTGACCTTTCTTGTTCTAAACCTTGGTTTTTTGAACCCTTGCTCTCAACCTTCGTGTCTTGAACCTTCTTTTTTGCAACCTTGGTGTCTTGAAACCTTGTCCTCAACCTTGAGCCTTGTTCTCATCCATGCTAGGTATCTTGGATCCTCTATCTCAACAAGAACTTGTTTACAAAGCATGCCATAAAAGGATACCTACCCTCTGATTTTAAGAGAGAAGAAAATACTCGGTCTAAATGTTTCATGAAAGGGAAGCCTCCCCATGAAAATGTAAAATTCTTGTTTTGGCAATATAGAAATAGGAAACTCGTCATGTTGTGAATATTCCCGAACATTGGCCCATGCAAAAGAGAGAATTCATGAAGGGCATTAGCCAACCATTTTCATCCCTCTCAAGTGCTTCCTTCGGTTTGTTTCAATCATTTGTTGCACCTACTTTCTAGTACCCAAAATGTAGACCATTCACAAAAAACATTAGCAAATAAGCCAAAGTTGTTATAGAAATAGAAAGAGAATAGAGTATACATGAATAGAGTGTGCACATGAGAGATATAGGAAGCCATGCTTCAAATGTTTCATTACACTAGATGAGTTGAAGTTACAATTAGATAACTGAAAAAGAAGGGTCCAACTTTTCCATGTACTTCACAAATCTCCTATGATTGAAGTATGGATCCCCTCCAAACTCCTCCAAGTAATAAAACTCGTAAGGAAAATACAATCAAGTTGATGAAGACCTCCAACTAGTTCAAGAGTGATGAGAAAGCTCCAAAGTGATGCAAGTGTAAGGCCCAAAACATCCTTATATTGCCTAACCATGAACCAAGGAAATCTAAGGGCAAATAATTTCGCAAAAACTAAATCTACCTTTTTATTCTTGTAAATTTATAGAAAACTCTATCTAGGATTTTTGCCTATGGTTTTTGTGTGCCATGTGTTCAAACTATAAGCCTTGGATCTAGCTTATGTGACATATTTATATTATTACACATGTCAAGTGGCTTCTCACATTTAATGAATTGCTTTTCATAATTTTAGCTTCTAACCTGGAATTAGGGTTTGATATTTGAAAGAGAAAATAGATTTGAGCACATAAGTGTTATATGTGGGTGGATACTTTCATTGGGCTCTATATAAATAGGGAAAAACTCTCATGGAGCTCTACAAGAGTATGCAGAAACATTTCTACCCCATATTTGACAAATTTGACAAGTTTGGCTAGCCTTTTGACATGCAATTCCTTGTGTTGACCAGCATATTTGGGGCTTCACTTAGTGGAAGATTGACCCTTTTTGTCATACATTTGATCATTTGCTAACAAAATATAGGTAGAGAACCTTGTATGTTCATGTTGTAGACAACCTCTTTTTGACACCATTTGGAGTTTACAAAGTTTGAGCTCTGATAAATGATGTGTACTCATGGAAGTTTCTATCGTTTAGAGAATGTCAGAGTGTAATTCTTTTCCCCATCACCATTCTAATAACCAACAAGGGGATTGTTATAAAGTGAAGTCTATGATAAATCTGAATTCGGATGCCGTTTGATCACTTGTATCTATGGCCAAAGACCTCACCACTAGACTTAAGCAAATGTTCATATGCTTGTTCTCTCTAGGACAAGGAAAATCCACCTAGCTTAGAGGTTAAACCTTAAGGGGGGCAAGGAGGAGGCCTTGGGTTCAAGTCCTGCAAGGTGCAAGGTTTCGCCAAAGAGCTCTTGAGCGTTGCAGACCATTCTTTTTAAGTAGCACCTTTCAGATAAAGGATGGTGGAGAATCTTCAATCAATGCAGGAAAGGACGGTGTGGATTGATTATGAAAAGAGTGGTTCTCAACCAAAGTCACTTTTCTAAAGTGTGGTTCTCAAGGATAAGGTTGGAAGGAGAGTCACCTCTCTAGCACGTGGTGATCCTAATAGTTTAGATTGTGACATTAATATCAAAGCTCTAGGAAACCTTCCATGTTGACCTAGATGGCTCATCATCTTCTTTGAGCTCTAGGCAAGCTTCCATGGAGTTCCTGAGATTTATGGAGAAGATAATGCATAGATTAGTGCCTCTATTCTTCACATATACTTCTCTGTGTTCCAGTTTATCACTCGTCTCATTGACATGCCTTGCATTCAATGCCTTGCACTTCTTTTTGCAAAAGAACGAATTTGGACTAACCATAAGGCAAGCAAAATTTGTGGGATCCCTCCGTGGTGCAAACGCTGCCACCGTGCAATCGAAGATGTCCCACACATCTTCCTAACTTGCCCCAACTCCTACAGAATCTGGCAGACGGTTGGACTGAAAATCAGAGTTCAGAAACAGCTTAGCTGGAAACAAGTCCTTTTGGGAGAAGCGATTGGATGCTCTGCGGCTCTCTGGAACGCAATCAGAGGGGAAGTCCTGTGGAAAATTTGGCGGGAGCGGTGTGCTCTCAACTTCGGCGACCCTCCCAAGGAGTGGTCGATTGAAAAATCTCTTTTCCTCCTTGGCAAGAGGATTGTCAACAGTAAGAAATCCCCCCCCTTTAGGCACCATCAAGTCCTCCTTTTGATCAACAACAAGCTCAAACCCAAGTGGGTCCCGCATGAGGGCGACGAGAGGGTGATCAACCTTCTTTGTAATGCAACCTAGGAATCAACCAAGCCTCCCCTGCTTTGTGGGATTTGGGGGGTCCCGTGGGCACTAGTCCCCTTCTTTTGTACCTTTGTTTCTTAATTTAATTCAAGTCCGGGAGAGTAGGCTATTGCCGAACTTCCTTTATATTAAGAACGAAGGTAGTTGAGAGATTCACAAGAAGCATTGTTGTATTGTCCTGATTGGAGGTGTTTAACCCATGACCTTGCAGCTCAAGGGCAAACACCTTACCCATTGCACCATGCCATGGCTTGATTATGGAACTGTTATTAGGATATCTGTAGCACAATGACAAGGAACATGTGAAGATGGCAAAAAAGACTCCAAGAGAAGAGGAAAAGACATGATTTTACAAAATCTTCAAAAAGTGAAAATCATGCAAAAGGGCATTTTTTACTAAATTTGTTCATTTGGACTCATATATGTTCTTTGGAGTATGTGTTACAAGTGTACGCCTTCAAGTTGAGAGGCTAAACAATTGGTTTCAACTTGGAAGCCCTAAGGCTAAACAATTCCCTAAAGGGGCTGGTTTAAACATCTCACCACCTAAGTGGTGAGGGGTACCCGATCATATCCCACCGGGGTTGAGCCCATACCCTTAGTTAACCATGAAAGGCAAAAGGTCCAACCAAATGAGCTATCACATGCGAGCAAGTCTAGCAATCTTTCCCTTTTCTTTTTTTAATATTGAGAAATCTTCTCTACAGTCCATGTCTTTTCGTTTCTAGACCCTTCTTAACTTTAGAATTTTTCTTATAGACTCGGCTTCATTGTAATCACAAATATGGATGACACCAACTTGGTTAATCTGAGTGATCATCAAAGCTGCCACCTCTCCTGTAAGTCTAGCACTATTTTTTTTTAAAAATGGAGGTTCGGCCGAGGCCTACTCCCCCTGACTTTAATTAGAGAAAGAGGAACAACTGTACAATGAAGGGCATAGTACCCATGGGACCCCCCATATCCCACAAGAGCAGGGGCAGACTGAGTGGACGGCCCGGAGGCCCATACATCGACTGGATTTGCGCGCCCGAAGGCGGATTACACATCGATTTGCGCGCCCGAAGGCGGATTACGCGCCCAAAGGCGGATACAGATATCCCGCAGCGCAGGGGGATCGAACCCTCGCCCCCGCCTCAAGAGTTATCCTGTAAGTCTAGCACTATTATTATAGGAGAGGTGGAAGCTTTGATGATCACCGTAGTTAACCAAGCTGGTTTCATCCATATTTGTGATCGCCATCAAGGCAAGTCTATAAGAAAATTCCTCAAGTTCAGGAAGGTTTCAAAACGAAAAGGCAAAGACTGTAGATAAGACTTTTTAATATAGAACGCGAACTGAGCGGGATTTAAACAATATGTGCCTTTAAACAATTTGAAGGAAAAGAAAAAAAAATAGAAGGATCATTATGTAGATAGTGCTCTAACTAATTAGTGCTCTAGCTCTTAAATGAAAAATAGACAATGACATGTTATTATGCTGAATGCATGGAATTAATAAATGCTGACAGCCTTGTTTGAATGTGAAACTTATCAAACATGAATGGAATATTTCATTTCTTTTTTTTTCAAAAAAACTAAAAGAAATGTTACAATTCGAAGACATTATGCAGCAAAAGGGTCGAAGATATCCTGCAGCATATATAGTTTGCTCTAACTGTAGTTGTTTTCTTTCGTCCTCTGAAGTCCTCATACTCAATGGTTGCAAGTCCCTTGCTACGTTTTCCTCCCTTCCCACAAGTGTGCTATAGCTTTGTTGTTCCTTTTTGTGGTGTGTTTTACTAAAATGTATGTTTTGTGTGTATATATATTTTCTAGGCCTCACTACCAAACTTAAGAGACCTCACTATCATGCACTACCCAAAGCTGGAGAGGTTAGCTCTCCACATGACATTGCTGGAATGATTTTATTTAAGAGAATGTGAAGGACTCGAGGACTTGAATTGCAAAAGTAGCATTTTCACTTCCCTTTGATTTTTAACAAGTCTCAATGAACCTTTTTATTCGAACATATTAATAAAGAGCCTAATTGTAAGGCTTTGCCAAAAAACAAAGCATATTAATTTCTACTTTAGCACAATGCTATTGCATTTACATGCTTTTCTCTTTCACTTTAATTGGGTTGAATGCTATGTCACTCATATGTCCACAAGAGGGTTTTGCTTCATGCATGGTAGCTCATGCATTACTTGGTTAGGCAAGGACTACCCCACCATCACATCTTCTACTTCTTGTTGTGAGGTAAATTATAGGGAAACTTTCATAACTATGATCAAGTGCATTTGGTGTAGAAATCATATGGCTCATTTTTATGTTGATTCAAATTTTTTCACCACAAGCGTTACTAACAATCAGAGCACATTGGCAATCGTAAGGAACCCCATGCCCACAACAAGCACATTGAGATGCACTATAATCATGTTAGGAAGAGATTCTCTACTTGAGAAATCTATTAACCACCATTGATTCAATGACTAATCAAGAGGGATGAGAATGGGTGTTGAACATATCCCTACCTTTTGTTCTCTAAAAGCTTTATCTTCGTTCTAAATCCAATGAAAAGGTTATGATTAACAGATGAGGCAATAGAGTGGCTAAAACGTTATTTGGATGAAACATTATTGGTATCTAACATGAACCAAAAGGCTTTGAACTTCTTTGGTGCTTGGAGGAATGAGCATCCTACAACATGATCGAAATTTTCTCATTTCTCGGAGTTATTATGCACTAATTATCTATTAAATTCAAATACAAACTCTTATAAGAAGAATAAACAATGATAGTTTATTATGCTGAATGTGTGTAATCAATAAACGATATCAGCATTGTTTGAATCTGTATGAAAGAAGGAACTATCATTAACCATGAATGGAATATTTCATTTTTTATTGAAAATACCAAAAAAAATGTTACAATTCGAGAAAAAAAAGAAAAAACTGAAGGAGCTTTATGTAGCATATATAGTTTTCTCTCACTATCATTTTTTCTTGCTTGAAAGTCCTCATGTTCGATGGTTGCAGATCCCTCACCGCACTTTCCTCCCGTCCCACAAACCTCCAGAGTATCTGCACATCGAGTGTGAATATTGAAAGATTGGCAGCCTGGAGAGCGTGGAAGTTGTGAGTGTGTTATAGCTTTGTGTTTCTTGTTGTGGTGTGTTTTACTAAAACATATGTTATGTGTGTATATATATTTTGCAGGCCTCACTACCAAACTTAAGAGACCTCACTATCACGTGCTGCCCAAAGCTGAAGAGGTTAGCTCTCCATGCAACATGGCTAAAACAATTGGATTTGAGGGGTTGTGGAGGACTCGAAGACTTGGATTGCAAAGGTAGCACTTTCAATTTCCTTTGATTTTTCCAAAAGTCTCAATGAAACTTTTATATTCCCATAAACCCAAACAATTGGTTGACCGTGAAAGCTTTTCTTCATTGAGTATATGGTGACAACTCTGATGGTCCATTATGTCTTGTGATCCTAGGACATACCCTCGATGGGAGTCTAGAGAGCATGGGAGAGGAGAGTGTGTTATAGCTTTGTTGTTTCTTGTTGTGGTGCGTTTTACTAAAACGTATGTTATGGGTGTATATATTTTGCAGGCCTCGCTACCAAACTTAGAAGACCTCCATATCACGTGCTGCCCGAAAGCTGAAGGGTAAGCAAAAACGTCTCACAAAAGCCTACATTAACTGAACACTCTCAATAGTCATACAATGAGCTTAGATACTTTAAAGATGACATTTTAAGGTAAAAATTGAACAACTTCATAGTTATGAATCTTTAAGCTTGAAGAGAAAGGACTCCCTTCAAAAGCTCTAGATCTTGATCAATTATTTTTCCAGATGAGCTCCCTTCAATTATCTCTCTCTCTCTCTCTCTCTCTCTCTCTCTCTCTCTCTCTCTCTCTCTAGATGAGCATCGCTTGTGCACACTACTTGGATACTGGGCGGATGAGCCTCTCCATTTCACAAGAGCCTGGAGAGAAGGACGGGACACCACACGGAGCAAAGCACTTATACTTCAGTTCTCGGATGAGGCCGGGAGGAGAGACTTCCTTAGAGACGAGCACTACAACACACTACACCGGGCACCCCGATCTATTTGGATGACGACCTCACACGGATGCAGGTAGAGCACATACATGCATGCATGCCGTGTGTCCTCCAGGCCGGACGGAAGAGACATCGTTCCCTATACAGAGAGAGTCGTGTCATCATCGATGGACGACCCATTGACTAGGGATTCGAAGCCTATGAGATAGCACAGTAGGATTCACAGCCTATGAGACAACACAGTAGGAGGTGTGCATTGAAGTCTGGAACTGCAATGGATCTCTGTGGACACATCCAAGGCGCCTCGAGGAGGTGATGGAGGGAAGAGACATGATCTTCTTGACGGAGACACTTGAGAGCCCGAGGAGGAGCCTACCGAGGATTGAGGGCTATAGATGGGAGTAAGCTCACGACCGACAGATGCGACAGCACACCACAAGAGGATGAGGAGGAGTAGCCATTCTCTATAGACAATTGCTACAGCACATAGTACAGGTGGTAGCCAGAGACCTAGAGGCACGTTTCATGTGGATACGCCTCTAGCTATCAGAGGAGAGCGCAGCATATTTCGGCGTATGCTATATTGCACCCATAGGCTCTCGCTTCACACATACCCCCGAGCAGCCCTTAGAAGGGAAGGGACCAGACACCTCATCGCCATATGATTGCCTCAGTGACACCATTATGAAGTATACAAGGATGGGCGAAGTCTTCCTTGTAGGAGACTTCAATGCCCGCACTCAGAGACACCGGTGTGATATCTATGACTTTGATGACCCTGAGATGCTCCGTACCATGGAGGACATGTCTACACTCAGAGCCTCAGCCGACACTGCCACACCCACCTCATACGGCAGACACCTACTCCATATGGGAGAAGCACACCGTCTCATTATCTATAATGGGATGGCGACCTGGCCCACCTCGGGTGGTCTCACCTGCATTCCACCCACGACAATGCATGGAGGCAGTGTGGTAGACCATGTTATCTGACCCCTAGAGGTGACACATCTCATCACCTCATTCACCATCCCACCCATACCGATTGGATCTGATCACACATATCTCGCCCTATCCATACGGGGCTCACCATGCATATCCCACCCCGCCACCATACAGCCACATGCCCATACCACCATTCACTTTAGACATGAGCTAGCATATATCTATAGCTCACATGTTTGAGAGCGCATCTACTCCCTTGATCCCTCCGCTCCATTGGACACCCTCACTGCCCACTTCTCCTCGATACTCCACACACCCTCTACTCTCAGCTTCCCATACACCACCCAGAGCACCGCACATTCGACAGGCTAGGGCATAAACCCCAGAATAGATGGTACGATGAGGAGTGTAGATTACTATACCGACATCTCATAGCACAGAGTATCTTGGGATCCATCACGGAGAGGGAGACACGACGACAGATGCGAGCTCTAACATGACAAAAGCGGCGAGCTTTCGAGGAGAGACAGGAGGCAGAGTTGTTTGACCTTCTCATGAGTAGGGATTGTGCCACCGCGTGGAGGGCCCTACGTGAGCCACGCCCACCTACACCCATAGCAGATCCTCAGACTTGGCACGGCTACACCCAAAGGTTATATGACATCCCAAGACAGCCCCCATTGTCGATCCCTCCCACACCACGTCCTGTGATATCCACCCTATTCATGGCGGGCATGGTACGACAAGCCATCCATAGGCTACAACATGGCCGTTCAACAAACCACACGGGACTACAGGGCGAGCACTTTATATACGCAGTCGATGTAGTTTCCCACCTCATCGCCCACCTCTTCAATCGTGCTTTGGTTGAGGGGTTACCTGACTCGTGGACTATGCATACCACTGTGCCTATCCATAAGTTCGGCGATATGATGGACCCAGGGAACTACAAGACTATTATGATAGGCCACACCCTGGCCAAGATCTATGGGACAGTACTAGAGGTAGAGCTCAGTACACACGCTGAGGAAGCTCGGATGAGAGCACCCGGTCAGGCAGGCTTCCGCCGCACTTTCTTCGCCATCGACCACATCTTCGTATTTCGTTGCTTGATTAAGAGTGTGAAGGCGAGGAAGCGGAGACTCTACTGTTGCTTTGTGGATTTCCGCAAAGCCTTCAACATGGTCCCTCGAGAGAGACTACTATGGAGACTCTAGGAGTTACAGCTACCATCAGACATACTATGGGCCATCCATGCTTTGTATGCATGAGTCATAGGTAGGGTGCGCTGCCCGGCGGCCTATCAGACAGCCTTGTTAGCACCATTGGTATGAAACAAGGTTTCCCTCTCTCAGCCACTCTCTTCGATCTCTACATCGACGAGATCACGGAGTATATACAGCTAGCAGGAGGGCTAGGAGGAGACCTCGAGGGTATGCCAATACACATCCTATTATATGCTGACGACATTGTCTTGCTTTCAGAGTAACAAGAGGGGCTTCAATCACATTTGCAAGTGCCCGATACCTTTTGCATGGAGAGAGGACTCACCGTGAACCTTGGCAAGACCAAGGTCATGATCTTCCACACCTCCACGACAGTACGCCATCGTGCCTCTTTCACTACAGCTAGAGGACACATAGAGGTAGCGGACTCCTACGTCTACTTAGGTGTGACCTTCTCGGACAGCACAGGGATATTCTCCATGGCGCAGACAACGAGAGATAGATTTACACAAGGCTATGCGGCTCTTGCTGGATTGGAGAGATGCTGCTTCCAAGCACATTTTGAGGAGCCCCAAACTAAGGGCTGGCTCTTTGATACTCTAGTGACACCCACACTGATGTACGCCCTCGACACAAGCTATTACCCACTCCTTTTATACTCTGTTTTGTACTCACACTTTATTTTCCTTTTGGGATCACAGTCGATTGGATCATACTGATGTATATATTTTGTCTCATAGGCCCATTTTGGCCTCTAATAGACACTAAAAAGCCTCTCTCTCTCTCTCTCATCTCCTATTCCATTAGACCCTCCCTCACCCACAAAGGCACATGTCACAATACACTTCACACACGAGCTCTCACACGTTTATGCACACCATTTACACACCTGCCTACTCTCCTCTCCCTCGATCCACTCACCCTTGGAAACACTTACATCCCAGTTCACCATGATCCTACACGACTCAGCTTTTTGCAGCTTCCCACACCGCATGCATATACACCCTCCACGCACAAGCTCCATGCCCCATAACCGCTCCTATGATACAGATTGTCGTGAGCTACGGAAGCACCTACGCATTTTAGAGCATAGAGGGGATATTACACACACACAGGCATAGCGTCGCATGCAGAGCCTTACTCGCCGCAAACGACGAGATTGGGAGGAGAGACACTACTGGGATATTTATCATTTACTCATGAGTCGAGACAGTGCAGCGGCATGGCGACATTTGAGAGAGAGGAGACAGTAGACACCCATCCGAGACCCGAGCACTTGGCATAGCTATGCACGGAGCCTATACGAGATCCCAGACTAGCCCCCCATTCCCAGACCACAAGACTCACGTCCTACTACATCTTACTTCTTCACACCCACTATGGTGGGATGCGCTATTGCCCGTCTACAGCATGGCAAGGTTCATGACCATTTCGGTTTACAGGCTGAGCACCTCATCTACGGAGGCACGACCCTTGCACCGCTCATTGCCCACCTCTTCAACCGTGCACTGGTTGAAGGGTTCCTTGACTCATGGACCGAGCACACCATAGTGCCCATTCATAAGTGAGGAGATACTATGGATCCAGCTACATACCGGACGATCATGATTGGCCCTATATTGGCCAAGTTATATGGGGCGGTACTAGAGACAGATTTGAGTACTCTTGTTGAGAGGAAGGGTATTAGGGCTCTAGGTCAGGCAGGTTTCAGACACGATTACTCTACCATTGACCACATCTTCACTCTGAGATGCCTGATCGACCAGGCAAGGGTGAGGAAGAGGAGATTATATTGTTGCTTTGTGGACTTGCGCAAAGCATTTGACACCGTTTCGAGGGGACGACTCTTCAGACGACTACTTGATATCGGAGCTCAAGAGGAGATGATATGGGGGATCTACGCCTTATACGAGAGAGTATCTAGCAGAGTCAGATGTCGAGGGGGCTTATCTCATCCACTTGCTAGCACTATCGGGGTGAAGCAAGGATGCCCTCTTTCACCCATCCTCTTTGGTCTCTACATTGATGAGATAGTGGACTACATACAGCAGCAGGGGGGTGATGGCATTGAGGTACGCGGGTCCACTGTCCATATTCTTTTATACGCTGATGATATTGTACTAGTTTCAGAGTCTGCAGAAGGTCTACAACATCATCTACATGGCCTAGATGACTTTTGCAGACACAGAGGGTTATCTATGAACCTTGGTAAAACCAAGGTCATCATCTTTCATACATCAGCACAGGTACGCAGACATAGTTTGTTCACAGCAGAAGGTGAATCGATTGAGGTGGTCGGATCATATGTTTACTTGGGAGTGACATTTACAGCAGCATCAAGGGTCTTCTCTATGTCTCAGGCAGCACGTGACCACATCACACGTGGGTATGTAGCACTAGCCTTGATGGAGAGACAGTGTCACCAGGCATATTTTCAAGATCCCCACACAAAGGGGTGGCTCTTCGACACTTTGGTTACACCAGCGCTCATGTATGGGGCAGCGATATGGGGACCATGATTAGCCACATCAGTATGGACAGCATTAGAGAGGCCACAAATCCTCATGATTTCCAGACTTATCCGCAGTAAGCCTTCAATACCACATGATATCATTAGAGCAGAGCTCGCAGCACCACCGATGCTAGTTGAGGCACTATTCCAGTATGCCTATTACACAGACTCCGGAGCATGGATACAGAGTGCATTGCTTATTGGGCTTTCAAGGCATCACAGGACATGGCATTAGCAGGCGACACCTCCTCATGGTATGCACAGACACGAGATTGGTAGGCCCACCACGGCCTTGACATAGACAGGCTACCACCACTACAGTACGACTCACATGCACCCACCTACTCGCTCTCTCATCAGGAGAGGATAGGATCATTCGTCAGGAGATATGGCATACATACATACAGAGGACATGGGTGAGCCCTAGGGGTACATTGCCACCGAAAATGCTCTATTACCGTGAGCATTTTCTACATATATCGGATGAGGGCTTCATCGAGATTCCGAGATACATGCAGACATATCTACCCCACCACCTTCGAGTCATCATTGGGAAGCTCCGGTTTTCATCACATCAGCTCAAGATTGAGAGGGGTCGGTCCAAGGGAATCCCCCGTGAGGAGAGGTGGTGCCCAGTATGCGAGACAGAGGTAGAGAGTGAGGAGCATTTTGTTACCAGATGCCCAGCATACTTAGACCTACGAGCACAGTTCCAGATAGAGGAGTCACTCCCGTTGTGCATGACTATGGGAGACCAGCGACGCTTGGGACGCTTCCTCACAGTAGCATACGAGAGGCGAGAGCGGTCACTCCAGCCCACACATCAGCCACGGGTGAGTACCAAGCAGACCATTACCCAGTTTTTTCAGCAAGCTCAGAGAGGTCCATCTATAGGGCTCACGGTCCACCGGGAAGCAACACAAAGAGCACGTCGCCGACCACGTAGGGGCAGATATCATCAACCACGACTATATCAGGAGGATATCTCACGCATCAGGACAGCCTACGACCACATGATGGAGCATAGGCGTACCACCAACCCCTAGGTTGTCTTCCTTCAGGAGGCATTCAAACCACCCCCGATGTACCACATACTACACCCACCTCCACCCATTCACCAATAGCTAGGGTGTTTTACTCACACTTTTACTCACATTATGGGTCCCCCATGTATTAGGTGGTCACTATCTGCAGAGTTAGAGCCACATCTCCCCAGCCTTTTCCAGCCTTATGTAGCTTTGTGTAGCGATATACTTCTTATTTCATTTCATCCTCGACACAGGGGTACTACACTTGTACATGGTTTTTGTCTCATAGGCCAAGTTTGGCCTCCAAAAGATGTTAATATGACTTTCTTTCTCTCTCTCTCTCTCTCTCTCTCTCTCTCTCTCTCTCTCTCTCTCTCTCTCTCTCTCTCTCTCTCTCTCTCTCTCTCTCTCTCTCTCTCTCTCTCTCTCTCTCTCGATTTGGATGCTCAAAGCATTTTGAGGATCGCCATGATGCCTTACCCACCGATGCATTATATCCTACACCCACTCCAGGCATTTAGTGGGTTGTGATACCATCGAGCCTCCCCTCCCTATGCATATCATATTTGTATCTCACCCATTGAGCATATAGAGTGCATACCCATAGCACCCCATACCCTTGATGCCAGTTACTATCCACTCCTTTTTATACCCGTTTGCGGTACTCACACTTTATTTTCCTTTTCGGATCACAGTGGATTGGATCATACTGATGTATATGTTTTGTCTCATAGGCCGATTTTGGCCTCTAATAGACGTTAAAAAGTCTTTCTTTCTTTCTTTCTTTCTCTCTCTCGTCAGAGATCTCCCACTCGAACCATGCCATAGGACCGCTAGTTGATGATGATTGTAGGAGTCTTTATCGTCAGCTATGCACTAAGAGAGCACTGGGAGAGATTACAGTGACCAATGCAAGGAGACATATGAAGACCCTTACACATTCAAAGAGGTGACACTTTGAGGAGGCAGAGGAGGGTGAACTATACCACCTATTTATTAACATGGTTTGCACAACAGCATGGCACACTCTACCAAAGACATGAACTATCAGGATTCACACCTATTAGAGATCCATGGATTTGGCATGCCTATGCAGAGAGATTATATGAGGTATCTGGAAAGCCTCCCATCCTGAGCTACCCGGAACCCCTAATAGCTCCTCTTTCTTCACAATTGAGATGGTTTGAATGGCCCTTGAGCAACTACAACATCGTCGTTCGAACGGCCACACAGATCTCCAAGGAGCACCTCATATACACGACCTCCACTTATAGCCCCATTGATTGCACATGATTTCAATTGTGCTATAAGGGATGGCTTTCCAAAGGAGTGGAAAGTGCAAGAGAATGAGAATTACGACCACCACATGCTAGAGAGATGACTCTCCTCCCAACCTTATGCCTGTATATATAGCTTCTTGAATCAACGAGGACCACAAATGTAACTAGAGTCCACAAGTGCATGTCCAATCTCCACCATTCCTTTAATATCTTTCACCAGAGTCTACTAGTGGTTGAAGTGATCTCAACCACTTTAGTATCTTCCATTAGAGTCCACTAGTGGTTAGTGTACTCTTCACACATTAAGTTGAGTCAGAAGGCTCTACGGGCAAAAATCTCTCCCCATGCTCCCCATGGGGGTTTAACCCAAGACCTCCTCTTTCAAAACCTTAATACTAAACCACTAAGCTAAGTGGATCACTTGTTTAAGAGAGCGCATGAACTTATGCTTAAGTCTCGTCTCGAGATCTTTGGTCATACACACGAGTGACCAAACAGTGTCCAATTTCAAATCTCTCTAAATCAGCCAGACCCTTAGATCATAGAATTACTTTATTACATTCTTCCCCTTTTGCGAAACATTTTCATCCTAAAAAATAAAGCTATATATAGTAATTATAGGCAACTCCCGAGCCTCATGTTCTAAAACTAGAAGAACATGTTTCATCTCTATGGTGGGATCCTTGCCCAGATGTTCAAAACACTACACTTTGATAAACAGATCAAAGTACAAAGTAGTGAATGAATAATAAGGGTGAATCTAAAAACATCCCTGACCAATTCACGATTTCACTAGGTGCGATCTGGGAATGAACATGTGAAATGAATGGATTCCAATTAGTAATCAATTTCTAGGCATGATTGGTGCATGAAGTTAGTAACTAAGGCAGGATTTGATCCCTCACAAGCCATTGAGAGCTCTTGATTACTTGAATTTGATTTGGAAAACTTGAAGTTTGGTTGGCCCAAATATCTAACTCGGATGTTTGTACAATGGTTTACTCCCAACCAACAATTACTTGATTTTCTTACCCAACTAGAGAACTACTTTGTCCTAATGGGTTTGAAAATCCTATGGAAACTGTAGGAGAAAGTGTGCCATTTACTTGTGGTCAACAATATGTTGACCGGACCAAATCAAATCCAAAATGAAAATTGTCCAATTTCTCAAAAGACTAAAGTTAGAGATTCTTGGGAATTGTCAATCTGATCAGCAATTCCTAACTTCTTGGTTCAAAAGTATACAGAACTCTAGAAAGTCATTAGAGTTATGCTAGATATCTAGAAGCAAACTCAACTTGCTTCTTTAGCATCCTGCAAGTGAAACTTCTTCAACATATCCTGTACATACTTTTTCTGAGTAATGTATATCCCTAAATTAGATATATCTGATTCCATTGACATCATTACCTGTAATGATGATGTCATCAACATAAACACAAAGGTATATTACCTTTGAATTACTTCTCTTGATGAATAGAGAAGTATCTGCCTTGCTCATAACAAATCCTTGGTCTTGGAGGTATGTAGTTAACCTATGATTCCATGCCCTAGGTGCCTGCTTCAATCCATATAAAGCCTTTTTTAATTTGCAAACATATGCTACCTTCTTAGGGTCCTCATAGCCAGGAGGTTGTGACATAGAAACCTCTTCTGAAATCCATCCATTCAAGAAAGCATTCTTGACAATGTACATGTTCCAATTCTTTGATGCAGCCACACTTACCAACACTCTGATTGTTGGCATCTTGGCCACAGGAGAAAATGTTTCTTCATAATCAATGCCTTGGGTTTGTGCAAAACCCTTGGCTACTAATCTGGCTTTGTACCTGTTAATCGTGCCATCAGAATTTCTTTTAAGTTTATAGATCCATCTGGATCCTATTACCTTCATTGAGTCCTTCTTAGGTACTAACTACCATGTGTCACTCTCCTTGAGTGCTTCAATCTCCTCATCCATAGCTTCTTTCCATTCTGATTTGGTTATTGCTTCTTCATATGATCCTGGTTCTTCATTTGACAAATCCTTGGCAAGATAAACCGAATGTTTAGTAACAAGAGATGTATCATACCCATATCTGATAGGTTTTTTGCTTTCTCTTTGTGATCTTCTAAATGGTTGAGCTAAAGATTCAGGTATGTCTTCAAGCTTCTTCATCTTCATTTTGCCCTTGGACTTCCATGCCTTGAACTCTTCAAGGTTGATAGGGTCTTCATCATCTGAACTTGAGTCTTCATTCTGAGTAGGTTCTTCCTTTGCAAGTTTTGGAAACTCCTCTTCCAAATCATAGGGTAGTTTAACTTTCCTGCATTCATTCTCATACCAAGAATCATTTTCATCAAAGACAACATCTCTGCTTACCATGAATCCCTTATTGGTAGGGTTATAAAACCTGTAACCTTTTTTATTTAAATCATACCCAATAAAGATGCATTTTTCAGCCTTTGGGTCTAGCTTACCTCTTATCTGAGAAGGAATGTGCACATATGCTACACATCCAAATATTTTGCAATGGTCTAATGATGGTCTCTTACCATGCCATGCTTCATAGGGTGTCATACCGTCAAGTGACTTAGATGGTAACCTGTTTATGAGGTAAGTGGCAGTAGAAACACTCTCTGCCCATAGATAGTTAGGTAACTTCTTTTCATTAAGCATAGATCTAGCTGTCTCAACAATTAACCTATTTCTTCTTTCAGCTACCCCATTCTGTTCAGGAGAATACCTTGTGGTTATTTCTCTTTTGATGCCTCTGTCCTGCAAGAAGTTTTCAAACTCATTGGAGAAGTACTCACCTCCTCCATCTGACCTTAGCCTCTTCAAATTTCTTCCTGTCTGATTTTCAACTAGTGCAAGATATTTTTTAAAGCAATTAAATACCTCATCCTTGTGCTTCATAAAGTACAATACAGTCCATCTGCTATAATCATCAATAAAAGACACATAGTACCTTGAACCTGAGAATGAGGGGTCTTTGCTTGGGCCCCATACATCTGTGTGGACAAGCTCTAGGTAGTCTTCATGCATGTATCCTTTCCTTGAGAAAGGTAATCTGTGTGACTTCCCAAATTGACAAGCACCACACTTGTAAATCATATGCTGCTTGGATACATTAGGTATCCCAAGCACACATTGGTCCCTGCACATTTGCTTCAAGGTTCTTTCTCCTATATGCCATAATCTTTTGTGCCAAGTCTCAAGCTCTGAAAGTGTTTGATCTTTATAACTGTATAGTGCAATATTCTTTGTGTCTTCTAACTCAAAAGTGAAAAGTCTACCTGATTTTTCTCCTTTAGCTATCCTCTTGAATCCATGTCTTGGATCCTTCACAAATGCTCCATATTGATTGAATCTGACCTGCAAACCTTTCTCCACAATCTTTCCAACACTCATTAAGTTTTTGGTAATGGTTGGTACATAGAGTACCCTGCTCAACAAATTCTGATTTCCATCACAAGTCTTAACATTTCCAACTTTAACTACTGAATGCTTTGTATCATCACCTATTTGGACTTGATGTTTACCTTTTGGTTCCTCAAGATCAGAGAGTAGTGCCACATTACCAGCCACATGATTTGAGCACCCTGAGTCAATGTAAAATAGGTGATCATCATTTGTACCTGATTTTGAAGTCATGTTCATGATCAGAAGAGAGTCATCCTTCTCTTCTGTGTAGTTGTTGTAATCCTTTCTGGTTTTGAATCCTCCTTGGTAGTTGCCATTGTAATTGTTGTTGTAATTGTTTTTGTGGCCTTGGTGATGGTTTAACCTTCCTCTTGACTCTGAGTATCCACCTCTTTGGTAGCCTCTTCCTCTCTGATTTTTGTAATTCCTGAAACACTCATCTGTAATATGATTTGATAAACCACAAATGTTGCATGGTGATTAGTTATAGGGTCTCCCCCTACCTTGCTTACCTCCTCTACCCCTACCTGTTGAAGATCTACCTCTTCCTGCATAGTTGGCTTGAGAGGTAGAGCCTTCATCTTCCACCTTCTTTCTCTTGCCTTTATCCTTAGACTTCTTATCAGTGTATAGGGAAGAAGAGTTTTTTACCTTTGGATGTATCTCCATTCTTGGTGAGCTTTGCTTCATGTGTAAATAGTTGTCCCATGAGAGTTGTAAGATCTGGAGTGTGCATGTCCATGTAGAGATCCTTTGCAGTGGTGAAGCTTTCCCACTTGTCATCAGCCTTGATTCCATTGATCACTTGCCTTACAATCTGTTCTTCTTCAATCTCTTCTCCTATGCTTGCTAACTGATCTGCAACATCTTTGATCTTGGTCACAAATTCTGAAACAGCTTGTTTAGGTTGCTTCCTTAGTGTTCTGAATTCAATCCACAACTGATTTTTCCTAGCCCTTGTATTGGAGGAAAAATATGATGACAAGGTTTCCCAAGTCTCTTGGGATGTCTTACAATTTCTGATATGAGGCAAAAGAAAGTCAGAGATAGAGTTGAGTAAATAAGACCTTGCCAATGCATCCTTAGCACACCATGTGTTGAGCTTTTCTTGTTCTTCCTTGGTTGGCAATCCTCTTGCTTTGAATGAGGGCAATTCCTCATCTCCTGAGATGTATCCATAGAGACTCCTTCCTTGTAAGTAGGTCTTCATCCTTAGAGACCAAGCTTGATAGTTGTTCCTGTCCAATTTATCTATAAATGAAGGAAAACCATCTCCCATTTTACCTTATTTGCTCTGAGACCACTGTTGGGAAAGATGGATGGATGCTCCAAGAGACTGAGTAGGTACTGCTAAACCTGCTTTGTACCAGCCCGCTTTTGCTTCAAACTTGATTTGTAGACCTCCTTAGCTTTCTAAAGACACCAAAAAATGGTCTATGTCCTTTGGAAATGATGTGTTCAATGATTGAATCAAAACAGATAACTTTGGAAGTTACAAACTCAAGAAAACCTTCTATTTATGTCTTGACGCCTGCTGAATGTTTTGCTCAGTGTGACCAGCACAGTAGAAATTGATAAAATTCCTTCTAGGGGTATTTAATTAGCTTAGTAAGCTAACTAATCCAAGTCAAATGATGTAAAAAGATAAACTATGCTAAGAGAAATCAATTTAGCAAGTTTAGCTATACCCCCGACTTTTTAGGACTGTAGCAAAAATTGACCAGCGTTCACCTCGACGCATATTTCTCTGAAATGGCTGAATAGAATCACTTCAAACTTTGATAGTATGTAGAAGATTTTAAGCTGAATCCAACAAGCTTTGAATCACTGAAATGGTGAAGAATTGACCGAGATATGCCCTTGACAAGTTGACAGACTTTTGAGTAGACTAGCAGAGAGCTCAGAGATGAATGACGTAAATGTATCTATTAATGAACACTTGTATACAATCCCATTGGCATGAATAACATTGCCTAATGGTATAGAGAGGTGTGGGTTATAGAGTAGTCCTCACACACACTCAAAAATCAGTAGAATGAAGCTCGGGAGTGATCTCTCTACCCGCGACTTTTCATGTTCATATTTATATGTAATGAGTAAAAATTTGAATTCAAATTCAAACTTTTGGCTTCCTATAATCAAGCTTCTATATCCTAGGAGATAATCTTTCAATCAAATAAGCTACTTTTTCCACAACTCACTTTGGTAGGTGATTACAAAAGATTCTAAGTCAATTTGACTTTTACAATGAGATAAAGTGGTAATTAACCACTAACAATGATTCCTATGCTCCTTCACATATGTAGAGTCTTCAAGATATCTTTCAAGCCAAATGTGTAGGCTTGTGATTTACTCCAACAATCTACTCATGACCTAGTTTGTTGTTGCTCTTACTTATGTAGTTACCAATACTTTCAGAGAAGAAAATGTTGCAATTTATGGATTTTTTTAGTTTAAATATGATCAATCTTGGTTTTATTTGATGATGATCCAAAAAACAAACGTAAAATTTGTTCATAAAAAGATGAAAAATATAGCTTTCATAGTCTTCATGAATTGTAAATCTAGGATAGTTCACATCTTGGATTCGCTTCTATTCCCATACTATTTGAAAAATCCTACCAAAATGCTCAAAAAAAATTTGGATTTTATCCCAGTTTCAATTGTTCTTATTCTTGATTATGTATCATCTTTACAAGTAAAGTTTTATCTAATTTTTAGTACATACACAATGACATACTTTTAGGTATGTTTTAAGCTCTAGTGGATTTGGAGATATGCATTGTTTGAGAAACAAATATATTGTTCATGGCAAGGACCAAGTTATAATCCTTAGTTTTGATGAGTTCAACACATCTCTATTCAAAAAAACAACTACGTGATATCTTGATTAGATGGTCATGGAAAGAAACCTTTAGAACTGGCAATGATGATTGGAATCTCTTGATCAAACGGTTACATTAACCATATTTTTAACATAGTAATCAATCTATATGTCACTATTTCAGGTTCCCCACCTTATAACAAATATGAAATCAATTATATAGAACTCATAAGAATGAAACTAGTTCTATTTGGTGTTGAAAACATGTAGTTCCCCAGATCATTTAAAATATTTTTAAGCTTTATCGTTGTGGTTGCAAGAACAAAAATATATTAATGGTAAGATGAAAGTAGTTCTCTTATTATGCACTTTTCTACCATCGTGGCATAACCTTTATGTATCCATTTGAAAGAGTGTATGAGGTTAGATGTTTACCTAGAATGATATTGATGGAGAACTTACAAGTAAATAAGTTTGTAGAAAGTCTATGGCTACTAAAGGTACTAGAGATCCATGCAACGTTGGACATTCTTGTCATAAAGAATGTGAAAACATGGTAGTAAAAAGGACTAGGAATAAAAGTAACAAATGTGTCAAGATTCTTATTTCACATCACGATATAGATGCACGAAAGGCAAGGTCTCAAGTGGATAATTGTTCCAAAGTGGACCACGATCAAAATTGGGTTAATAAAGCAAATGATTATGTTGGAATGACAAGAAAAATATGGTTTCATCACATTGCAAAGGAAGAAAAGAAAAACTCAAAGAAACAATGAGAGAAAAGTAACATTTAAGAAGAAATAGAGCTTCATTCTCATGAAAAAAATTAATCTAGTAGATTGTGTAGGTGACTTTAGTCAAATTGAAGCTCCCAAAATGTGTATTCTATTAATAAAGAAGAAAACTCTAAGAATGAAAACCATTATTTCATAGTCAACCATTATAAGGAGCTTCTTGGGGTCTCCTCTCCTTCGATTATGATATGAAAAGAGTGCATGGCCTACATCTCTCATATGAGGACCAATAATGTCCCTCGTAGTATAGATCAATCACAGGAACAATCATTGTCTTTGAGCAAACTCATCAATGACATCAACTCCCTTCCTTAGGTGAGGAGTTTTGGCCTCCATGGTCTTGCAAATGAAATCTTTAAAATATTTGAAGAATCTATCATGGGGCCCCTATGCATGGTTTGGTTGGAGCACATCAAGTTGGGTGCTCTACCCAAATGCCTTAATGAAAGAATTATCAACATCACTCATAAGGAGAACAACACTCAAAGGTGACCATAATGTGATGCCTTCCCAATCCATAGCTCTTTGGGAATTCTAATTCACATGTTTATCACGTGAAGAATAGTGGGGACAGCTTCTACCCGAAAATCCCAAGTGAGGTTTGCATAACATAACATAGAAACCATTCAGTCTTTAATAGTTCTACCCACCATTTCAGCTACACCATTCTATACTAGGATATATGCAGCAGTAAGCTTTGACTCTAACGAACTCCTCCAAACTAACAAAGAGGCATATTGTCCACCATTATCAAAACAGAGTTCTTTAAACTTCAAGATCTTTTCATCCACCCAACAGGCCATTTCTTGAATGTGGGAAATACCCTGAATTTCTTAATAGAATCATCAATGAAAGTGACCGGATAAAGAACAAGTGTCTTCACATGTCTCTCTGACTGGTGTTTAAGGCTGCAAAAAATCTGAATTTTCCAATATGCTGGTGGATATATTAGGTGGGAACTTCCTTGAAGTTTGCAAGTTCAATAATGTAATGAAGAAAGCCTACCAACTAGGCAGGATCTCAAATATGTGGTGAAGAAGTAATGCGAAACCTAAATGAAAGAAGTGAGGCCATACATTTCTTCTTCGGTCTCATACAATGTTCTACTAATATTGCATGCTCTATATTGGATTGTGTATTGAGGAGTGACTATTCATCACAACGTTTTGGACCAGTGGAGATGGGGAGTGTTGGCAAAACAAAATTTGTTAGAAAAGCAACCTTGCACAAGTGGAGGTGCTATATTCCAAAAATTCTCAAATTTTGAAAAACTCAAATATGGGCAATTTTGGTCAAAGATACGGCCGAAAATTGTCGAAATGTGCATGTCAAATTGATAGCAGATATAGATAGCACTCTTCAGAGCAATCTATTGACATATAATTTGTGGCATTTGGACCAATTTTTAAGGGACAAAGGTCAAACCCTAATTTTTGGTCAAAGTCAACATGAAAGACTGGATGGACTCTGCAATATGGAGGAAGCTCTAATTGATATGCAACATCAACAAGCTTCTTAACTATCTTCCAAGGTCCACAAAACCTTCATGAAAGCTTAGCACACTTCCTTGTGGATAATGAAGTAGATCTAGCTGGCACTTGGAAAAAAAAAAAAATCTATCTCCCTCCTCAAAGACTCTATGAGATCTCTTCCTGTTAACATATTCTTTTGCCCTATCAGATGCTTGCTTCATTTTGGATTTAGCTATTTCTAAATTTGCTTGGAGGTTCGCTAAGAACTCCGAAGCACCAGGACATTTCTTTGGCAATCCTATGGTACTAGAGGCAGTGGGATTCATGCCATAGCTCATGTAAAAAGGAGACATTCTTGTCACCTTATGAGGTTTGTTGTTATAAGCAAACTCTACTAGAGACATGTGACTATCCCAATACATATGCCCTTAACATGTCCTCTAGAATCTAGTTGACCTTCTCGGTCTAACCATCTATCTCTGGATGATCACCGCTACTCATTTTCAATGACACCTTCAGTTTGTCAAATACAAACTTCAAGAAATGTCTTGTGAATCTGACATCCCTATTTCAAACTATGGATGTCCATAACCCATGCAATCTAAATACATGCTGGATAGACAACTCTGCTACTTGTGGAGCTTCTATCGTCTCCTATGTGTGTACTTGTGGAGCTTCTATCGTCTCCTACATTTGTACTTGTGGAGCTTCTATCGTCTCCTACGTGTGTATGAAGTGAGCCATCTTGCTCAATCTATCTACCACAACTAGGATAGTATCCCGCTTCCTTTGGGTCTGCGGTAACCCGACTATGAAGTCCATGGATACACTATCCATGTTAAGATCTGGAATCTGTAAAGGATGTAAAAGACATGGTGTCTTTACCCTTTCTGCCTTGTTGACTTGACACATAAAGAATTGTTGATCATAAGTGTGGACATCTTTGGCTACTCAAGGCCACCAAAGTGTTATTCTAACAAGCTGAATTGTCTTGTCAACACAAGGACACCCTACGCAAGGAACATCATGCTTATCATGCATGACTTTTCTTCCCAAATCCTGAGAATCTGGTACGCAAACCTTTAATTGTCCGTTGAACTATTCCATTCTCCTTTGAGAAATTGGAATACGGAATAGACTTGTTTGCTTTACTAGGGGGAGGAACGGTTAGAACTGCCTTGTCTTCTATGATAGAGTCATCACTGATGGCTCTAAAGATATCTAACAAATGTGGATCTTCCACATGTGCTTCCTTTATTTCTTGAAGCAATGAGCTTTCTAGAACTATAAAGCTCATTTGATACACTATCCGTGATAATGCATCAACTACTATATTCTCTTTGCCTCTTCTATACAGGATTTCCATGTGAAACTCCTAGATGAGCTGAGCCCAACGAGCCTGTCTGCCTCAAAGATTTGGTTGAATACAAAAGTACTCGAGTATATGGTCATTTGTGAATACCTTAAAGTCTACACCATAAAGATAGTATCCCCAGACTTTAAGAGCATGCACCACTACATACAACTCCTGTTCATGCACTGGCCAATTGCATTGTGCACTACTCAATTTTTTGATTTCAAAAGCTATTAGCCTTCCATCTTGACTCCAGACTACCCCCATGGCTATGCCACTAGCATCTGTCTCCAACTCAAATGGTTTCTTCGGATCTACCACTTTGAGTGTACGAGCCCCTAAAACAGCTTGTTTCAAAGTATCAAAACTTTCTTGTTGCTTTTGCTTCCATGCAAATGATACTCTTCCTTGAAGCAAGTTCATCATAGATGATGCTATCGACGAATAAGAAGAGATGAATTTCCGATAGAAATCGGAAAGTCCTAGAAATCACCATAGCTGCCCCTCATCATGAGAAGTAGGCCAAGCTAGAATAACTGAGACCTTCTTGGGATCTATCTCGACCCCATTGGCTGATACCACATGCCCCAGATATTCTATCTCCAGAAGAAACAACTAAGTATTATCTGCATTTACAAATAACTGATTTTCTTTCAACTTATTTAAATACCAATCTCAAATGAGTTTCATGCTCATGTATAGACCTACTATAAACTAATAAGTCATCAACAAAATCCACAACACACTTTCCAATGAACGGTCGTAGAATATCATTTATTAACATCATGAAAGTAGTAGGTGCATTAGTCCAAATTGCATAACTAAATACTCATAATACCCAAAACGGGTCGTGAAATCTGTTTTATATACATCTTGATTTTTTACCCTAATCTGATGATAGACACTTTTCAAAATCTATTTTACTATATACAACGGCTCCACCTAGAGCATCTAAAAGATCATCTATCTTGGGCATGGGATATCTACGTTTGATAGTACTCTTATTGAGTGCTCAGTAGTTTATGCACATCCTATAAGATATGTCTTTCTTCTTCACGAGAAGAATTGGTGTTGCAAAGGGCGAATGGCCGGATCTGATCAGCCCTTTTTGCAAATACTCGTGCACGACCTTGCGGACTTCAGTCTCCTCCTGCAAACTCATTCGAAATGGTGGTCAAGTGCTCAGACTTGCCCGTAGTACCAATTCGATTCTATGCTCAATGTCATTAGGGAAAAAAATGAACCCTGCACGGGCCTTTTGGATTAAGGAGTGATTAGTGATGGGCCAATGAGAGGAGGGTGGTGGACACAGTCTATAGCCTATAAATCACTAGGCTGAAGGGGGATGAGGGGACAGGATTCCCCTATGTTCAGGTTTTGCCTCTAGAGAGAGAAAGGAATCTCGTAACTTACCTGGCCCAAAAATTCAAAATTTTCAAAAAGTTATAAAACTCATCATAACACCATTTAATGGTCCCCCAACCACTTTTTAGGATCAAAAGTGCTATTTTTGGGTTCTAAATCAAAATCCGTGCATGAACTGAAGTGAAAAAAGTGACTTTTTCAAAAATAACTCAAAATGCAACTTTCTCCCTCCAAAACCTCCCATTTTCATACCCAGGTCCCAAAAAGTCATCTCTTTCCACTACTTTCTCTCCCTAGCACACCATTGCAGCTCCTGCATCTCCATTTCTTTCTCTATGCATCATCTTCTTTGAATTCCTAGTGTCATTTCCATAGCCTGATCTCCAATGGAGAAACCTAAATCTCATAGACGTCCAAAAGATGAGGTTATCGCGATAAAATGTCACAATATCAAGGCTCCAGAAGGATTTTGGTTAGGACAGGAGTTCTGCAAAGGTGCATGGGTGTACATGCAACCCTCTGGTGTTGGTCCTCACCGTGTGAGAGATCGTGGAAACTTGGATCTTCATTGGAAAGGGAAGTTACTAGGCTTCAAAAAGCTCAAAAATGGTGAAACTGTTGCCATTGTACAACATGTGTTCACAATGTCAACCATGAAATTGGAAAACTCAAACAAAATGAGATATCCTATCAACTGTAAGTATTACTCATTGACTTTTGTCCAAATTTCAGAATATACCTAGCTAAGTTGTGTATTTTTTTGTTGTAGACATATTTCCTTCTACCTTGGTGGAAGAACAACCACTTCATAGTCTTACAGGTACTTTCCAAGCATTGCATGCAGATGTTGGGTCGATATTCTTTCCACAAGCCCGTCCTGCTCAGCTATTATGTGAGAGAGTTTTCTTTTACACACATACATATGTTGTACCCTCTTCATCAAATGATTTTGGCAAGTTAGAGATGATTAAGGTAGATTCTCTCTTAAAGCTTGAGTGGCCGCAACCTGATGTATGGACATTAACATCTTTGAAGCATAAGATGGTGATGGACATACACAACTCTTTGAAATTTACAAGAGTTTCAAGATCTATAGGATTACATTGGTGTGTTCCTGTTCATTGTTTTGTACATTTATTTCAGATATTCACAATTCTAGAGACGTCAACAATGTTCATGTTAAAAGATATCACGTATGAGCAGGTAGAGTGTTTGCTAGGTGAAAAATGGGGACTTGTAGAAGGATGCACCAAAGGGGATAGATACATTTGTAAAATTGGTGCAAGAGGCATAGGATTTCGATACTTGAAACATCGTACTTCATTGTACATTAGATTCTATTATGATCGTTGGATGTGTAAACTTGGTGAATGGATACCATTACAAAGTTCTGAGGGTGTTTTAATTTCATTTGAAATTAAGATAAATCTACCCAACAATGAAATGGAAGTTATTTCAGTAAATCATCATTGGACTCTTGCCAACGTGAGAGAACATCTAGTAATCATGGGATTTGAGGATCTGGATCAATCAAAGTTCAGAATACAAGGGCATAAGGTAAGTAGCATATGGTATTTCTTCTTTTGTTTATACAAATTCTTACACTCAAATATGTTCATTTAAAGTTTTCTATTTGTCTGCAGATTGGTAAGAGGTTGGAGGATAAAATTAAAGTCCTCCTTGAATGGAGTGTGGATGGAACTCAACTTTCATTGTCATAGCTCAAGGACTATTTGAGTGCTACAGTGTACACACACCTATGTTCCATTTATAATCCTACATCTGCAACAATGTATTTAACATGCAAGACATGTAGCATGTAAAATTTTTTGATCTCAATATGATGTACAATTTGCCAAATCTTTGGTTTTTCCAATGGCAATTTATTATAATTTTAAAGTTCTGAGAATTTTTTTTTTCTATTGTGTTGTCGTGTATCTTATTCTGGTTAATGATTCTGTTCAATCTTTTTATGAGCAAAAGTTTTTTTTCTGAGAGTTCTGTGCATGATTGTTTTATTTGAAGGTATCCGTTTTAGTTTTAAAATGGGTCCCACTCACTTTAAAATTTTGAAACTACTATAAAAGCAACACTTATTCTCTCATTTCTCACTTTTGCAACCAAGAAGAGCTACAATCACTAGCAGAGTACGCACACAAGCTAGCATCACGCGCAATGGCTACCGCATCCTCCAGTACCCTGCAACTCAAACGTCCACGTGAACTCTTCAATGAGTTCTTGGAATCAACTGAGTTCAAAGGTCAGAACCACTTGTATGACCTACTGTCTAGGGTCCCTGATCTAGACAAAACAATTCAACTGAACTCTGATGTGCTCAAGGAAATCATAGAGTTCCTTGAGTACTACATCTTGCGTTTTTCTATAGAAATACCGCCTTATGAGGGTAAATGGGTTCCATGTGACCTTCTACTCTACATACATAGAGGCGATGAAGCCTTCATGAAGCGCCTTAAGCGCTTCATGGCAATTGCGGAAACTGCTGGGCACTTACTAGATGACTCTGTGCCATTAGTAAAAAAACTTAACAAAAAGAAGAGGATGGGTACAAAGTACCTATCCTACACTGCAACAACATATTTTATTATTAATGAGGAGCCGGAACCTACACCTGTTGAGCTCCCCAACCTTGCCACTGGGGGTTTTGTTAACGAGAAGAATGAGCCTCAACCAGAGGCCATAAATTTTTCCAAAGAAAGCATTACAATCCACCAAGAATTCCCTGGTGGTGTTGAGGATAAACTACATGTGCAATCAAGCATGGAGGAGGCCCCCCCTTCAAATCTCAACCCCTCTGAGCCCACATTACCAGAGGTGGAACTTGAATATCTCTCCTGCATCGTTGTGGATGGAGAGGAATTTATTTTACTCCATGACATTGAGAAGGCATTCGGTCTACGTCTAGATGAATGCTTGAGTATTTTCTCCACAATGTCAGATGTTCCACTTGACAACACATCTGACATACTTGAAAAGAAGTCCATCCCACTTGGGGATTCTGTGGCAGACACCATATCAATGGTGTGTGCTGATATTTTAAATGATGACAACAATTCTACTACAGAGGAGGAGTTCAGTGCAGCACAGGAGAGGATACTGAAGCAAAAAATTCCTACATCCCATGTAGCAGAGCAGAGTGGCATGGCCCACTCTAGCATTGATCTTGATGCCCCTGGAAGAGGGGAGGAAGAAGACAAGCTTCATGATGTAAGTGGTAATTGAATTAAATAAATCGATAATTTTAAGTTAACATTGTAAGAGCTTGAATTCTCATTTGTTCTTAACAGGAAGCAATTGAGCTCGACAAGTTTGCAGCAAGGTCTGGTGGGGATCGAGCTTCTCGTGGGAGTGGTGCATCCTTGGCAAACTACATCGGAAAGTTGCCAAAGGATGATTTTGTTATCATACACAAAGACTACAGTCCCGATGGGCACTTCATCACTTGGTGCTTGAAGGCCCTTAGCAAGATTTTGTGTTTATGTACAATTACCCAAGGCACTAATTGTGTCATTTTGGTTAGGAAATCCTTAGTTGTAACTACTTTAGGACTTAATTTTAGAGGGAAAGTATTAGGGCAAATAGGTATCGCCATGAGTCTTGGAATGCAAGACCCCCATGTAATATCAAGATCTGTATTGACTTACCAGCTGCCTCAATCTCTCCAAAGGAGAAAGAAAGTTGTGGAGAAATTGAAGGCAGTTGAGAAATGATGTAATGTCTTGATAATACAAGCTTTTTTTTTCATCATTTGTCTAGTTCTGTTTATGAATGTGCTAAAAAATTGAACTTATCTTCTCTCCACAAATTGTATCTAATTGGGGGTCTTTGTATTTTGCTTTGGTCCTCTGTATGATTATATGCTTAAAAAAGGCCAAAAAAGCCCCAGCCACAGAAACGCGGGAAACAGCCCTGCAAAATTTTTGCAGGGCTGTTTCCCGCGTTTCTGTGGCTGGGGCTTTTTTGGCCTTATGTAGTGTTTTTAGGTGCTACAATACATAGGAAACTATGTAATTTCAGATTTTCAATTGGTTTTGGTATTATCAGGACCAGAAGTTTTCAGTAGGGTATAAACTCAGCCTTTAGTAGCTAAAGATCTCAATTCCTATAGGGTATAACCTCTTAATACCTAGACCCTTGCATCTCTACCATATGTCTTATGCTTACCAAAGACCAAATATTGCAAAAAAAAACCCCAGCCACAGAAACGCGGGATTCAGCCCTGCAAAAATTTTGCAGGGCTGAATCCCGCGTTTCTGTGGCTGGGGGTTTTTTGGTATTAAAAAGACATGTTGCACACCAGTATGTAGAAAAGGAACATATCTAGTCATAAAACAATAGGCAAGTGCATGCATGTTTAACTGAATCCATATATAACTGACTGAAAGAGAGAGAGAGAGAGAGTGAGAGAGAAAAAAGAGACAAAGAATATAAGTCAAAACAAAATTTTCTATTATCCATTGTATTACATCGCAAAGTAGCCTATCATAGGGTATAATATACACATCATGGGTTATTTCCTCTAATTCTTCTTGCTAGCTGAATGTCCTTCGGTTGTATGGTTACTCTCTTGGCATGGATAGCACAGAGGTTAGAGTCCTCAAGCATGGAGATGAGGTAGGCCTCAGCTGCCTCTTGAAGTGCTTCAAGTGCTATCCCTTGTATTCTTAGACCTGTTTGGTAGCTTTGTAGTTCCTCTTTCACTACCCTTGCAAAAGCTCTTCGTGGTATGAGTAGTTCAACGGACTTTTGGTAGTGTCGTATCTCTGCAAAAGCCCTGCAGTGCTTCCTTCGTCTTTGTGGAGCTCTTGGGTTGGGAGGTATGTTTGGCTGGCGTTGAGGTCGACGTCGAGGTTGATAGTTTTTTTTCTCCGATGTACACGATGTGAGGGTCCAGCTTCATCTTGCACATTTTGTTGTTGATGTGGTTGTTGACTTTGCTCTCTTTCCTCCTCTGTTGGTATTTGCCCTTGTCCTTGTGGAAGTGTCTTACCTCCATGTGTCACCCTATGGCTCGTTGGTATTTGCATATCATTCCATGGTGGTTGATTGTTGCTTTCCTCATATGGGGATGACTCTTCGTCGCTCTCTGGTACACTCCTTCTGATCAACTTCTGTTTGGGTCTTGATTTGATGGGTGTCCTTGTTGGTGGCTCATCATCTGAAATGGCCTCTGATCGTCCTGGAGTATAATAATCTTGTCTATTGGAAACTTCATTTTCTCGCACTGAATTGCTGCCAGGTGGTGTGCCATTGTGTGACACAGGCACAGATGTGCTCTGGGAACCACTTCGAGGCCTTTGGGGGGGTTGCAACCATGGTGGGCGTTGTGTCCCTAGATGAGGGCTAGGAAAGAAGACGCGATCTTTCCTTGCAGTTTGCTTGGTGCGTGCCATTCTCTTGAGTTGCAAAAAGTGTGAAATGAAGTGAGTTCTCTCTATTTATAGAGTTTTTTAAAAAACTGTTTGTTCACACTAGAACGGACAAAACCTGTTTAAAACCATACAGAATATTATATATTAAATAATAACACATTGAAATCAAGATTACAATAATCATATGTATTACCACATAATGGGAAATAGCGAATTCACTTTACTTCCAAGCTGAGCCTTCTCGTTGTCTCCTTGCACGCCACTGAGCATGATGAAGAGGACCTAACGATGACTTCCATTTCTCACTGGCAATGTTGTGTTGCATCTTTCTTGCAAGTTTTGCCAATTTTGAATCCCTAAGTCGTTCCACAAAAAACTTTCTCGAGAATGTAGTGCGGTAAAACCAATTAAACATCTCCTCCATGTAGTTTGATTGCATTGGGCCACCACCATGTCGGGTGTTTTTGAAGTAGACACCCCTCGCTTTGTAGTGTGACTTTTCCATTCCTTGGGTACTGAAAATCTCTAATGACCCATATCGATGCATGAAAAAAGCTCCATGTGCAAACAAAATATGCTAAAAATTGTTAAGTACATTGGAAAAAGGTAAGTGCAATGAACACTTGTAGAAGAAGATTACACTTACAATGTAGTGTGTTATATTGCTCTCTCCCCAACATTGAATGAAACACTTGGTGAACTCCACTAATGTTTCTTGAAACATTTGACGTTGAATAGCACTAGACCTAGTCAGACCCATTAAGCCTACAACCTTATCAAAGCTCGACCAAACTTTCTTTCTCTTATTACAAAGATCAACTTGAGAGTCATTGTCTGTTGTGATCATGCATAGGTCTTTCCACAGCTCATAACGTTCATTATTTTGAGTGCTAGTACCTCTTCTAAAAAAATGTCTTGCTTTATTCCCTGTCATTGACACTTGTTGCAAGCTATCTTGAGATTCTCCAACTTTCTTAACAACTAGGGTTACATTTCCACCATGAGAACCAATTGAATTAAGAAGTTCCTCCAATTTCTTTATAGCTTGAATAGATTTATCAACTGGCTTCATGGCAAATGCGTATTCTATATGGAGCTTCAATAGTCTATCAAAAATTCTCATGAAGGCATGCAAGGTGCAAAAGTGGACATTGACTAAAGGGAATGGAATAATGGAATTCCAATCCTTATCTGACATGTCACGATTAGGTGTACCTAACATGGGACACCTCATTAAAGGTGTATCCCATTCAGCAGATGGAGTTGCATCTGTGTCATCAACTAAATCATCTATGTTGTTTTGTTTTCTCTTTGTTCGTTTATAACCTCGTGTACAATATGGACAAGGATTGTGAGCTTTGGAACTCACAAGTCCCATATTTGTATACAATGCTTTTAACCATATTGCCTCTTGAGTTGTTATGGTCAAACCTCTGTACTTTGCTTCAATTGAGGATAAAGCAACTATTGGTTGCTTCTTGGAACTCCATGATACTAGCTTTGAACCTCCAAATGCTAAGTAACCAAAGGTACTTATTCGTTCATCCTTACCTCCTGGCCCATCTGCAATGGAATAGATTTTGATATCCAAATCTAAAGAGTAAGGATAGAATATACCTAACACTCTAGGATTGCCGGGGCACTTTTTTACCTCTTTAGGAGGTTTTTTCCCCCGGCTTCTATATACGCCTATTGCCATAATGGGCTACTTATCTTTGTACATTCTCTAGTAATACATTGAGTATTGTGTGTTGTGCTCAAAGCTTCTTCTCCTTCCTTGTGCTGTTTGTGTGCTTCCGCAGACGTCTAACTCCAACAATTGGTATCAAAGCAGGTCACCGCTTCATCTAGGGCGTCGCCTACACCTCTCCGAGTGCAGTCTCAGATTCGCACAAAATTTGGTTAGCATACTCAGGGCATTTCAGAGATCAAAATGTCTTCTCTTTATGGTGTCGAAATCGCGATCTGAGCTCGTTTTCACCTCCAAGCGCACTATCATAGCACTTTGTATGTATTTCGTATGTTGGTTGTTGAGGATAAGTTAGATGGTACCAACTACCCATTGTGGGCTTATATGATGCGACATGTATTGGTTGCAAAAGGACTATGGAACATTGTGTAGGGTGTTGAAAAACGTCCTATCACACCTGCAACTGTTACAACTTCAGGTATCGAAGCTCATGTAGAAAGTGTCAAAGATGATGATATTCTACATATTCCTATTCATGCTGCGGTTTTTGTTGCACCTACTATAGAGCAAATTTGTTGGGATGGCAAAGATGCCCATGCATATGCATTGATAGCTTTGTCTCTCAAACGTGCCATTATTCCTCACATTCACTCTTACAGAACAACTAAGGATGCTTGGGATACACTTACCACTTTGTACCACGCTAGGAATGAGGCTCGTGTTGCTTACGTCTGAAAACAATTGGAGAGTGAGCACATGAATGAAGGTGATTCTATGGATAGTTTTCTAACAAAGATCAAAGAATAGAAGGAATAGTTGATTGTTGCTCATGTAGTTATACCAGATGGCTCAGTTGTGCAGACCGTTCTGAATGGTCTTGCTGATTTATATCAGAGTTTTGCTTCTACTCTTCGATTGATGATGAAAGGCAATCCAAATGACTTGTCATTTGAGGATTTAGTCTTTGTTCTGTTGCAAGAAGATCAATCCAGGCATAATAGGTCCATCTAGAAAGCAGAAATCTGCTAATTGTGCACAATCAAAGAGGGAAGACAAAGATGAAAAGAAATCAGACAAGCAAAAATTGTTCTGCAAGTACTATAAAGGAAATGATCATATCATAAAGAACTATGCAAAACTAGCTGCTAAAGAGGCAAAGAAGAAAGAGGCTGGGATACTTGTTGCAGAAGCCTCTACATCAAAAACAGAGTCTACTAATTGATGGAGAATGTTAATCTCCAAAAGAACAACTTACTCTTGTGATTAGAGCACCTCTATACCAAGAGTAAGTCAAACACTTCACTAATTTAGAGGATCAATTGCTAATTATCAAAAGATTAACAAATCTGTGAAGAAGATGAAACACAGAAAAGTCTGCTGCACTATTTCTCCACATTGACCTATCAAACGTGTAAAGTTTTTGATGAAACTTTGTACGAAGTATCTCCTAGAGATTGCGCATCTACTCCAAGTTGAATCTCTTCAAAAGATTAAGTATAGCTTGAGAAATCAACTTCTCAAGTTACCTATGTCAGAAACTGTCACTCAGAACAGTCGACTTTACACCTGTAACTTTTAAGACTTGGTTCTCCTTGAATAGAACCCGTTTTACAAAATGCTTCTAGACATAAGTAGCTTATCTTCCAACTTAAAGATTAAGCCCTCACTCATGCAAAACTTTAAACTATGCTAGGAGAAATGACCAAAACATTGACTTCGAAATCTGCGCCTGTTTTAGGAACCAGTGAACACACTTCACATGTGAATGTTCCTACACTTAATTCACTCAGCCTGATTACAATTGGAAGCTAAAACTTTGCACAGAGGTCAAGCAACTCTCAACTTAGACTTGTACAAAAGTATTTCACAATTGATCTACTGTAGAAGGAGAACACACAGAAACATCGGGCGCAAATATTTTTCTTTACTCAGAAGAATTACAACTGAGTAATGAGAGCTAACACAAAATCACTTTCCTCTATCTCATAACTTCTATCTCCCTCAAACTTGGATTCTAACTATTGTCACATATGCTCTCATGTGCTTCTCATACATGTCCCGACTTTTCTCAAAGTATTTATAGATAATTTTGTACATGATTCTTACTAAACAAAAGATCTAAGTCATCTATGACTATACTAATGTACATATGTGTACACTTCTCTTGTCCTCTGAATGTAATCTTCTTCCACACTTTAGGAATTGATTCTTCCTTCATCATTTGATCTTTCAAGCCTTCAATTGGTGATTGGTCTGCACCAACAGCTCCCCCTCAATCATCAATTGAGGTTTTCTCTGTCTTCTTTATACTTGCCATGTCTTTGAACCTTTGTAACTTAGGTCCATCCAGACTCTTTGTCATCATATCTGCCACTTGTTCTTTTGTTGAAGTGTACATCACTTCAATCTCTTTATCTAGTACCTTTTCCCTCAAGAAATGATACTGAATCTCTATATGCTTAGTCCTGGCATGAAAAACAGGGTTAGCTGCTAAATACAAAGAACTCATATTGTCTCCAAAAATTATTGGAGTACTATGATCAGTCTCAAAACTTTTCATCAAGGTCTTCAACCATATCACTTCCTTTGCAGCTTCTACCATTCCTTTATACTCAGCTTCTGTGGATGATAAAGCAACTGTGTGTTGCTTCTTTGAACACCAAGAAACTAACTTATCTCCAACATAACATAGATATCCATGAGTAGACCTTCTATCATCTGAGTCACCTGCCCAATCTGCATCACTAAACACTTTGATTCTTGTGTCAGAAGTGAAACCATAATACAAACCTTCACTTAGGGTTCCTTTGATATATCTGAGTACCCTTTGGGCTGCAATCCAATGAGTCTTCTTTGGACAATGCATAAATTGTGACAACACACCTACTGCATATGATAGATCTGGCCTTGTCAAGGTAGCATAGATTAGACTACCTACCAAACTCTGATATTTCTTCATGTCATTGAACTCTTCACCTCCATACCTGCTCAATTTATGATTTACCTCCAATGGTGTGGTTGAGGTCTTGCAATCTTCCATGTTAAACTTGACTAGAAGATTCTTCAAATATCTCTCTTGTGAAACATATACTCCATGTTGAGTATACACAATCTGCATTCCTAGAAAATAAGATAAGTTTCCCAAATCACTTATCTTAAACTCCTTCTCTATTTGTCTTTTGAGTTCATTGATTCCTTGAGCATCTGTTCCTGTAACAATAATATCATCAACATAAATGCACATGTAAATGTATCCATTTTCACTTGCCTTCACTAGCAAGCTACTATCTGCCTTTGATGCTTGAAATCCACATTCATTCAAGAACTTGACCAATCTGTAATTCCAAGCTCTTGGGGCTTGCTTCAACCCATATAAAGCTCTCTTGAGCTTACACACATAATCTGATCCAATTGATTCCATGAAGCCTTCTGGTTGCTCCATATATACTTCATCTGCAATGTATCCATTTAGAAATGCATTTTTCACATCCAATTGTGATAATTTCCATCCCTTGCAAGCAGCAATAGCAATCAATGTCCTAATTGTAGACATCTTAGCAACAGGACTAAAGGTTTCATCATAATCTACCCCATAAGTTTGGGCATAACCTTTGACCACAAGTCTAGCCTTATATCTAGACACCTTACCATCTGCAAACCTCTTTGTTTTATATACCCACTTGCATCCAATGACCTTCTGATTCTTTGGTCTTGGTACTAGTTCCCAAGTTTCATTTTCAAGTAGAGCATCATACTCTTCCTGCATTGCCTTCTCCCAATTCTGTTTACCTTTGGCTTCTTCATAAGTGGTTGGATCTTCTTCTGTTTTCACAATGTAGGCATAATCTTTTGTTGTTAGGAAAGATGTATCATAACTATACCTTATAGGTTCTTTCCTTTCCCTTGTAGATCTTCTGATTTCTGCACTTCTTGAAGTTTCAGCCTCATTTGATTCTGGATCAAATCTTGGCCCTTCTTCTACATGATCCTGCACTCTACATCTAGAGTCAACTTCATCAACAATTTCTTCACAAACTTTTACCTTTGCCTTTCCTTTCCTTTGAATTTCTTCAACACCTGTATACTCATTTGGTGATCCTGTATGCCACATATTTTGCTCATCAAATGTCACATCTTTAGTAACAAGAAATTGCTTTGTGGATGGACTCCACAACCTGTAACCCATCTGTCTATCATCATATCCAATAAACACATACTTCTCTGCTTTTGGTTCTAGTTTATGTCTTAATTGTGAAGGAACATAAGCATATGCAATACATCCAAATACTTTACAATGATCAAGACTAGGCTTCTTACCCCACCATGCTTCATAAGGGGTTCCTCCATCCAAAGCTTTGCAAGGCAACCTATTCACAAGGTATGTTGCAGTGTTAATGGCTTCTGCCCATAAGTAATTTGGACAATTCTTTTCCTTCATCATGGCTCTTGCAAACTCTACAAGAGTCCTATTCCTCCTTTCTGCTACTCCATTCTGTTGAGGGGAGTACCTGCAAGTCACTTCTCTTTTGATACCTGCATTCCACAAATAATCATCAAACTCTTTTGAGAAATACTCTCCCCCTCCATCTGATCTTAACCTCTTTAGCTTTTGTCCTGTGATCCTTTCTGCATAAGCATGAAAATGTTTGAATGTCTTGAAAACTTCTGATTTATCCTTGATTACATACAAAGTAATCCACCTGGTTGCATCATCAACAAACAACACATAATATCTGGATCCATTTATGCTATAGTCCCTTGAGGGACCCCATACATCTGTATGAACCAATTCAAGCATATTTGAATACTTGTACCCTGATTTGTTATAAGAACTCTTATGTGCTTTACCTAATTGACAAGCTTCACACTTGTACACCATATGTTGCCCTTCAATATTTGGCAATCCAAGCACCACCTGATTCTTTGACATCTCCTTTATAGCTCTCTCATTGAAATGACCTAGCCTTTTATGCCATAGGTCTAATTCAGATACCTTTTGACTTCCATAGGTAAATAATGCATGTCCCACATTACCTTGGACTTTGAGAGTGAACAATCTTCCTTCCTTTTTACCTGCAATTATGTTTCTATATCCCTGATTTGGATCTTGTACATAAACACCATCATTTGTGAATCTTACCTCATATCCTTTCTCCACAATTTGCCCTACACTTATCAGATTTTTAGGAATAGTAGGAACATAAAGTACCTTGCTCAGAAGTGTACTTCCACTCTTTGTCTTCACTGATCCAATGCTCTCCACCTTATGTTTGGTATTGTCACCTGTCTGAACTGTATGTCCATTTACCCTTGCTTCCATATCAGTCATCAAAGATAGATTCCCACTCAGATGGTTGCTACACCCTGAGTCAATATAGAACACTCTTTGATCTTCTCCCATTGATTCATGAGTTGCATTCAAGATAAGAGTCATGTCATCCTTCTGATCTGATGCATAATTGTAATAATTGTTGTTGTAGGACTGAGATTGGAAGTTTCTTCCACCTCCTCTACCATATGATGTCCTACCACCTCTTCCTCTGAAATTGCCTCTTTGGTTTCTGCCTCCTCTACCTCTTTGGTTATAATTCTGATTATTGCTTCCACCATTTTGATTATTATACCAACAATCATTTGCCAAATGATTTGTTCTGCCACAAATCCAACAAGCTTTAGTATTATCTTTGTTCTTACCTCCTCTTCCTTTACCTCTGAAATTTGTCTTCCCTTTTGTGAAGTTGGCTTGATTTGAACTCCCTTCATCATCATTTGATTGCTTTCCCTTGCCATTCTTTTTCTTGTCCTTAGAGTACATAGCTTGACTTGTACTTCTATCATTATCTCCTTTAAGATCCTGCTCAAAGGTTAGCATGTGTCCTAGCAATTGATTAAGATCAGGAGTAAAGTGATCAAGTGACAATTCTATGGACAATATAAAAGGCTTCCACTTCTCATCTCCTCTCAGACCTGTAAGTATTTTTCTTACCAACTTTTCTTCTTCAATATCTTCATCCACTGCTCCCAAGCTATCTGCAATATCTTTCATCCTTGCCACATAATCTGAAATTGATTGTGAGCTCTTCTTCTTGAAGGTTGTGAACTCAGCCCATAGTGAGGACTTCCTTGACTTAGTTGTATTTTGGAAATGCTCTTCCAAGGCATTCCAAACATCTGTAGCACTTTCCAAACCTCTGATGTGAGGTAAAAGGTAATCATTTACAGCCATGTAGATGATACTCCTTGCTTGAGCATCCTTTCTCATCCAAGTCTTCAACATTGCAAGTTCTTCCCTAGTAGGAATACTTGGATCTGCAAACTCAGGTTTTTCTTCATCTCCTGTAATAAATGATATAAGATCTTTGCTCATGAGGTGTGCTTCCATCCTCATGGACCATGCTGGATAGTTCTCCCTATCTAGCTTATCAATCTGCAAGCTTTCTCCCATCTTGTATCCACCTGTGTATTGAAATCTTCAAGCTTTACAAACAATGTATGTACCTTTACTTTGAATTGAACTCCTTTTGCCTTTCTTGATGTCAAATAGTCTTCTCCTCAAGCTTTGACTCCAAGCTTTCACTTCTTAGTCCTTCAAGTGTTGAATTTCTTGAATCTGCAACAGTCGGGATCCTCCTTTCCTCAATTTGATGTCTCCTGCTCTGATACCACTGATGGAGAATGTTAATCTCCAAAAGAACAACTTACTCTTGTGATTAGAGCACCTCTATACCAAGAGTAAGTCAAACACTTCACTAATTTAGAGGATCAATTGCTAATTATCAAAAGATTAACAAATCTGTGAAGAAGATGAAACACAGAAAAGTCTGCTGCACTATTTCTCCACATTGACCTATCAAACGTGTAAAGTTTTTGATGAAACTTTGTACGAAGTATCTCCTAGAGATTGCGCATCTACTCCAAGTTGAATCTCTTCAAAAGATTAAGTATAGCTTGAGAAATCAACTTCTCAAGTTACCTATGTCAGAAACTGTCACTCAGAACAGTCGACTTTACACCTGTAACTTTTAAGACTTGGTTCTCCTTGAATAGAACCCGTTTTACAAAATGCTTCTAGACATAAGTAGCTTATCTTCCAACTTAAAGATTAAGCCCTCACTCATGCAAAACTTTAAACTATGCTAGGAGAAATGACCAAAACATTGACTTCAAAATCTGCGCCTGTTTTAGGAACCAGTGAACACACTTCACATATGAATGTTCCTACACTTAATTCACTCAGCCTGATTACAATTGGAAGCTAAAACTTTGCACAGAGGTCAAGCAACTCTCAACTTAGACTTGTACAAAAGTATTTCACAATTGATCTACTGTAGAAGGAGAACACACAGAAACATCGGGCGCAAATATTTTTCTTTACTCAGAAGAATTACAACTGAGTAATGAGAGCTAACACAAAATCACTTTCCTCTATCTCATAACTTCTATCTCCCTCAAACTTGGATTCTAACTATTGTCACATATGCTCTCATGTGCTTCTCATACATGTCCCGACTTTTCTCAAAGTATTTATAGATAATTTTGTACATGATTCTTACTAAACAAAAGATCTAAGTCATCTATGACTATACTAATGTACATATGTGTACACTTCTCTTGTCCTCTGAATGTAATCTTCTTCCACACTTTAGGAATTGATTCTTCCTTCATCATTTGATCTTTCAAGCCTTCAATTGGTGATTGGTCTGCACCAACACTAATCTTGTGCACAAAGAAGAATGGGTGTTTACTATTGTTTGCAGTTTTGACCCATCTTCTCATGAGCATTGCATGTCTACAATAACCTCACATGTTTGGTACTTTGACAGTGGGGCGGCCAAACATGTTACCTCAAAGCGCACTTTCTTCTCTTCACTCGAGCCTACCCCTACATGGAATACTGTTACATGTGCCAACAACTCCTCTTATCCTATTATGGGAGTTGGTAAGATCATTTTGACTACTACTGATGGTAGTTCCTTCACTTTCTCAGATGCTTCGTTTGTGCCAAGGATCAAGAAAAATCTGTTATTAGTTTCTGCATTAGCCAAGATTGGCTTGGTTGTGAAATTTGTTGATGACAGATGTACAATTCATGGTCTATCAAATGGTGATGTGATTATTGCTTCTGGAATTTGTTGTATAAGCTCATAGACTATGAAAGATCTGTAAATGATTTGGCATGTGTAGTACATGATTCTCAAGCTATGTCAGATGCAAAGCTTTGGCATGCACGCTTTGGTCATCTGAATTTTCCTAGTTTGCTATGCCTACAGAAATCTAAAATGGTGTCCTCTTTGCCCAAACTTGAGGCACCCAGAAAACATAGTTGTGAAGGCTGTATTTTGGGCAAAATGCAGCGTTCCTCCTTTCCAAAAGATGGTTCAGTTTGGGTTAGTTAGAAATTGTAGCTTGTACATAGTGATGTTTGTGGTCCTATGCAGACACCTTCTTTTGGAAATTATCTTTACTTTGTGACTTTCATCGATGATTTTTCCAGGCATGCATGCGTATATCCATTGAAGGCAAAGTCCGAAGTGTTCATTTGCTTCAAACAGTTTTTGGTTTTGGCTGAAAATCTATGAGCATGTAAAATGGGCACCCTCCATTCTGATTGAGGGGTGAATGTATGTCTTCTGATTTTAATGCATTTTTGGCTGAACTTGGGATAAAGTACTAGTGTACAATGTTGTATACACATCAACAGAATGGAGTTGTTGAACGAAAGAACATGTCACTCATGGAGATGGCAAGGTGTATGGTCAAGAGTCAGGCTCTACCACATAGTTTCTGGCTTGAAGCTATCATGTGTGCAACATATGTACTTAACAGGTGTTCCACTAAAGTGTTGCACTCTATCACTCCATATGGGGCTTGGCATGATTGCAAGCCATCTGTTGCTCATCTGCGTGTTTTTGGTTGTTTGGCATATGCATTAGTGCTTGGACAACATCACAAAAAATTGGATGATAAAGCAATAAAATGTATTTTTGTTGGGTATAGTTCTGAAAGTAAAGGCTATCATCTATATCATCCACAGACTAAATGCATTTTGCTTAGTCGTGATGTTGTTTTTGTGGAAGATGTTACTCAGGCATTGCTTTCATGTACTAAGGAGACATATGTTAGCTCCAAAGACATGTATAATACTTTGCTTCCTCTTTTTACAGGTGGACATTCTAGTGCTAGTCCTAATGAGGCAACTTCTCAACCTTTGCACGTTTCATGTGATGATGCAAATCATCCCATTTCTGATGCAGATTTACATGATGCACTTCTTGATGAGAGAGATGACATTGAGGAGGCAAAAACTATGCCAAAATGGTTGGTGCATACTTTGTGTGACAACAAATTAGATGCACTTGTATCATATCCTACTCGGTCAGGCTCTCATAGTGCCTCTTATCCATCAAATTGCTATTCTATGATTGCATCTAGTCTCTATGATGAGAATGAGCCTGTTTCATTTGACGAAGCGCAAAATTCAAAAAATTGGATGGCTGCTATGCAATCTGAATATGATGCTATAGTGAAGAACGATACTTGGTCTTTATGTGACTTGCCTCTTGGCAAGAAGGCCATTGGCACAAAATGGGTTTACAAGCTGAAGTGTAAGCCTGATGGAATAGTTGACAAGTTTAAGGCTAGACTTGTTGCAAAGGGTTATGCACAGGAAAGAGGCATTGATTTTGATGAGAACTTTGCACCTACATGTTGTATGACTACTATTCGGAGCATCTATGCACTTACAGCCCATCATGGTTGGAATGTACATTAGTTGGACATTAAAACTGTTTTTCTGAATGGTGACTTGCATGAAGAAGTGTATGTTTTTCAGCCCTATGGCTTTGTGCAGAAAGGGCATGAAAGCCAGGCGTGCAGGTTAAAGAAGGCATTATATGGTTTAAAGCAAGCACCACATGCTTGGTATGAGAAGATACATTCCTATCTGATTGCACATGGTTTTGAGAACAATCCAATTGAAAGCAGCTTACATGTTAAGCGTGCTAATGATGTGCTTCTGATAATTGTTGTCTATGTTGACGACATGCTGCTCACTAGTCCTATTGAGAAGCATATTGCTAATTTTAAGGCTGATTTGCATGCCTCATTTGAGATGTCTGATTTGGGGCATTTGCATCACTATTTGAGCATTCAGTTTATGCAAGTTGATGGTGGAATGGCTTTGTGTCAAATGAAATATATTGACACATTATTGCAGCGTTTTGGCCTTGAAAACTGTAAACCTATTACCACTCCTATGGAGACAGGTTTACGATTGAGTCTTCATGATGTTGGAGATGCATTTGATGTTGTCCTCTATTAGTAGGTTGTTGGATGCCTGATTTACTTATGCATTACTCGACCAAATATTCAGTTTGTTGTCTCACATATGAGCAGGTTTATGCATTGCCCAGGTGCCAAGCATTGGCAGGCAGTTAAGCACATCTTTCGCTATTTGAGTGGTACTTGGCTACTTGGGTTCTTTTATCCCAAGGGGGGATCACTACCACTAGATTTGCATGCTTTTTCTAACTTAGACTCGGCTAGTTGCTATGACACTCATGTGTCCACTAGTGGCTTTTGCTTCATGCTTGGTAGCTCATGTATATCTTGGTTGAGCAAGAAGTAGCCTACTGTGGCAACTTCCAGTTGTGAGGCTGAGTATAGGGCAGCTTTCACAGCGACTTATGAATGTGTGTGGCTCAGATGCCTTATGGTTGATTTGGGTGTTGGTTAGTCTTCTGCCACCACCATCTTCACTGACAGTCAGAGCGCATTGGTAGTTGCAAGGAACCGTGTGTTCCATGCTCGCACTAAGCACATTGAGGTGTGTTATCATTATGTCATGAAGGTTCCCTGTTGGGGAGATCAGCTTGGCATATGCACCCACCCACAGAAGAGAACATTGCAGACCTTTTCACGAAGGCTCTGCCTAGGGAGAAGTTTGAAGCTTTCACAAAGCTTTGGGCTTACTTCCATTTGAGGAGTGATTTCCACATAGCTCGGCACTTCCTTATACATGAGTGCTAGCTACTTGTTCACCGCATCACTCCCAGGGGGGATTTGTTGATATATTTAGGTAGTGATGTGTGTGAACACTCTAGGACGGATGGGGCACTTTTTTCCCTCTTTAGGAGGTTTTTTTCCCCGGCTTGTATATATGCCTTTTGCCCTAATGGGCGACTTATCTTTGCACATTCTCTAGTAATACATTCAGTATTGTGTGTTGTGCTCCAAGCGTCTTTTCCTTCCTTGTCCTGTTCACATGCTTCTGTAGACGTTTAACTCCAACATATATCAAGCGACCTACCAAGCTTTGATACTTTTTAATGTCTTCAATTTTCTCACCTTCATAAACACTAAGTTTATGATTCATCTCCAAAGGTGTAACTACAAGTTTATTGTTCTCCATTTCGAACTTAAGAAGTAGATCCTAAATGTATCTCCTCTGAGTCAAGTACATTCCTTCATCTGTGTATATGACCTGCATACCTATAAGAATGTGAGCTCATCTAAATCACTGATTTTGAACTCCTCTTGGATGTGTCTTTTTCAGATCATCATCTATCACAATTATATCATCTACATACACACATAGATACATAACCTCATTGTGATACCTTTTGATGAATAGAGAAGGATCTAAGTTCCTAAGTCTAAACCCTTGATCTTGAAGGTATGTAACCAACCTATAATTCCAAGCTCTATGAGCTTATTTCGATCCATACAATGCTTTCTTAAGTCTACAAACATAAGATGCATGATTAGGGTTTTCAAAACTTCGAGGTTGTGACATGTATACCTCTTCACTTATCCAACCATTTAAAAATGTATTTTTTGTATCAAGTTGGATGAATCTCCAATTTGTTGTAGTAGCTACAGTTATCAATGTTCTGATTGTAGTCATCTTTGTAACTGGTGAGAATGCTTCCTCATAGTCTATACCATGAGTTTGTGAGCATCCTTTGGCAACTAATCTTACCTTGTACCTACAAATTGATCCATTTGAGTTTCTTTTAACTTTATATACCCATCTACAACCAATTATCCTTTGATTGGGTGATATTGGAACTAAACCCAAGTGTTCATCTCCTTCAATGCATCTATTTCTTCTTTCATGGCCCTTTCCCAATTAGGGCTTCCCTTTGCCTCTTAATAGATTGAGAGTTCCTTTGAAATTGAATCTTTTGCCAAGTAGATTGAATGCTTTGTAACAAATGTGGAATCATATCCATACCTTTCTGGTTGTTTCTTCTCTCATTGTTGATCTTCGAAGAGCTTGTTTAGAGCATTCTCCACACTCTTGCATTTTTTGTTTGCCTCTTGACTTCCATAGCTTGTTATCCTTTTCCCTTTCATCTTGGTTATCATCTATATCACTTCTTGGATCTTGGACATGTGTATCATGCTTGCTTCCTAATTGATGAGAATCAGAATCAAGATCATATGGTAGAGTTACCTTTTGTTTTTCTTCATCATACGAAGACCTTTGTTCTTCAAATGCAACATCTCTACTTGTAGTGAATTTCTTGGCTGAAGGTTTATAGAACCTACAACCCATCAGAGTTGAGTCATGCCCAATAAACACTGCCTTTCTTGCCCTTTCATCTAGCTTACCTCTTATTTGTGATAGCACATGAAGATAAGCCAAACAACCAAACACCTTGCAATGTCCAAGACTAGGTTTTCTTCCATACCATGCTTCATAAGGAGTCATATCTTGAAGTGATTTCTATGGTAGTCTATTGATAAGGTACAGAATAGTTGAAATAGCCTCTCCCCATAGATAATGTGGCAACATCTTCTCTTCAAGCATTGTTCCGGCTAATCCAACCAATGTATTGCTTCTTCTCTCTGCAATTCCATTCAGTTGAGGATAGCACTTGGTAGTCACTTCCCTGTTGATACCTTTATCCTACAAGAATTCATCAAACTCTTTGGAGAAGTATTCTCCCCCTCCATCAGATCTAAGCTTCTTGAATGATCTACCTATATGATTCTACACACGTGCTAGATAATTTTTAAAGCAATCAAATACTTCATTCTTATTTTTGATAAATTATAGAATAGTCCATCTACTATGGTCATCAATAAATGAGACATAACACCTTGACCCTGCCAATGAAGGTTCTTGACTTGGCTCCCATACATTTGTATGTACTAAATCCAATAAGTTGTTGTGGATGATTTCTTCATGTATTTTTGTTTCAATGGTTTGTTCATTATTCTATTTTGTTTTATGGTATGAAAGATCATCATCCTTGTATGATTGTAAATATTTTTCCATCACTTCCTTCCATACTCTCTCATGCCAATTTTCTAGGTTGTTAGGGTTGATCTTTAGAGGGTCCTTCTCTAGCAGTTTTGTGTCTTCTCAATGATTTCCTTACATAGTTGCATCCTCTATTCTTCAAATTTTGGCATTGGAAATACTTTTTCTTGGTCAACTTGTATAGGTTCTTGCTCTATTCTAGCCTTGTATGATCTGATCACAATGTCTAACTGTCTTGACAATTCCCTTATTGGTTTGCTTTCACCCTTTTGTTTAATCATGTCAATAACCCCTTCCCCTCATTTATTTTTCATATTTTCTTGTAATTTTTTCTCCAATTCCTCTATTTTCTTTTTCCATTTTGATTTTTGTTTTGCTCTTCTCTCTTTCCATAAAGAATTCCTTTTCATGATTTTCTTCTATTCATCAATATCAATGTTTTGATTTTTTTCTTGAGCTCTACTTAACACTTGTATGGGTGTTATCTCATATTGATCACTACCAGAAGTTGATAGAGTATCCACAACTTTCAAAGGTATTTGATTGTTAACGCTTTCATCTTTGGATTTTTTGGACAATCTCTAATTAGACATTCGCTCCCACACTCCTTGCAATATGCTCCCTCTACTGTAAAAGTAGGTGGTTTAGGGAAATCTCTTACAAAGTGGCCTCCACCACACTTATAAAGTTCATCTTCTGAATGCTCTTGAATTGAGGTTTTGGATTTTACATGTAGTTGTTGGTTATGTACATGAATGTGGCTACATCCATTTCCAATTTCCCATTTCACAAGTCTAAAGCTTCTAGGTGAAGCTCTTTGTTATATACATAATTTTGATTTGTACCCTCTGAATGATCATCTGAATGGCTATTATAACCATCAAAATATTCTCTAGTTGATACTAAGGATCTTTCCATCTTTTCTCCACTAGTGTGTAATTTACTAGAACTACATTGGTTGTAATGGGTGATTGTTGCCCTAACACGGGTCTAGACTGATCCAAAAATTCCCTTCTCTCAATTCTATTGCTTGGTTTTGATATTCCCTTTCTCTCAATAGTAGTTTATTATTGAGGCACTTATCCCTCATATGATTTGTCCATTTCCTCTCAAGGTTACAATACTTGGGTGTCCTCTTGTCTTGTAATGTTTCCTTATTTGGGTTGTTTTGGCATTGACTATATTTGATTTGGCTATAGCTCCTAAATATATTTCTATGGATTAAGCTAGTTCTTTTATGGGTGGTATTTTGCTCTCCTCACTAACTTGTTGATCATATATTAGAAGATCAATCCCTTTGATATCTTCTAAATCACTTGCCTCTTTGACACAAGACTAGGTCTAGACATGTCTATAATAAACCATTGTTATCAATTGGGTATTATTCAATCGTTCAATGAGTAATGAAACCCCCTTTTGCATGGATGGTTTTTAACCATTTGGATACCTGTCCATGTATTGCTTGAAAGGAAAGAAGGAAAGAGAGAAAGAGAAAGAAAGAAAGAGAAGGAGAAAGAGAAAGAAAGAGAAAGAGAAGAAGGAGAAAAGAGAGAGATAGAAAGAGAGAAGCCGAGAGAGAGAGAGTTGAATAAAAAAGAGAGATAGAGAGAAAGAGATAGAAAAATAGAGGTAGAGAGAAAGAGAGAAAAGAATATTAAGGAGCAAGAAAATGGATGAAAAAAGAGGAAGAGAGAAGATGAAAGTGAAGATTAGAGAGAGAAGGAAAAGATTAGAAATAGAGAGAAGAGTAAAGAAAGAGAAAAATAAAGATAGGAAGTAAGAGAAAGAGTAAGGTTAGCATATCTACCTTTAGTAAAATGGACGAATCTATAATTGAATAATTAGAAAACTCCTTATAGAGAGTATTTTATTCTCTACATACTTCTTTAAAGAGGTATGTTGCCCACTCACTGAGCTCCATTGTTTTTGCCATAAATTCCTCATAGGATATCCAAATCCAGAAACTAAAATTGGTGTGGATCCTAGACTTCAAGCCCTTTCTTTTGAGATACATGCCATACTTTTCCCATTGCAAGCCATCTTTGCACAAGCTTTTAGACGGTTGTTGACTGACGAGAAACTCTTTTTGAATTACTTGAGTATCCAATTATGATAATTAGGAGTTCCTAATCATATTTTGAACCATTTTGAATAGGAATGAATTGATTTTCATATTTTCACATCATATTTTGCTCTCAAATATATTCATTTGAATACTTTTTGCATCAACGTTTATAATTTGCATTGTATTTTCTTCCAAATTTATGAAAGTAACATGGGAATGTGCATAAAAGTTAGTTTGATATGAATTCATTTACACATGAAGTTACACTAATTTATGTTGATTCATAAAAACATATGCAGGTTGTTGTTGTGTGTTTCAAGATCTTTATGCATGTATTGGCGCGAGAAAGGACCTTGTTATGAGGGCAAGTAGTTCCCAACAACACATATTGGAAAAGTTTTTTATCTGTAGGTTTCTGGAGTAAAGAAAGTGGTTTGCCAACCACTACATTGATGCCTATCATTGTATCATGATTTTTTTTTTCAAGCTTCATTTTCTTGGGGAAGTGTGCCAAAATTTTTGTAGCCACATGGCGTTATATGCCATGTAAGAACTAGAGTGATGTTGGGTTGTGAGAGAGAGGAAATCTTATGTGTGCATACTGAAAAGCATATAAATTGATTAAATTAGAGAAGAAGATGCATGAGTGGATGCATGCATACATAGACAATATGATTTCTAGAAAGGTGAAGTGCATGATGCATGTTCTATTTATAGAAGATCATTTTTATGTATCACCATGATGAGTTAGGGTGAGCATGAGGTATGTGATACCAGTACCATGCATAGGTTAATTTTACCATTATAAATTAAATGACAAAGATAGATCCCTCAAGAACAATAAAGATGTGTTATCGTCTAGTAACTCATGAGCACATGAATTGTTCTTCATGGGAGTTGTACTTGATATAGAATTTTATCCCTAATCAATACAAGAGTGCTATGGTTATGATCATTGATACAAGTATTAAATCCTTGTATGTGATTGTTTGTGATGAGGCTAATGAATGTGCAAGAAGCACAATGACTATAATGTCATTCATAGATATTCACTTCCATTAAAAAGTGGATACTGTAAAGAATCTATTTTCTACGAGACAATTTGGATGATTAATTAGTTTGGATTGAACTAGATGATCATTATATGAATGGATATGTCTTAATGTCATAATCCATCCAAGAGAATTAGAAATGATTTGATCATAGTAATGATCAGATGGTGATCAGAGATAGAGCAAGTTTCATCCACTTGGAACATCTTATATGTTATTATTGAGAAGGCGGTGGTAGTTCCACTCATTGCTATACTTTCTTAGCACATCTTCACTTGGCATGATGGACTTAGTTTCAGAGAGTTGATTGGGATTTACTTTGGGAGAGATTTTGATCCACAGTTAGCATTATTATACATGATAGATTGATATTTTGATCCATAGTTTGGATGTGACAGATTGAGATATTGTGATCCATGGTTTGGATCAGACGATGAAGAGAAAACTTCCCTAGTCGACTTTGCAGGCAAGAGCAAGTGGAAAGGGAAGAAGAAAGGAACAAAGCATGAAAAAACTAAAGGCCATAATGTTCAAACTTGTTCCATCTATGATAAGATAGTCCACACCACTGAGAATTGTTGGTTCAATGGGAAGACTTAGAAAGGAAGTGGAAGAGGTGGATATGGTAGCAATAGAGGCAGAGGTGGACATAACTTCAACAATAACAATAGAAGGAAAGTAAAGAAGATGATCATTTATTATACATAGATTCAAGATGTTCAAATCATGTTGCAGGCAACATAGCTCTCTTATGTGATTTGGAAAGTCCAAAGCATAGACATGAAGTTCAAAGAGAAGATGACACAAAGCATAGTGTAGAGAAGATTGGTAATGTCAAAGGTTCTAATGGTAGGATAAATGTTTTGAAAAAGGTACTCTATGTTCCCAGTATTACAAAGAACCTAATTAATGTAGGCCAAATAGTTAACAAAGGCTTGCAAGTTAGGTTCACCCAACATGGAGCTTTTGTGAAGATCCATGTAAAGGCTTCAAGAAGATATTGAGAGGTGAGAAGGATGGTAGACTCTTTACTTTTGAAGTAGGAGATGTTGATATATTTAGGTAGTGATGTGTGTGAACACTCTAGGACTGTCAGGGCACTTTTTCCCCTCTTTAGGAGGTTTCTTCCCCACGGCTTGTATATACGCCTATTACCCTAATGGGATACTTATCTTTGTACATTCTAGTGGTAATACATTCAATATTGTGTGTTGTGCCCCAAGCTTCTTCTTCTTCCTTGTGCTGTTTGGGTGCTTCTACAGACCCCGAACCCCAAAAAATTGGTATCAGAGCAAGCCGCCCCTTCATCTAGGGCATCGTTGACACCCCTCTAGTCACAGTCTCAAAATCGCATGAAATTTGGTGAGCATACTTAGGGTGATTAGGAGATCGGAACAATTTTGCTATGTGATGCTGAAATTGCAATCTGAGCTTGTTTTAGCCTTTGAACACACTATGATAGTGCTTATGCAAGCAATTTTATCCTTTTGTGCCAAACATATATACAAGTTTCGGTTTGCCAGTATAAGCATTTTGAAGTTTGCTACATGTTTAGCAGAACTCGACAGGGTAGTTCTGTTCAACTTTTTGAGATACAATCATTTTTCTACATCAAGGTGTTTTAGTCAGTGGCCATGGATGAAAGGAGTGATGTATTCTATATATTGGCTATTGAGGATAAGTTGGATGGTACCAATTACCCATTATGGGCTTATATGATGCATCATGTATTGGTTGCAAAAGGACTATGGAATATTGTACAAGGTGTTGAAAAACATTCTATTACATCTGCAAACATAGTTGTTGAAGGTGACGCAAATGACATTAAAGATGATGATATTCGTCATGTTCTAATTTGTGTTGTGGTTCTTGTTGAATCTATTGCAGAGCAAATTTGTTGGGATGGCAAAGATGCTCAGGCACATGCATTGATATCCTTGTCTGTCAAACGTGCCATTATTCCTCACATTTGCTGTTGCAGAACAACTAAGGATGCTTGACATATACTTACCAGTTTATACGAGGTAAGGAATGAGGCTCATGTTGCTTAGCTCCAAAAATAGTTGGAGAGTGAGAACATGAATGAAGGTGTTTCCATGGATAGTTTTCTAATAGAGATCAAAGATTTGAAAGAACAATTGTCTTTTGCTCATAAAGCCTTGCCTAATAGTTCACTTGTGTAGACTATTCTGAATGTTCTTCCCTATTCATATCAGAGTTTTGCTTCTACTTTTTGTTTGATAATGAAAGGCAATCCAAATGCCTTAACATTTGAGGAGTTAGTCTCTGCTCTATTGCAGGAAGATTAGTCTAGGCAGAACATATCCATTATGCTTGTTGTAGATCAAGCTTTCCTTGCTAGTCAGAAGGGCAAAGGTAAATGGAGCTCTTCTATTGGTAAGAAAAAACTGATAATTTTGCACAATCAAAGAAGGATGATAGAGACGAGAAGAAAATAGAAAAGCAAAAATTGTTTTGCAAATACTATGAAGCAAATGATCATGTTCTAGAGAGTTGTCCGAAATTGGCTGCTAAAGAGGCAAGGAAGAAAGAGCAAAATTGTTGTTATAGAGGCCTCTACACCCAAAGCAGAGTCTGCTAATCTTGTCTAGAATGAAGAATGGGCATTGACTATTGTTTGCAATTTCGACCCATCTTCACATGAACAGTGTATGTCTATAGTAGACTCACACATTTGGTACTTTAATAGTGGGGACATGAAACATATTACATGGCAGCATAGTTTTTTCACTTCACTTGAGCTTGTCCCTATAGGGAATATTATCACATGTGCCAACAACTTCTCTTATCATGTTATGGGAGTTGGCAAGATCATTCTCACTACTACTCATGGTAGTTCTTTTACATTATCAGATGCTTTACTTGTGCCAGGGATCAAGAAGAATCTGTTATCAGTTTTGGTTTTGGCCAAGATTGGCTTGGTTGTGAAATTTGTTTATGACAGATGTACAATTCATGATCAATCAAATGGCAATATCATTATTGCTTTTGGCATTTTTATGTCATGGGATGTATAATCTCATAGCCTATGAAAAATCAATGAATGATTTGGCATGTGCCATACAAGATTATCAAGCTTTGTTAGATGCATGCTTTGCTCATCTGAATTTTGCTCGTTTGCTATGCCCGTAGAAATCTAAAATGGTGTCCTCTTTTGCCAAACTTGAGGCACCTCATAAACATGTATGTGAAGGCTATATTTTGGGCAAAATGCAGCATTCCTCCTTCCCAAAAGATGGTTCGGTTTGAGCTACTAAGAAACTATAGCTTGTTCGCAATGATGTGTGTAGTCCTATGCAAACACCCTCTTTTGGAAACTATCTTTACTTTGTGACTTTCATCAATGATTTTTCTAGGCATGCATGAGTTTATCCATTGAAAGAAAAGTCTAAAGTGTTCATGTGCTTCAAATAGTTTTTGGTTTTGGCTAAAAGTCTGTCAGCATGTAAAATGGGCACCCTTCATTCTGATAAAGGTGGGGAATATATATCTTCTGGTTGTAATGCATTTTTGGCTGAATATGGGATAAAACATTAGTGTACAACGCCATATACACCTCAATAGAATGGATTTGCTGAATGGAAGAATAGGTCACTCATGGAGATGGCGAGCTACATGGTCAAGAGTAAGGCTTTACCACAAAGTTTTTGGCTTGAGGTTGTCATGTGTGCAGCATATGTACTTAACAGGTGTCCCACTAAAGCATTGGAGTCTATCACTCCATATGAAGCTTGGCATGGTCGCAAGCCATCTATTGCTTACCTGCATTTTTTGGTTGTCTAGCATATGCATTAGTTACTAAACAACAATGCATGAAGTTGGATGATAAAGTAGTGAAATGTATTTTTTTTTTGGGTACAATTCTAAAAGCAAAGGCTATTGTCTTTATCATCCATAGACTAAATGCATTTTGCCGTGATGTTGTTTTTGTGGAAGATGCTATTCAACCATTACTTTCATGTACTAAGGAGACATCAATTAGCTCCAAAGACATGTATGATACCTTGCTACCTCTTTTTATGGGTGGATAGTCTAGTGCTGATCCTAATGAGGCAACTTCTCAACCTTTACAAGTTTCATGTGATGATGCAAATCATTCCATTTCTGATGTCGATTTACGTGATGCACTTGTTGATGAGAGAACTGATATTGAGGAGGCAAAAGCTATGCCAAAATGGCTAGTGCACACTTTGCATGACAATAAATTAGATGCACATCTATCATATCATAATAGTTCAAGCTCTCATAGTGCCTCTTTTGCATCAGATTGCAAATGATATGGTTTCCTCTAGTCTCTATGATGAGAATGAACCTGTTTTGTTTGATGAAGCATGAAATTCTAAAAATTGGATGGTTGTTATGCAATTAGAATATGATACTATCATGAAAAATGGTACCTGGTCTTTATGTGACTTGCCTCCTAACGAGAAGGCCATTGGCACTAAGTGGGTATACAAGCTTTAGCATAAGCTTGATGGAAGAATTAACAGGTATAAGGCTTGGCAGGAAAGAGGCATTGATTTTTATGAGACCTTTGCACCTACATGGTGAATGACTATTGTTCGTAGCATCTGTGCACTTGTAGCTCATCATGGTTGGAATGTATATCACTTGGACATTAAAACTACATTTTTGAATGGTGACTTGCATGAAGAAGTGTATGTTTTTCAACCCCATGGCTTTGTGTAGAAAGGACATGAAAACCAAGTGTGCAAATTGAAAAAGGCATTCTATGGTTTGACGCAAGCACCATGTGCTTGATATGAAAAGATACATGCATATTTGATTGCAAATGGTTTTGAGATCAGTCCAATTGAGAGCACCTTATATGTTAAATGTGCAAATGATGTGCTTCTGATCATTGTTGTGTATGTTGATGACATGCTACTCACTAGTCCTCATGAGAAGCATATTGCTGATTTTAAGGCTGATTTGCATGCCTCATTTGAGATGTTAGATTTTGGGCATTTGCATCATTATTTGGGCATTCAGCCCATGCAAGTTGATGATAGAATAGCTTTGTGTCAAACCAAATATATTGACACATTATTGTAGCATTTTGGCCTTGAAGACTGCAAACCTATTGCCCCTTCTATGGACACATGTTTACAATTGAGTCTTCATGATGCTATAGATGCATTTCATGCTATCCTCTATCAGTAGGTTGTTGGATGCTTGATTTACTTATGCATTACTCAGCCATATATTCAGTTTGCTGTCTCACAAATGAGTAGGTTTATGCATTGCACATGTGTCAAGCATTGGCAAGCGGTTAAGTGCATCTCTTCGCTACTTGGATTGTTTTATCCCAAGATAGAGTCACATTTACATGATTTTTTAGACTCTAATTAGGCTAGTTGCTATGACACTCATGTTTACACCAATGGTTTTTGCTTCATGCATGGTAGCTCATGCGTATCTTTGTTGAGCAAGAAGTAGCCTACTATGGCCACTTCTAGTTGTGAGGCTCAATATAGGGTAGCTTTCAGAGCGATTATTGAGTGTGTGGCTCAGATGCCTTATGGCTGATTTGGGTGTTGGTGAGTCTTTGGCTACCACCATCTTCATTGAGAGTCAGAGTGCATTGGCAGTTTACAAGGAACCCTCTCTTCCATGCTCCCACTAAGCACATTGAGGTGCACTATGATTATGTCAAGGAGAGGTTCTCTGTTGGAGAGATCAATTTAGCATATGTGCCCACATAGGAGAACATTGCAGAACTTTTCACAAGCTTTGCCTAGGGAGAAATTTAAAGCTTTTTTCAAAGATTTGGGCTTACTTCCTTTTATGGATTAATTCCACATAGATCGGCACTTCCTTATATATGAGTGCTAGCTCCTTGTTCACCACATCACTCCTTGGGGGGATTTGTTGATATATTTAGGTTATGATGTGTGTGAACACTCTAGGACCACTAGGTCACTTTTTTCCCCTGACTTGTATATACACCTATTACCCTAATGGGCTACTTATCTTTATACATTCTAGTGGTAATACATTCAGTATTGTGTGTTGTGCTCCAAGCTTCTCCTTCTTCCTTGAGTTGTTTGCGTGCCTCTGCACACCTCAAACTCCAATAGGAGAAACCAAAAACATAGCTCCATTTAAGTTTGTGTTCCAAAACCTAAGTGAGCTTGAAGTATGGTATAAGAGGCTAGCTCATGTGAGTGAAAGAACCTTAAATGATATATGCAGGGATCAAAGTGTTCTTGGATTGCCAAACATATCACAGCAACACATGATGAACAGATGTGATGCATGTCAGATTAAGAAGGTACAAAGGCAACCATTCAACCAAAAAGTCTACATCTGCAACAACCTTTTGGACTTAATACATACAAATGTATGGGGACTAAGCCAAGGACCTTCACTGATAGGATCAAGGTACTATGTCTCATTTTTTGATGACCATAATAGATGGATTTTTCTATACTTTATCAAAAGTATGAATGAAGTGTTTGATTTGCTTCAAAAAGTATCTAGCACATGTGGAGAATCTACGATACTTTTTGATTTGCTTCAAAAAGTATCTAGCACATGTGGAGAATCATACAAGTAGATCACTCAAGAAGCTCAGATTTGATGGAGGAGGAGAATACTTCTGCAAAGAGTTTGTTGCATTTTTGCATGATAAAGCTATGAAAAGGGAAGTGACTACTAGGTAATCTCCTCAATTCAATGGAATTGTAGAGAGAAGAAATAAGAAATTTGTTGGATCAACTGGAATAATGCTTGAAGAGAAGAGGTTGTCACATTATCTATGGGTAGAGGCTATTTAAATTGTTGTGTACAATCCAAATCACTTCAAGGTATGACTCCTTATGAAGCATGGTATGGGATAAAATCTAGTCTTGGACATTGTAAGGTGTTTGGTTGTTTAGCTTATGTTCATGTACCATCACAAATAAGAGGTAAGCTAGATGAAAGGGCAACAAAGGCAGCTTTTATCGGGTATGATTTGACTCAGATGCGCTATAGGTTCTATAATCCTTCAACCAAGCAATTCACAACAAGTATAAATTTTTTGTTTGAAGGAGACAGGTCTTGATATGATGAAGACAAACAAAAGGTAACTCTACCAAATGATTTGGACTTTGATTCTCATCAATTAGGAAGCAAGCATGATACAGAGGTCTAGGACCTAAGAAGTGATACAGATGATGACCATGATGAAATTGAAATGGATTACATGTTATGGAAGTCAAGAGGCAAAGCAAAGATGCAAGAGTGTGGAGAATGCTCCAAGAAAGCTCCTAGAAGGTCAGCAAGTGAGAAAAGACAACAAAAAAGGTATGGATATGATTCCACATTGGAAAAGGACTCAATTTTAGAGGGATCCTCAACCTATGAAGAGGAAAAGGGAAAACCTAATTGGGAAAAAGCCCATGAAAAAAGAAATAAATGTAATGAAGGAGATGGACAATTGGGATTTGGTTCCAATGTCACCAATTCAAAAGGTAATTGGTTATAGATATGTATATAATGTAAAAGAAACTTAGACGGATCAATTTGGAGGTACAAGGCAAGATTACTTGCCAAAGGATGCTCAAACAATCATGGTATAGACTATGAGGAAACATTCTCACTAGTGGTAAAGATGACTACAAATAGAACATTGATAAGTGTAGGTGCTACAAGAAATTGGAGACTCCTCCAACTTGATGTGAAAAATGCATTCCTAACTAGTTGGATGAGTGAAAAATGCATTCCTAATTAGTTGTACATGCCAAAACCACCAGAGTTTGAAAACCCTAATCATATATCTTATGTTCGTAGCCTTAAGAAAGCATTGTATGGATTGAAATGAGCTCCTAGAGCCTGGAATTACATGTTGGTTACATACCTTCAAGATCAAAACTTTAGACCTAGCAACTAGAATCCTTCTTTATTCATCAAAAGGGGATCACAATGAGGTTATCTATCTATGTGTATATGTAGATGATATTATTGTGAGAAGTGATGACCTGAATGGCATTTAAAGGATCAAGAGACACATGCAAGAGGAGTTCAAAATCATTGACTTAGGTGAGCTCACATATTTCCTAGGTATGCAAGTGATTTATATAGATGAAGGGATGTATCTAACTTAGAGAAGATACATTCAAGACCTACTTTTCAAGTTCAAAATGGAGAACACAAAGCTTGTAGGTACACCTTTGGAATTGAACCATAAACTAAGTGTTTATGAATGTGAGCAGATTGATGATCGTAAAGAGTAGCAAAGTTTAGTTGGTAGCTTGATATATGCTACTCACACAAGGCTAGACATATCATATAGTGTGGGAGTGGTAATTCGTCAGTTCATGCACTCACCTAGAAGGCCACACATGGATGCTGCAAACTGAGTACTCAAGTACCTCAAAGGGACAGTTAATGAAGGTATCTAGGTCCAAAATTGGTGTCATGGAGTTCCAAAAAGCAACCAATACTTGATTTATCTTCAACAAAAGCAGAATATAGAGATCTAACTATTCCAAGTCAAGAAGCAATATGGCTCAAGGAGTTGTACTCATATTTGGGACTTGTAAGTTCCAAACCTCAGTTACTTGGAGATAATGTAAGTCCCATGCATCTAGCTACAAATCCAATTTTTTATGCAAGGACAAAGCACATAGAAGTCCATTACCACATTGTAAGGGAGAAGCTTATGGCAAAGGAAATTGACATTTCATTTGTTCCTACTAAGAACCAAATAGTAGACATGATGACAAAGGAACTTAATGGGATAAAGCTTTGTAGATCCAAAGCTATGATAGGTATTCAAACTATTAAAGAATGAAGACTACTTTAGCTTGAGGGGGATCTGTTGGAACATCAAGCTTTCATTATGCTTGAGGTGGATATGCTCTACATCAAATCCATTATTTGGATGGTATGGCACCATCTAACCATATATGTACCTCGAAGAATAGCACTTATGTCACTATTTCTTTGTATTAATTGGTTGATCACCAATGATCATTTGTTATAAGGTTCAAGGTATTAAACTTTGTAAATATAAAGAGTAAAAGGCCCAAATTCCACGAGCTAGAAGTGGTTGAGATTGATTTTCAATCAATCAATCAACAGATAGATATGACTTCAACTTTCTCTTTTTGTTAGATTGTAGGAAAATATTCCAATCAATCTAAACTACTTAACATACCTAATTTTGAATTCAAATTTATGAAGAAAATGTATGTTCATATCGTCAAGATTCTGTATAAAGATCCAAATCATCTGTACAAAATTTAGAGTGTGGATTTTAAGCAATACATATACTCTCTGATCATTGCTTGGAGCCACTTCTATTCTCCGCTCCTTCTTCCCTAGAATCAATCAACTTGTAGAGATTGCTCCTTTCTCTACAGAGATCTAAATCCAATGTTTAAGCATTCAACCCAATGATGTAATTGTTTAGTTTATGTATATAAAGTTTTAGGTCATTTGGTTAAGTAATGTTAGAGATATTTGAGTTTTACAGTCTTAGGATCATTTTTTGCACATCTCTACAAAATCGGGATGACATCAAATCAGTGTTAAGGTGATTTCTCCTTCATTGGTTTATAATATATATAAATTAGGGATTTTATGCATTCTAGCAAGCCAAACCTATTTATGACACTCCCTTAATAGGAATGTTTGCAATTGTAACTTTCCTAGCTACTCTTAGTGTTTGAGGTCATAACTTCCATCCATTTTTAGAAGGTTTTGTGAGCTATGAATTGAAACATCAGAATTCATCTTTACCTTATATATCCACCTTGAACCAATGAATTTCATAGATGGAGTCTTGGGTACCAATATCCAAGTCTGATTTTCTTGTAAGCTTCTATTTCTTCTTCAATGGGACATTTCCACTATGGCTTCTCCTTGGATTCTTTATAGTAGAAGGTTCTTCATAGTTTGAGTCATGTGCTATATACATTGAGTGTTTAGTGACCAAAGAAGTATAATATCCATAGATTTCTAGCTTTCTTTTGTCTCTAGAAGATCTTCTTATAGTTTATTAACATAATTTTGCCACATCTCTCAAGTCCTGCTTTTTGGGCTTTCTTTTATATCTCGAAGAATTTATTTCTCTATTTGGAGTTTTCCGATCATCATCACAATCACTTGATGGTTCCAGTGTATGCTCATTCTTGTTTGATAATGTTGGAAAGTCTTCCTCTAGGTTATAGGGAAGTTTAATTATCTCTTTGGTGTAGCTAATTCAACAAGTGTTTTTTAGAGTAGACATTCTAGCTATAGGATTGAAGGTTTTCTCATAATAAATTCCGTATGTCTATGCAAATACTTTTGTTACCAATCATGCTTTATACCTACTTATGGTACCATCAACATTGTGCTGTACCTTGTAAACCCAGTTGCAGCCTATAGGTTTCTTTCCTTGCAGCATTGGAACCATATTCCATGTCTCGTTTCCATAAAGTGCAACCATATCCTCAAACATAGCTTTTTCCTAATCCAAATTTCCAATTGCATCTTCAAAACAAGAAGGTTCAGCATCTTGTATTACCTTGGTCATTTAAGCACAATGATGAGCCATGTAACTATCATAGATCAATCGTTGCACTCAATTTTGCATCCTCCTAGATCTTCTTGGTCTTGGGTCACTTCTCCTTCTATCATTGCATGTGGCTTTCTTACTCCTTGAGTATTCACCAGAAGGCAATCCAAGTTCCTCATCAAGACTCTTTTTTGAAGCACTTGAATCTCCATCAATGTCTTCAAAACCTATAGATGTTTTACTACCAGAAGAAATATTTTCTTTACCTTTCTTTGATTTAGTTGATGAATTTTCTAGACGTAAATTTCCATGCAATCTTCCACTCCATGGATTTGAGTTGGGACTTTTTCTTGGTGATGAACTAGGTCCATTCAAAACTTGAGATTTTGCACTTGATTTTTCAGCATTTCCTTTGTGATTTGAGCCAAGATCAAGCCTTCTTGGACATCTACATAAAAGCTTGACATTACATCAAACACCACATCTCTCCTTACCTAAAAGAAACTTGGAGCACAACACACAATACTCAATGTATTACCAATAGAATGTACAAAGATAAGTGACCTCTTAAGGTTATAGGCATATATACAAGCCGAGGGAAAAAACCTCCTAAAGAGGGAAAAAAGTGTCCCACCAGTCCTAGTGTGTTCACATACATCACTACCTAAATATATCAAGAAATTCCCCTTGGGAGTGATGCAATGAACAAGGAGCTAGCACTCATGTATAAAGAAGTGCGAAGCTATGTGGAATCAATCCACAAAAGGAATTAAGCCCAAAGCTTTGTAGAAAGCTTCAAATTTCTCCCTAGGCAGAGCCTTTGTGAAAAGGTTTGCAATGTTCTCCAGTGTGGGCACATATGCCAAGTTGATCTCTCCAGTAGATAACCTCTCCTTGACATAATGATAGTGCACCTCAATGTGCTTATTGGGAGCATGGAACACATGGTTCCTCACAACTGCCAATGCAGTCTGGCTATCAGTAAAGATGGTGGTGGCAGTGATGAGGTCCTGTAGCCCACGGAAATGGTATGTTTGACTACTAATTGTATTGCTATTTTTACTTTTTCATCATGAAATAAAACCAGACAAAGTGTTCAGAAATCCAAATCTCTGCATTGAGGTGCATCTCATCAATGGAGAAAATACCAGGGCTTTTGGTACATGTTCATAATGTGAAGCATATTCATCAACAAAATGGGACTTGTCAAAAGCTGGGCATGCATAGATGGAAGAACTGACACCCTAAACATATGATGCTAAAACGTCAATTGGATCCTTTTGTAAAACATAGTTACTTTGTACAGACGCTTATGACAAAGGATTTCTTCTCAGATCTGCCGAGGGAACATCAGCTTCCAACTCCTAAGATCAACAATATTGGACAGCCTACAAACACATAATGGGTATAAATGATCTCAAAAGTAGCCTGAAGTCGATGCACACCATCAGACAAGGATGAAACTCTTTGAGATGCTCTTTTTTTTTTCCTCAGTCATTCCATGTCAGCTCCTTCTTGCATAAACTGAGTGCCCAAATAATGATGCAAATGTCCCAAATTCAACATCTCAAATGAGGCATGCAAATCAACCTTAAAATTAGCAATATGGTTTTCAATAGGACTAGTGAGTAACATGTCATCAACATATATGATAATGATCAGAAGCACATCATTAGCACACTTAACATATAAGGTGCTCTCAATTGGAATATTCTCAAAACCATGTGCAATCAGATAGGCATGTATCTTTTCATACCAAGCATGAGGTGCTTGTTTCAAACCATATAAAGCCTTTTTCAACCTGCACACCTCGTTTTCATGCCCTTTCTACAAAAAGCCATGGGGTTGAAAAACATACACTTCTTCATGCAAATCACCATTCAAAAATGTATTTTCAATGCCCTAAAAATGTACATTCCAACCATGATGAGCTGCAAGTGCACATATGCTATGAATCATTCAACATGTAGGTGCAAAGGTCTCATCAAAATCAGTGCCTCCTTCATGCACATAACCCTTTACAACAAGCCTATCCTTATACCTATCAATTGTGCCATCAGGCTTACACTTCACTTGTATACCCACTTAGTTCCAATGGCCTTCTTGCGAGGAGGCAAGTCACATAAAGACCAGGTACCATTCTTCATTATAGCATTATATTGAGATTGCATAATAGCCATCCGATTTTCTCAATTTTGTGCTTCATCAAAGGAAATAGGCTCATTTTGATCACAAGGACTAGATGCAGCATAGCATAGCAATCTGATGCAAAAGAGGCACTGTGAGAACCTGAACGAGTATGATATTACAAAGTTGCATCTAATTTGCTATCACACAATGTCTGCGCTAGCCATTTTGGCATAGTTTTTGCCTCCTCAATATTAGCTCTCTCATCAACAAGTGCATCATGTAAATCTGCATAAGAAATGGAATGATCTGCATCATCACATGAAACTTGTAAAGGCGAAGAAGTTGCCTCATTAGGATCAACACTATACTATCCACTTGTAAAAAAGGTAGCAAAGTTTCACACACATCTTTGGAGCTAACAGATGTCTCCTTAGTACATGAAAGTAGTGGCTGAATAACATCTTCCATAAATAAAAAAACATCACGGCTAACCAAAATACCTTTAGTGTGTGGATGATACACTTGATAGCCTTTAGTTTCATAACTTTACCCAACAAAAATACATTTCACTACTTCATCATCCAATTTTGTGCAATGTTTTTTAGGCACTAATGCATATGCCAGACAATAAAAAACACGCAGATGAGCAATAGATGACTTACAACCATGCCAAGCCTCATATGGAGTGATAGACTGTAGTGCTTTAGTGGGACACTTGTTAAGTACATATGCTGCACACATAACATCCTCAAACTAGAAACTGTGTGGTAAAGCCTCACTCTTGACCATATACCTCGCCATCTCCATGAGTGATCTGTTCTTCCATTCAACAACTCCATTTTGTTGAGGTGTATATGGCACTATACACTAATGTTTTAGCGCACATTCAACCAAAAATGCATCAAAATCAGAAGACATATATTCCCCCCCTCGATTAAAACAGAGGGTGCCCATTTTACATGTTGACATATTTTCAGTTTGAACCACATAAACACTTCGGACTTCGCTTTCAATGGATATAACCATGCATGCCTGGAAAAATCATCAAAGAAACACACGAAGTAAAGATAGCTTCCAAAAGAGAGTATCCAAATAGGACCACAAACATCACTATGAACAAGCTTCAATGTCTAATTAGCTCGAGCTGAGCCATCTTTTGGGAACAAGGAGCACTGAATTTTTCCCAAAATAAAACCTTCACAAAAATGTTTTCCGGATGCCTCAAGTTTGGGCAAAGAGGACACCATTTCATATTTCTACAAGCATAGCAAACTAGCAAAATTCAGATGACCAAAGCGTGCATGCCAAAGCTTTGCATCTGACATAGCCTGAGAATCATGTACTGCATATTCTAAATCATTCATAGATTTTTCATTGTCTATGAGCTTATACAACCCACAACATAAAATGCCAGAAGCAATAATCACATCACCTATTGACAGATTATCAACTGTACATTTGTCACCAACAAATTTCACAACTAAGCCAATCTTCGCTAATGCAAAAACTGATGACAAATTTTTATTGATCCCTGACACATATAAAACATTTGACATTGTAAAAGAACTACCATCAACAATATTCAGAATGATCTTACCAACTCCCATAACAGGTTAAGAGAGGTGTTAATGCATGTGAGAGTATTTCCTATAGGGACAGGCTCAGGTGAAGTGAAGAAATTGCACTCCGAGGTAATATGTTTGGTTGCCCCACTATCAAAGTACCAAAACATCTAAGTCTACTGCAGACATACAATGCTCATGAGAAGATGGGTCAAAATTGCAAATATTAGTAAATGCCCATTCTTCATTCTGCACAAGATTAGAAGACTTTGTTTTCAGTGTAGAGGCCTTTGCAACAACCATTCAAACCTCTTTCTTCTTTGCCTCTTTAGTAGCTAGTTTTGCACAGCTCTTAATGACATGATCATTTCCTTTACAGTATTTGCAAAAGAAATGACATGACATGATGGGAAATGACATGATCATTTCCCATCATCTTCATTCTCACTTAAGATTTCAAATTGTGGATATATAAGAGGCCCCTTTGTCCGTCTCCGAAACCCATCAATAGGTGTCATTGGTTTGAAATCTAACCTATTTCAACCTTTCCATTAAAGTGTATCACTTCTAATTTAGGTAATCACAAATGATCATCAAGCAAGAACCATTGATGTCCAAGATAAATATTTTTGTTGATATTCTTACTATCAATTGATCTCATCCAATCACCATAGTAAGGAGAAGACCTATAACTCTTACTAGATATTCCGATATGTAGGAAATCCATAAAAGTATAATTAGCTTAACTCACATAAATATTATTAAATTATAAAATAACATTGTTACCTGAATATTATATCCAAGAAATCGTGTTTGGTCCAAGACAAAATTCCACTAACATAGTGTGTCTTTGATTAATGCTTTTTGATACATGAATGAAATTAATACCTCTCCATAACTCTTAGAGATCCTCAACGAGAGGAGCAAGATATACATTCATGTCTTAAACTTGTTTTTTTCCTAAAATTAAAGTGAACACATTAAATGTTCTTTTGAATGCTAAGGTAAGGTGGGATATTATGGTTAATAACTGTTGATATATTCAGGTAGTGATGTGTGTGAACACTCTAGGACCTTCGGGGCACTTTTTTCCCTCTTTAGGAGGTTTTTTTCCCCCGGCTTGTATATACGCCTATTGCCCTAATGGGCTACTTATCTTTGTACATTCTCTAGTAATACATTCAGTCTTGTGTGTTGTGCTCCAAGCTTCTTCTTCTTCCTTGTGCTGTTCGCATGCTTCCGCAGACGTCTAACTCCAACAATTGGTATCAGAGCAGGTCGTTGCTTCTTCTAGGGCTCCGTCGACACTCCTCCGTTTGCAGTCTCAGATTCGCACAAAAATTGGTGAGCATACTCAGGGTGTTTCCGAGATCAAAACTGCTTCGCTCTGTGGTGCCGAAATCGCGATCTGAGCTCGTTTCGGCCTCCGAACGCACTATCACAGTGCTTGTGCAGGCTATTTCGTCCTTTTGTGCCAAAGGTATATACCAGTTTTTGTTCGCCAGTTTAAGCGTCTCGAAGTCTGCTACAAGTCTAGCAGAACTCGTTTGGGCAGTTCCGTTCAACTTTTTTAGATACAGTCAATTTTTTGCATCAAGGTATTTTAGTCACCGGCCATGGCTGAAAGTAGTGATGTATTCCGTATGTTGGCTGTTGAGGATAAGTTGGATGGTACCAACTACCCATTATGGGCTTATATGATGCGACATGTACTGGTTGCAAAAGGATTGTGGAACATTGTGCAGGGTGTTGAAAGACGTCCTGTTACACCTGTAATGACAGGTACTGCAAATACAGGTGTTGGAGCTGATGAAGATGGTGTCGAAGATGATATTCCGCAGATTCCTGTTCGTGCTGCTGTTTCTGTTGCACCTACTGCAGAGCAGATTTGTTGGGATGGCAGAGATGCCCAGGCACATGCATTGATAGCTTTGTCTGTCAAACGTGCCATTATTCCTCACATTCGCTCTTGCAGAACAGCAAAGGATGCTTGGGATACACTTACCACTTTGTACCAGGCTAGGAATGAGGCTCGTGTTGCTTACCTCCGAAAACAGTTGGAGAGTGAGCACATGAATGAAGGTGATTCTATGGGCAGTTTTCTTACAAAGATCAAAGACCTGAAGGAACAATTGATTTCTGCTGATGAGGTTATACCAGATAGCTCACTTTTGCAGACCGTTCTGAATGGTCTTCTTGATTCATATCAGAGTTTTGCCTCTACTCTTCGGTTGATGATGAAAGGCAATCCGAATGCCTTGTCATTTGAGGAATTAGTCTCTGTTCTGTTGCAGGAAGATCAGTCCAGGCAAAACAGGTCCATTATGCGTGTTGCAGATCAAGCTTTCCTGGCTAGTCAGAAGGGCAAAGGAAAATGGAGCTCTTCTACTAGTAAGCAGAAATCTGCAAATGCTGCACAATCAAAGAACCAGGATAAAGATGAGAAGAAATCAGAAAAGCAAAAATTGTTCTACAAGTACTGTAAAGGAAATGATCATATTATAAAGAACTGTCCAAAACTGGCTGCTAAAGAGGCAAAGAAGAAAGAGGCTGGAATGGTTGTTGCAGAGGCCTCTACACCAAAAACAGAGTCTGCAAATCTTGTGCAGGAAGAAGAATGGGCGTTTACTACTGTCTGCAGTTTTGACCCATCTTCTCATGATCAGTGCATGTCTACAGTAGACTCAGATGTTTGGTACTTTGACAGTGGGGCGACCAAACATATTACCTCGCAGCGCAGTTTCTTCTCTTCACTCGAGCCTGCCCCTACATGGAATACTGTCACATGCGCCAATAACTCCTCTTATCCTGTTATGGGAGTTGGTAAGATCATTCTGACTACTGCTGATGGTAGTTCTTTCACTTTGTCAGATGCTTTATTTGTGCCAGGGATAAAAAAGAACCTGTTATCAGTTTCTGCATTAGCCAAGATTGGCTTGGTTGTGAAATTCGTTGATGACAGGTGTACAGTCCATGATCTCTCAAATGGCGATGTGATTATTGCTTCTGGCATTTTATGTCGTGGGCTGTATAAGCTCATAGACTATGAAAAATCTGTGAATGATTCGGCATGTGCAGTTCATGATTCTCAGGCTATGTCAGATGCAAAGCTTTGGCATGCACGCTTTGGTCATCTGAATTTTGCTAGTTTGTTACGCCTGCAGAAATCTGAAATGGTGTCCTCTTTGCCCAAACTTGAGGCACCTGGAAAACATGTTTGTGAAGGCTGTATTTTGGGCAAAATGCAGCGTTCTTCCTTTCCAAAAGATGGTTCAGTTCGGGCTATGCAGAAATTGCAGCTTGTACATAGTGATGTCTGTGGTCCTATGCAGACACCCTCTTTTGGAAATTACCTTTACTTCGTGACTTTCATTGATGATTTTTCTAGGCATGCATGGGTATATCCACTCAAAGCAAAGTCCGAAGTGTTCATGTGCTTCAAACAGTTTTTGGTTTTGGCTGAAAATCTGTCAGCATGTAAAATGGGCACCCTCCGTTCTGATCGAGGGGGGGAATATATATCTTCAGATTTTAATGCATTTCTGGCTGAACGTGGGATAAAACACCAGTGTACAGTGCCGTATACACCTCAACAGAATGGAGTTGCTGAACGAAAGAACAGGTCACTCATGGAGATGGCGAGGTGCATGGTCAAAAGTCAGGCTTTACCACATAGTTTCTGGCTTGAGGCTATCATGTGTGCAGCATATGTACTGAACAGGTGTCCCACGAAAGCGTTGCAGTCTATCACTCCATATGAGGCTTGGCATGACCGCAAGCCATCTGTTGCTCATCTGCGTGTTTTTGGTTGTTTGGCATATGCATTAGTGCCTGAACAACATCGCAGAAAATTGGATGATAAGGCAGTAAAATGTATTTTTGTTGGGTACAGTTCTGAAAGTAAAGGCTATCGTCTGTATCATCCACAGACTAGATGCATTCTGGTTAGCCGTGATGTTGTCTTTGTGGAAGATGCTATTCAGCCATTGCTTTCATGTACTAAGGAGACATCTGTTAGCTCCAAAGACATGTATGATACTTTGATGCCTCTTTTTACAGGTGGACAGGCTAGCGCTGGTCCTAATGAGGCAACTTCTCAGCCTTTGCAGGTTTCATATGATGATGCAGATCATGCCATTTCTGATGCAGATTTACATGATGCACTTGTTGATGAGAGAGCTGATATTGAACAGGCAAAAACTATGCCAAAATGGCTGGTGCAGACTTTGCGTGACAGCAAATTAGATGCACCTTTGTCATATCGTACTTGTTCAGGCTCTCATAGTACCTCCTTTGCATCAGATTGCTATGCTATGGCTGCATCTAGTCTCTGTGATGAGAATGAGCCTGTTTCTTTTGATGAAGCACAAAATTCAGAAAATTGGATGGCTGCTATGCAATCTGAATATGATGCTATAATGAAGAATGGTACATGGTCTTTATGTGACTTGCCTCCTGGCAAGAAGGCCATTGGCACTAAGTGGGTATACAAGCTGAAGTGTAAACCTGATGGTACAGTTGACAGGTATAAGGCTAGGCTTGTTGCAAAGGGTTATGCGCAGGAAAGAGGCATTGATTTTGATGAGACCTTTGCACCTACATGCCGTATGACTACTGTTCGGAGCATTTGTGCACTTGCAGCCCATCATGGTTGGAATGTACATCAGTTGGACATTAAAACAGCATTTCTAAATGGTGACTTGCATGAAGAAGTGTATGTTTTTCAGCCCCGTGGCTTTGTGCAGAAAGGGCATGAAAACCAGGTGTGCAGGTTAAAGAAGGCGTTATATGGTTTAAAGCAAGCACCACGTGCTTGGTATGAGAAAATACATGCCTATCTGATTGCACATGGTTTTGAGAACAGTCCAATTGAAAGCACCTTATATGTTAAGCGTGCTAATGATGTGCTTTTGATCATTGTTATCTATGTAGACGACATGCTGCTCACTGGTCCTCTTGAGAAGCATATTGCTGATTTCAAGGCTGATTTGCATGCCTCATTTGAGATGTCTGATTTGGGGCATTTGCATCACTATTTGGGCATTCAGTTTATGCAAGTTGATGGTGGAATGGCTTTGTGTCAAACGAAATATATTGACACATTATTGCAGCGTTTTGGCCTTGAAGACTGTAAGCCTATTGCCACTCCTATGGAGACAGGTTTACGATTGAGTCTTCATGATGCTGGAGATGCATTTGATGCTGTTCTCTATCTGCAGGCTGTTGGATGCTTGATTTACTTATGCATTACTCGGCCAGATATTCAGTTTGCTGTCTCACAGATGAGCAGGTTTATGCATTGCCCAGGAGTCACGCATTGGAAAGCGGTTAAGCGCATCTTTCGCTACTTGAGTGGTACTCGGCTACTTGAGTTGTTTTATCCCAAGGGGGGATCACTACCACCAGATTTGCATGCTTTTTCTGACTCAGATTGGGCTGGTTGCTATGACACTCGTATGTCCACCAGTGGTTTTTGCTTCATGCTTGGTAGCTCATGTATATCTTGGTTGAGCAAGAAGCAGCCTACTGTGGCCACTTCCAATTGTGAGGCTGAGTATAGGGCAGCTTTCACAGCGACTGTTGAGTGTGTGTGGCTCAGACGCCTTATGGCTGATTTGGGTGTTGGCCACTCTTCTGCCACCACCATCTTCACTGACAGTCAGAGCGCATTGGCAGTTGCGAGGAACCCTGTGTTCCATGCTCGCACTAAGCACATTGAGGTGCATTATCACTATGTCAGGGAGAGGTTCTCTGCTGGGGAGATCAGCTTGGCATATGTGCCCACGCAGGAGAACATTGCAGACCTTTTCACGAAGGCTCTGCCTAGGGAGAAGTTTGAAGCTTTCCGCAAAGCTTTGGGCTTACTTCCTTTTGTGGAGTGATTTCCACATAGCTCGGCACTTCCTTATACATGAGTGCCAGCTCCTTGTTCACCGCATCACTCCCAGGGGGGATTTGTTGATATATTTAGGTAGTGATGTGTGTGAACACTCTAGGACCGGCGGGGCACTTTTTTCCCTCTTTAGGAGGTTTTTTTCCCCCGGCTTGTATATACGTCTATTGCCCTAATGGGCTACTTATCTTTGTACATTCTCTAGTAATACATTCAGTCTTGTGTGTTGTGCTCCAAGCTTCTTCTTCTTCCTTGTGTTGTTCGCGTGCTTCCGCAGACGTCTAACTCCAACAATAACTACACTTGTCATGTGGACCAATTAAGGTATGGTGGGACATTGTGGTTAATGACTACCACTAGTCATATGGAACATTTATTTGTTTTCATTTAAAATGAATTGATCCCATACAATGCAACACATAGCTTTATATTGTGTGGATCTTGTGCAAAATCGGGCCATCTAGAATCGATATGTTGAAAAGCTACACTATCTATTAGAATTCTCATTACTCCACCAATACTTTTATGATCAAATCCCCATGTCAAAAGCTTTGATAATTCATAATTTTGAAACATATCTTTAATTTCTAGAGGTAATGGAAAATATCTCAATACATTTTTTTGGGAATTTACCCTCCTCATCCTTATATAGAGAAGATTGATAGTTTGGACATGTGAAAGAGTCTACATATTCACCTCTACACAAAATACATATGTTAGGAAATGCATGTTTAAATCATAATCGATGCCAAGATTGTTGGTTATCTTCTTCATTTCATGATGTAGGAAGAATATTAGAAAAATCGAGCTTCTTATACACTTTCAAAATTTAATTCATATGCATGGGTTCTTGTGGATGTATGCATGATGAGAACACAAGAAATCTATACACATGAATCGATTTCAAAGGGAAGAATGGTCCAAGAATGGACCTTCTTATACACTTTCAAAATTGAAACATATGCATTGGTTTTCTTTTATTCTCATCATTCATGGATTTATCTT
>CM035413.1:54086673-54119173 GCA_020310875.1 Ceratopteris richardii
TAGCCCAAATCAGAGGCCTCTCTCTTCCCCAAAGCCATCATCAGATCATGTGTCACAACATTAGCATTTTTCTTCGAAGAATGCATGCACGTGCATATTCAAGCTCTGTTAAGATGTCTCTTGCATTTCCTCTCGATCCAAAATTAACCACTCCAAGATAAATTTTAAGGTGTTGTAGCAGCCCACATCACAGTTTTTTAGGGATCAAGCTTGCAAAGAGGTGAGATCACCTGAAGTGAATTTATCTACATTTTAGGTATCCGCATGTGCTTTGAAGTTTTTTGAAGGTAGCATTGGGAGTGGCTAATGGACAGGATCAAAGGTAAACTTCAACAGTAGAAGGGTATGCAACTCAATGTTGCCAAAAAAGTGATGGTGGTAAACAAGTTCTTGATTTCCTCTAACCTCTTTCTCGAGATGAAAGACCCCAAGAGAAGGGGGTGCCTAAGACTAAATGGAAAATTTGTTCTAGCCCCAAGGACGCAAGAGGATTGGGCACTTTGCATGTGGTGGCTTTAGCTAACAAACTTGCAACTATACGATGATCAAAGCTTGGAGTAATGTCAAGGAATTTTGTTCTTAACTTACCTTATGAAATTGTTTCCCGTTTTGGGAACCCGAGATGGAACAATCAAAATCACATGATGCTTCCCCTATCGTGGTAATCCCCAAAGGCTTTGTAGCATTGTGAATGTATAACACTCATCTTAGCGTTCATGATAACGAAGTTAGGCACCATCTTTCCTTGTAAAGGCATAAAATCTTGGCAGGTCGTTAACATGCATGAGCAACGGACATGTCAATCGCCTTTGATTAAAGCCATGTTTGTCAAAAAGATGGCACCAACTCGCCCTACTTGTTGTAGCAATGACAGCGAGGTGCATGCTCAACCAACCCCTCTTGGCATGGACTAGTCACCACCATTCGCCTTGCAAGGGATAGATAATACACACTCGCCTTGTAAAGTACCTTGGCGTGAGGACCAAAGGCTTGCCCTAATTGCATGCATGCATCATGGGCGCCTTTGCCATCGAGTGTGCAAGTCGAATCACTCGCCCTCGTTGCATTTCTTATCATTCACCCTTCATATCGCAAATCGGCTTAAGCTAGGGCGACCACTCGCCTTACTGAAGCCCAAATATAACTCGCTCAATTTTCGTAAATGCATAAAGAAATAAGGCACCTTAATTCACCTAATTTCCTAAACGTGGGGTGCACAAAGAGCAATAAACATGCGCCTTGCAAACTCAAAAGGAGGGCGACCCCTGGCCTTGAAAACCTTCGGCTTAGGAGGGGCATTGGATGGCGACTCCATTTGTGGCTACTTTCTTAAGTGTCCTTGGTTTTTCCGTTAATAAAAGGTATCTTTTGAGGTGCCAAAAAAAAGAAAAATTCAATTGATGAGGCAATTTCACTAGAGTAATGTGACACCATGAGGTGGCCAACCTTCGACGAGTTTTTTGCAACGGATTTTGGGTGGGGTGACCTCTGATCTTTCCATTCTGACATGAGTCGACCCCTCTACCTCTAGGGTGCTATTTAGGTGATGCCACCACATGGGTGACCCCACCACCACCTAATTACTTCATATTGCTATTTAGGCAACCTCACAAAATGGGGGCGAGGGTTCAATCCCTGGAAGCAACATGTAAGGGACATGTAATCTGGAAAGATGTTGCATTGTGGCTGAGTGCCACTATTTGTCTATCCTTGCGGTAGTGTTGACCGCCGTTTAACCCAGTCTTGTAAACCCCTGTTCTTGTGGGATAAGGGGGGTCCCATGGGTACTATGCCTTTCCTTGTACAATTGCATTTCAAAGTTAAAGTCCAGGGGAGTAGGCCTCGACCGAAGCTCCATTAAAAAAAAAAAAAACTTCACAAAATGGGGTGACCTGAGCACCACCTATGTAATTTGGTGACCTCTCTTAGCTTGTCTACTCCACGCAAGTAGGCATATGTGACTCTAGTTCCCATCTTCCTTAATACATGGGGCGATCTGAGCAACCCCAACCACCTCACACACTTGGAAGAAACTTCTATTTGGCATGTTTGGTGTGATCTCTAGAAGGACTACCCCAACTCAAGATCTTCGAAAGCGCATGAATTAAAGGCAACTCCCTACATAGCATAAAAGGAAATTATTACTCTTCTATAGGAATGTGGGGACGCCACCACCTCTAAGGACCAAATAACACGACATGAAGCCCTATTTTCTACACTTCCAGGGTTTCTCTACCACCCGTTTTTGGCTTGGCACGACAAAAATAAGTCAATAGTGTGACCACCTAACTCTGGGCTTTTGACGTGACATAGGATAAAAAGCGATTTTCTCCAAGACTTTTTAGGAAGAAGTGTCACATATTGTAGCATAAGCTATTGCAAGGCCATATGGATGTCATAAATACTCAAAAGAAGGCCTAAATGTGGTTGGCAACCTGGCAAAAATAACTTCTCTCTATAAGAGCATGCAATTCACGACAGAAGTTAATCATCGAAATTAGCAAGGCCACTCATCTTGGTCCCTTCACGCTTATATAAGTAGTATTGGGGTACTCGTTTTGGATCTCTATCTCTAAATTAACATATATACCATCTTTCTTCCTACTTAGTATGCATCTTGGTGACTTTGTGTTGATTATGTAGAGTCTCCCCTGTCATCTATGTTGCCGATAGCCTCTCTATGTATTTGGTAGTCTTTGGCTAGTGTTTTAGTTCCGGAATAATTTATGATGCATAAGACACGTGCTATTGTTTCGAATGCTTAGTCTTGTTTTTGAAGAGTTATTGCACTACTTGTAATGTTCATTGAGCTATTCTGATCAATTTTCACTTGTTGTTGAGTTTTTTACCATTGAATTTGTGTAGAATCTATTAAGTGCGATTGTCATGCACCACTGGAATCAACCATACTATTGGTTTGTATGTGCTTTTCGTGGAAAGGGAGCCTTGGGAATGAAGACGAATGAGCAAGTAAGCTCAACGACAAGCGAGTAGTAGTAAGAAACTAGTGTGAGATCACTTGGGCTATGTGTGTTGCCATATGTTGACATATTCTTTAATCGTTTGTGCTCTCTTGAAACCATTCTCAATCATTAACGCCTTGTTACTTTCCATTCTTTTCTTCATTGCAAATTGTCTCTCTGCACATGCACACTATAGGGTATACTTCCCTAAGGAAGAAACTCCCTCCAATAGATGGACTCATGGGAACTATACCTCCATCTCTTCTTAAAAGAGGTCTCGATTACCACTTCTATAGTCTAGAAGGCCTAGTGGGATCCTTTCATGATTTGTGTGAGGATTTTGTTGAAGTAATCATTTAATGTTATATTGTTTTTCTTTGATTTTTGAGTCTTTCTAGGGTTCAACCTGAACTCAGGTGAGTGGACACATGAACCATAACCAAGTAGATAGGTAGCCTCTTCATCTAGAAAGGAGTCCCAAAAGATCAACTAGACATTCTTGTTTGCCTTATCAACCCTATGTCTTTAAATCTTTCGATTTAACTTTTGCAAGATTTAGCCTCTACACCTGTTTCTAAAGAGAAACCTAGGAGAACCCTCGATTTCAACTTAGACACCTTTGAAGATACCCAACCACCAATGGAAGACCTATTAAATTCCTTGTCCACTTTGAAAATGAAATTTTCTACTTTCAAAGGTTTGGTTGGGAAGTGGTAAAGATAGTTTTGAGATATCTAGGTGGCACTAAGGACAACTCCCTATGCTAGGGTACAGGAAAGGCATCGATTAATGGTTACACAAATTCCAATTATGCTAGTTCCATAGAGGAAGGGCATCCATTCATGGTTACACATTTTTCACTTTGCTAGAGGTGCTATATCTTGAAGCTCTCATCTTCAAGAACGTACAATTTTTTTCACTATAGAAGTAGAGTATCTTACAACAAGTGAGGCATCATTGAGCTAGTCAAAGGTCAAAGTTGTGATTTGACCAAAGTGGTGTAGAGGTGGTGCACAAGTTGCCAAGAACATGGGTGTATATGTAGTGCACAAATGGTTTGCTCACAAGGGTTTACATGAAAAGATGAATGCACATTGCAAAATGGTATTTTTTTAAGGGTTTCAAGGTTTCTACAGTGTTTTGGAAGGTTCATGTGAACCTTCCCTTGTCTATACATCGTGAAGATTTGAATGACAAAAGTGGAAAGGAGATGACATGAAGGGGTACTGAAGAGTTTTTATGTGGTTCCCATTTTCAAAATTTTGTTTTCCCATAGAGTCACTATAGGAAACAATAGGTAGTCATTGGCCTTTTATAGAAGAGGTACCTGGGACATCAAAGTGGGCATCAAGATACACTAGAAGTTTGAAGTGACATACGTGAATTGACACACCATAAAGACATATTCTAGAGATACAATATGTTCACGAGTATGAGCATGAGCACTAAGTGAAGTAGACGTATTCACACTCTTTGGATAAGAAATTAGACTAAGAAGCAAGAGAGAGCAAGAGTGAGCAAGAGACTTGAACAGTAAGTACATAGAGCGAAACTACCAAAGCACCTAAGGTGGAACAAGTACCATCAAGGAAGTGTTGCACATCGATACTAGAGAGTGATCTTTCCTTCAACTTTATTGGAAGCTTGAGGGCAAGGTGTGCAAAAGGGCAAGCTATAGGACAAGGTGGAGGACTAGCATAGAGGAGGTTGAGTGCACAAAAAATTATGGTACACGGTATACTTGTGTACATGCTCTATGACTTATGCGCTATGCAAAAGGAACAATTTTTTCTCATTCTAAACAAGGATATTATATTTCTTTTTGTTAGTCAGGACACAGAGCTTTTGATGTATTTGTATCTCTTCTTCTTCTCCATTCTTCCCCTACAAACACTTAAGTTACATTTAACTAAACAACCTCCCAACAAAATTTGGCATGCCCGATGGGATAAGGCAACTTAAGCATAGGAGAACCAATATTACAAAGTGAAGAAATGCAAAGCTATTGACAATATTGAAGAGGTTAATTTCCACTACAACATATGAGGGGCATACCGACGCTGCATATACCGACGGTCATAGTCGGCGTCGGTATAGCCCTCAGAAAATCTCACTAAGAGATACCGACGGTCAAGTGACCGTCGGTATGACCGTTTTAAACGGATCGTTGGTGTGGCCTGCAGCTGTTGGTATAGGCGTCGGTATAGGCGTCGGTATGAGCATTGGTATAAGCGTCGGTAGTTTACTGGCAACTACCGACGCGTATACCGACGTCCATACCGGTGGTGAATTTTTAAACATACCGCGAACCTGAGAGCAAAACTTCACATTTCTACGCGTGTTTGAGTACTGTCGGTCTACTGTCGAACTTGCGCACTCGAACCTGCATTGTCTTGTGCACACACACACACGGATCTCTCTCTCTACACACACACACTCTCTCTCTTGGCTTAGCTCTCACATCTTGGTAAGTGCTGCACGTATTGTTAGCATTTGTGTTTCTCTATACTTTAGGGTTTCTAATTTCTCTTTTCATTGATTTTGCAGAAGTTCGTTGGAGTCGATTGTTTGGAATTGGATGAGAGACGACCTACATTACGCTTTGACGACAAGGATTCAAAGAGAGACATACTTGTAAGTGATTCTTTTATTCGCAATTGATAGAGAGAGAAGGAGAGAGAGAGAGAGAGAGAGAGAGAGAGAGAGAGAGAGAAAGAGAGAGAGAAGAGAAACGAAGATACACATTAATTTAGACATGCATACATACACACATACATGTACACACATGCATGCTTACATACACACACCTATACACACATGCATGCTTACATACACACACATATACACATATGCATGCATATACACACACACATAAATTTACACACATGCATACATACACACACATGCATACACACATACATACACACACATATATACACATATGCATACATACACATACACACACACATACATACACACACACATATATACATACATATACACACACATATATACACATATGCATACATACACATACACACACACACATATACACACATACACACATACATACACACACGCATATATGCTTACTTACACACACACATATACACATATGCATGCATACACACACACATAAATTTACACACATGTATACATACACACACATGCATACACATACATACACACACATATATACATATATGCATACATACACATACACACACACATATACACACATACATACACACACGCATATATACACACATATACACACATGCATGCATACGTACACACACATATACCGGCATGCATGCATACACACATATATAAACACATGCATACATACACACATATACACACATGCATGTATACATACACACACATGTATACACATGTATACACATACACACACATACACATACATGCATGCATACATACACACACGTACACACACATGCACACACATGCATGCCTACATACACACATATACACATACACACACATGTATACACATGTATACATACACACACACATGTACATATGCATACATACACACACATATATACACACATGCATACATACACACATATAATCCTATTTTTATTTTGAAGTTTTTGTTTTACATCAAATATATAAAAATAGGATTAGGGTTTTAGGGTTAAATATTTAAGATTAGGGTTTTAGGGTTTTAAATAGGATTATGATTTTAGGGTTAAATATTTAAGATTATGGTTTTAGGGTTTTAGGTCTAGATATTTAAGATTAGGGTTTTAGGGTTTAGTATTTCAGATTTAAGTCTAAGTCTTTCTGATTAGGGTTTTAGGATTTTAATACGTAGATAACATATATACACAAGCACACATATACATATAATACATACATACATGTAGATACACATGCATACAAAAATATACATATTTTAGATTTAAATCTTTAAGATTAGGGTTTTAGGGTTATAACATCTACATAAGATATATGCACACATACACATGCACATGCAATACATATATACATGTATATACACATGTATACAGAAATATACATATTTTAGGTCTAGATATTTAAGATTAGGGTTTTAGGGTTTAGTATTTCAGATTTAAGTTTAAGTCTTTCTGATTAGGGTTTTAGGATTTTAATACATAGATTACATATATACACAAACACACATATACATATAATACATACATACATGTAGATACACATGCATACAAAAATATACATATTTTAGATTTAAATCTTTAAGATTAGGGTTTTAGGGTTATAACACGTACATAAGATATATGCACACATACACATGCACATGTAATACATATATACATGTATATACACATGTATACAAAAATATACATATTTTAAGTCTAGATATTTAAGATTAGGGTTTTAGGGTTTAGTATTTCAGATTTAAGTTTAAGTCTTTCTAATTAGGGTTTTAGGATTTTAATACGTAGATTACATATATACACAAACACACATATACATATAATACATACATACATACATGTAGATACACATGCATACAAAAATATACATATTTTAGATTTAAATCTTTAAGATTAGGATTTTAGGGTTATAACACCTACATAAGATATATGCACACATACACATGCACATGTAATACATATATACATGTATATACACATGTATACAGAAATATACATATTTTAGGTCTACATATTTAAGATTAGGGTTTTAGGGTTTAGTATTTCAGATATAGAATTTTAAGATTAGGGTTTTAGGGTTTAGTATTTCATTTGGTAGACCCGATGCATATTTTCAAGAATGTGGGAGAGATGCTTTGGAAAACTTTGATCGGAAAGAAAGAAAGCAAAGCACAAAGGGACAACCTAGAAGAGCGAGGTCGTATGCGAGAGTTGTGGGCAATTACTAAGCCCAACGGAACAGTATCGTTACCAAGAGCTCCTTGGGTGCTTCACAGGATGGAAGAGCAATAAGTGAAGAAAACAATTTCAGAGTTTCGTACACCTACTGGATGCATGAGATGTCTAAAGACTGCTTTCACACGAAACGACGATCTTGCAGGACTCAAGTCTCATGATTGGCACAAGTTTTTATAGTTTGTGCTCCCTATAGCCCTAAAAGATTGTCTTTTAGAGGATGTACGAAAAACCATTTATAAAATTAGTTCTTTAGTATGGTGGATATCTTCTAAAGAGATAAATAGAGATAGCATAGAGAGTGCGAAACTCAATGCTATCGAGGCTGTTTGTATGGTAGAGAAGTACTTTCCCACAAGTATTCTCACTATTCAACTTCATTTACTGGTTCATATAGTAGATGAAGTTGCAATAGCAGGAATTGTCCATAGTCGATGGATGTTCTTCTTAGAGCGCTTTATGAAGACATTAAAAGGGTTTGTTCGACAGAGAGCACGTCCAGAGGGTAGCATGGCAGATGGATGGCTTGTACAAGAATCTCTTGTATTCATTACTGAGTTTCTACGTATGTCGGATCCCGAAATGCCTCGCTTATGGAGTGATGATGAAGATGTTTGTCTCGTAGGCGATGAACCACAAGGTAAAGGATTGCAAAGAAAAATGGATGCAGCTTTCAAAGAGAAGGCAATGAAGTTTTGCATAGTTAACTCTGAGCCTATGCAAAAGTGGTTAGAAAGGTATGAACTTGCCAAGGAAACTAACGCAAAGGAAAGAGCTCAGTTTCAAAGAAATCGTTCCACTCGATTTTTGCCTCTTCCAGAAAATCTTTGACCTCTCCCATCTTTTCCAATGAGCAGATGGCCAGATGCAGCGGTTTCACAAGCAAATGCAGCGGGTGAAGATATCTCTGAAGAAGAAGAAGAACTCGCAAAAGGATGTGATTGGGATTATATAAAATACGGTGCACTATGGTCTCATGGACGACACTTTCGAATCGCACGAATCAATCAAAACCAGTCTACTTTCGATAGTGGAGTGATGGTGAATTTTTTGCAAAAAAGTAGAGTGAGTGCAAGAGATGATAATGCTCTAGAAGGCGAGTTAGATTATTGTGGTGTGATTCAAGACATCTTGAAACTATCTTTCAGAAAGTTTGATTACTTTGTTTTTGACGTGAAATGGTTCAAAGTAGTCACCTCTGGAAGAAACGCAACAGTGAGACGAGATAAGAGCGGTTTGCTTCAAGTCGACTCCACAAGATTATGGACAGATGAAAGGGATACATTTGTACTTCCTGAACATTGTGAGCAAGTTGTTTTTATACCAGACCCGGAGTGGCTATTTGTTTTACAAGTCGCTCCATGTAGTAGAAAAATTTTTGAAAATGCAGATGTAGAAGAAAGTCCATCTCTAGTGGACTCAGAGATTCATTCGATAGTTGAGGAGGAAGAGATCATTGTTCGAGAAGAAGAGGTCATTGTTCGAGAAGACGAAGCAATAGACGATGATCAGGAGGAAACTAGCATAGCAAGCGATTTAGAAGCCATCAATTTAGAGATAGATATTCTCGGTGCATCGGATCTTCAAGAGGATGCTAGAATAGAGGAATTTTGAATAAAAGACTTGTACGTACTAATTTTTGGTTTTTTTTTTGTTTATTTCCTATATTATTTTTCTTATCACATGCTAATTATTTGAGTTCTTTTATTACAAAGCACGATGGGAGACAGTCCTCCAGTCACTCCACAGTCCATGACAGAGGAGCAGTTTTTGGAGCTCATCTCTCAGGTTCCTCCTGCGTATATGGCCGCTGCATCACAGTATTAGATCGCTCGTGGTAGCACTCCTCCCGGCCTCACTCCTGGCGGCCTTACTCCTGTCGACCTCACTCCCGCTGGCCTCACTCCCGTCGGTGTCACTCCTGCCGGTGTCACTCCTGAAGGTGATGCTACTCCCGTAGGAGATATGTCTCCTAGCTTTGTGACTCCACCACGACCATCTTTGCAGCCATCTCCTACTGGATCTACTAGTAGACATGTGCGTTCGACACCTCAGCGCTGTGGAGGTGATCGCAATCCGGGTGGATCGGGTCTGGTCGTGGCACACACAGGGTGTATGAAGCTAATGAATGTTGGAAGGTTTAAAGATGTGAAGGTGAAATTAATGTTGAGTATGGAGAAGAGAGAGATGTTGAAATAATTATGGGAATGGGAATGTAGGTGTGCAAGTTAGATTGATGACATGAATGATAAGAATGAAAGAGAACCATACACACGAATCAAATTTGGAAGGAAGAATGGTCCATTGGAGGAGCTTCTTAAACACTTCCTAATTCTAATCCATATGTATAGCCTTCTTTGGATGATATGTATGCATGATGAGAATAGATGGAATCCTTACACATAAATCAGTTTCGAAAGGAAGAATGGTCCAATATTGGAGCTTCTTATACACTTTCAGAAACTAATAAATATGTATGGATTTGTATGGATTATATGCATGCAAGTGAATTATGATGATGGATTTTACTCACAAGCTCAAAGAAACATCCTCACTGGTTCAACGCAATACTGCGGAGCCTTCTCACACATAGAAGAAATAGAAGACATGTAAAAATACTTAAGAGACTGAGAGAGGTGACAAGAGACAAGTGACAAGTGACATGAATTAAAAGAATTTGAATTAAGTTACATGTAAAAGATCGTAGTGGTACGTCATGCTAAGCAATCTACTGATCAAAGGTGGTTCCGACCCTCAAACCATGACAGTTCAACCGAATGTCACACGTAAGAAGGTGAGTTCCACTCCAGTGACCCTATGTCTGTCTAGGCTCGTAACGTCTAACTAAAGAAGTCTAAGACTCATTAAAATCAGCTCTAACTCACTCACACGCTCCACCGAGGGTGAGTCAAGATAGAGATGCTGGTTTCAAGAGCCTATCCTAGATTGGAGTTCTAACTTAAATTTGAAACTAGGTTCTATACTCATACTAGCTCACCTTGGATCCTCACTCCCTCAACCGAGGGTGATCGTCTCAAGGAAACCGTAAGCTAGCATGAGCCCTATGGATGCCTAACAATGATGCTCTAGGAGTTTGGAGGGGGGTTTATATAGTTTTTTGAATGAATTTGGGCCCTTGGATCTAGAGAAATCAACTCTCAACTCTAGGATCACTACTTTCGATTACAACCATTTGATTAATCAAATCAATGGTTTGGAATTGTTCTTTCTATCAAATCTAGTGTAAAGGAGTGAAATTTAGGCGCCCTCATTCTCCACCATTGGATCTGGGGATGATTTGGACCGTCGGATCAGTGCTGACATCAATTCGGATAAGATAAGCCACTATTTTTGGAGAAACTTTGCATTATTGATCTTTAACTATCAAAAAAGTCTTCTTTTATGGAAAAAATTCGTGGATCCTCCTTCCTTTATGCTTTAGTGCATCTCCACCCTTGAATAGGAGCTCATCTTGACCGTACACCATGGTTCAATCATATTTTGACATGTGGCAGACATTCAAGCCTTCAATTTTCTTATTCTAGAAAACTGCGGTGACCTTGAAAACTGGACTTTGTGCTCTTTGACCCTCCAAAAAGTCTTTGATGAAGATGAAACATTGTAGGACTATGTTTCCAAAGATCTCCTTCAGGAATATGCAGAAAAAACTCCCATCTGAATCTAACTTGTACAAGTTTGACTACATTTGGAAGCTTGCAAGGTGGCATTAAGGTGTCTAGGAAGCTCGGATAGCCTTGAAACTTTATACAAATATGTAGCCACATATGGTCTTTATACATGCCAAACCATATGGCTAACATAAATTTCTATACAAGAATTTGTAGGGTCAAACTAGAAAAAATACATTTTTACAAAATGAACATAGCATATCAATGTGCTACAAAATCCATTTTCTGCTGAAATTTGGGCTATAGACTGCCTTTGACAATCTTTACAAGTATATGGATTTTCATCTAATTTGGTGTCAATGAAATTTTTGCCCTAATTTCCCAACTTTGACCAGCTTTGACCAGCTTTGATGGTTACCATGGACTTTCTTGATTTCTTTGAAACTTTGTATGTGAGCTTCCTTTGACATCCTTGATGCATCTTGGACTTCTCTGGGAATTCCGGCTACCTTCATCAAATATGTTTTTTGTAGGCCTTCACAAGTGAGAGAGGAGAGAAAATCTCAACGACATTCGCCCCCACTAAACCTGCGATTCCTCCGGAAGCGCCACTTTAGCAATAGCAGGAGCTAGGATTTCAACAATTATGCTTTCGATACTGGATACATATGCATGTTTATATATGAAAGTCATGTCACCAAAATAAACCTCCAAATCTACATGCCCTATCTTTCCACAATCCTAGATTATAGTCAATCCCTTAGTAGATAAGTTACTACTTAAGATACAATTTTACACAAGTAGAGAAATCATCATTTGCCTTTTTTTGACTCAAGTGATGTGGATATGCAATGTGATGCAAAGACTGAAAAAAAAACATGCATGAAACAAGCATGGAAAAAAAAAATAGAATGAACTTGAAAAAAAACAAAGCAACATGAACTTGAAAAATTAATGATATTTTTATACTTTTTTTTTAATTCCTTTTTTTTTTTTCTTTTTAAATTTTTAACATGGATACTCCTATTTATGAATCGGCCTCATTGTTTTCATCTTCTTCAATGTCCTCATCCAAAATGTACTCGTCATTATCACGTTTCTTGAATAGCTTTATCCTTTTACCTGCAATCAAAGTTTTTAGTGCAACACCATTTAATTCACAAAGAGCATACGTACCATTGTTGTTGACTTTTGATACTATGTATGGCCCAAACCACCATTGAGTGAGCTTTTTGCGTGCATCATATTGAGAGTCGAATGTACTATCATAAATGAGCACCCAATCTCCTACTTCAATTGGATTAGGACGCAGTCGATGAGTTTTATCAAAATAATGCTTGTTCTTCATTCTAGATTCTCTTAATTTTTCAACAGCATCATCAAGTCTTAATTTACCTTGTTCTAACTGTTTAATACGCAAACTCAAAAAATCATCAGTAGACATGTTTTCAGACCAAGGCAAATTTGACCATGCAGAAATATGAGACTGAATTGGAAACAATGGTTTTTGACAGTACATGAGTTCAGCAGGCATATATCCAGTAGTACGTGTGCATGTCATTCTATCTGCCCAAAGTGCAAAAGGTAAGAATTTAGGCCATTGTTTGATGTCACCGTTACATGCTTTAGATATGGCTTTCACAATAGGTGGATGCCCTCTCTCTATTTTACCATTGGCCTCTGGATTATATGCAGTAGTGAGAGACAAACGAATACCGTGACGCTCAAAGAACTCTTTAGCTTCTCTCGCATTTAACTCTCCACGATCGGCAACTACTTTCTCTATGTACCAAAAGCGACTTATGACATCTTCAAGCAAGAATTTGCAAACATTGTAAGAGGTCTTAGATCGTAGTGCACGTCCCTCTACATGATTAGTTAAGTCTTCTCTTGCAAGTACAATGTAACGCATTTTGTCGATACCTTTAGGCATAGTTACAAGATCTACTACCCACTTGTAGTGAATACAAGGTGGATACGTAGGATGCAATGGATCTCTATGTTTGACTGATGAATGAAGTTGACAAGTAGAACATGTAGAAACATAGCTACTAATGTCAACATACATCCTAAGCCAATAATAGGTACTTCTAATTTTTTCATATGTTCCAAAAAATCCTTTATGACCTGCCCATAATGTCTCATGCATTTCCTTCATTACTTGCAATTGAAGACCTCTCTTTCCTAGGACTCGTTGTGGATTCTTAACCTTACCCTTAGCATGTCTCCAAAGATAACCATTACATAGGAAAAAGTTATAAGCTCGTTTCCTAATGTTACAGAATCTATTCGTAGTCCAGCTAGGTAATGGTTGTAGTGTACTGAGATACTTTCCTATGTCTCTCCATTCATCTTCGTACTCAGACTCATGAAATTTCTCATACTCATATATATGTGGAACATAGTCAACTAAATTCACATTCTTTATTAGATCACTTTCAAGATCATCATCAAATCTAGCTCTCGATAACATATCAGCAACTGAGTTTGACTTACCTGAAATATGAACTAACTCAGGATTTATGAACTTAATATATGAGATCCATCTAAGCATGGCTATATCAGGAGATGAACAATTGGCTATCATTCCAATGAGAGGCAAACAATCAGTCTCAACTTTGACATTTGCACCAATGAAATATTCTTTGTCTGTTTTTAAAGCTGTTACCATACCCCATAGTTCTCGTTTGATTTGTGGATATTTTCGTTGTGTTTCATGTAGAATTTTGGCACCAAACCTAATTGCATATCTATTCCCTTCACTATCATCTTGACTTATGACCCAACCTATACCAATAGGACTAGTATCAACAGTCAATATAATAGGTTTGTTAGCAGAATAGTCTACACGCTTAAGGATGGGAGCTTTAAGCAATAATTTCTTCAATTTACGCATAGCTTGAGTGTGTTTGTCAGTCCAAATAAATTTTCGTTTCTTCCTCAACAAGTCATAAAGACAATCAGCAACATGAGCAAAGTGAGGGATCCAAATAACATAAAAGATGCAAGCACCAAGAAATCTACGTACCTCACTCACGTTGTTACATGTTTCAGAAATCTTGCTAATGGCATCAACTTTTTGTGGGTATGGCTTTCGACCATAATGGCCACATAAATGTCCAACAATAAGCACCTCGTTGACACCAAAAACAGATTTCTCTATGGAAAATGTGAGACCTACCTCTTCAAATCGTTGAAATATTCTTTCACAATCAGAGATATGGTCAAGAACAAATTTACGACATCCAGATGAATCTAAAGTAATGTCCTTTACACGTTCCTCACTCCCTTTAATTGGAATATCATCAATGAATGGCATAGTTATATGAGGGATAAAATCATGTAAGACCATATTCATAGCACTCATCATATGAGCCACAGAATTAGTCGCTCCTTGAGGTAAAGTACACATTCGCACTAAGCCTAAAGGAGTTTTCATTGTGGTTATGTCACGACTATCAATTGCTAACTGGAATTGGTCATATCCAGAATATAAATCACCCATTGAATAGATAGAATGTCCTGAAAATGATTCAGCAAACTCATCTACAATGGGTCCTGTTCCTACATTCCTTATGGTGACTTTATTGACGGGTTGGAGATCTTGAATAAAACTTAGTTTCCCATTCTTTTTAGGCACAGTGAACCATCTGTTTGAGTAAGGTGCAAAAGATGGCTGTTGCTACAAGGGTTGCCCATAATTTTTCCCATGCTATGGCATCCTTTAGTCCTCATAAAAATCCCTTCTTTTTGTAAATTAGGAGATGTCCATATGAACACCCTCCTAAAACCCCTTTTTAATATTTCTTCATACTATAGGATAGTGTCTCATTGTCTCTCACCTTTATGAACCTTCTAGAGATATTCCCCACGTAGAAAATCCACGCACGCTTTTCTTGGAGATTGGTTTGTTTCAAATCTTTAGAATATCCTAGAAGATTGGCTGTTAGAGAGAGAATCACCTTTTTGACTTTTCCAAATGAGCACATGGGGATTAGGCAAAGCCTATAAGTAGAGGCTCACTTCTTGTAAGGAGGTCCCTTGGCCATGGCCTTGGCCTCCATTTTGGTAATGGAAGAAGGTGTCATTTGTTACTCTCTTGCCTCCTTGTGTGCAATGGCGTTGGTCTTGGTGTATGGATTTGCATGTGTGTGTGCATGGTTGGGAGGATGTTCCCCTTTGCTCCTTGTGACGTTGGCCATTGTTGCCATTGGTCCATGAGCGTGGGTGAACCTCTCCTCTCATTCTTTGCCCCAACTTGGAGAAACTTCTCACTTCCATGTGAGGCGGTTAGGGTTTGTTGTTCCCCTTTTCTCAACAATTTGGCGCCGTTGCCGGGGACGTCGACCTTTAGCCGTTGGTTTTTCCAAGTTTGCGTGTCCATACTTCGTGAGATGCACCTTGACACTTGGAGGAGGATGAATACGTGTGGCCTTCGGTTGGCCTAGGGTACCTCCCCTTTTAATTTTTGGAGTAATTTAGATCTTTATTTTTGTTTGTTGCACAAAAACATCCCCTAACCCCCTCTTCTTTCTCTCACTCTTTCACAAACACATACTCACTCTGGCATCACCCTTCATCTTCTTCATTTCTTGAAATTGGTGTTTGCCTTGGATAGAAGGATGGGTACCCTTTTTGATCCCTCCCTCTGTTCAAATAATCAAGAAAAAAGAAACTAAGAAGTCACAACAAATACAGATAACAATTTCAACCCTTTTTCCAATGCAAACCAGTCTGGTGAACGCATCTTCGGATTCTGGTTAGGGTTAGTGGCCTTCTCTTTCATTCTTTATGACCGACGGTGGATGAGAGGGTGCACGAATTTGGAGGGGGAAGTGGCATTAACTCCCTCTCTCTTTCCAATGGTACCTCTCTCTTACACACAGGCAGGTCTCGCAGTGGGTGGTTGGAGGAGCCTACCCTCCCCATACCCCCCCTTCTGCCCAAATCTTTCGGGGATGCGCTTCATCTGCTCCCCCTCCCGCGTCTGTGCATTGGGGTCGAGCATCCTCCTGCTCCCCCTTCCAGTCCGGCTATGGCGGATGTGCACTATGAGGCTCCCCCTTCTTGCCCGTGGTCGCTGACTATGGCGGAAGTGTAGCAGGCGCTCCTCAGAGCTCGTGGTCGAGCTCTTAATCCACTCCACCAGCGGAGTTGCTTGGTCGTGAGGTTCCCTTTCTCTCCAGGGTTGAGACAGCCTGTCTCCTCCGATAGTTCGAGGTGAAAGTAAGATAAGCACCACTTGGCTATGGTGAAGGTGGCTTCTGTGTATCCTCCAGTCCATATTGTAGTGTCGCCTGTCAAAGGTTCCCTCAGCTCATGCTGCCGCATGCATATGGCAGTTTCTCACCTCTCCTGCTACGTGGGAGTGTGATCTTTACATAACTTTTGGGGTCGAGCTTCTCGCGGCTTCCCCACACATTGGTATCACCTCTGTCATCCTCATCTTGGATGGGTAAGCTCTATGCAAGCTCCCCCATCTCTGTGTAGTTTTATGGCCGGACAATGGTTGCGCACCCCACGTTTGTCACATATTTTAAGTGTTCACTCTCTGTTCTTGGCACGATGGGTATGGTCGGCTCTTTGTGCTGCCTCTTGGCCCTTCACTCTGTCAAGATGAGCTGCATGCTCCCTGTCCGCATGCATAGCGGGTTGTAGTTGGATGGGTGGTGCTTCCTTTCTCTCAGGTGTTGTTACGTATCTGCACGCATGACAGGTTGCTCAAAAAGCCTTGCAATCAGTTTTCAAAGCACATTGATACCTGCGGATCCCAACAATTTGTGAGTTTCATGTCTCCGGCTATGTGTTTGGCTACTTCCCCTCCTCATATCTAAGTTTGGAGCTTCGGCTTGATCCTTGCCCCTTAACCCTCGTAATCGCTCGTGTTGAGTGGTACTTGGTATTAACAATCCTCTTTATTGGGATTTTTCTACACCATGTGATAAGGTGTTCACCAGCATCTGCTGGCCGAAAAATCAGGGCTACTTTATCTCAAGGAAGGGCCAATGGTAGAAGTATTTCTATGGTTGTGGATGCATGCACGCCTTTTTGAAAGGCTGTTACTTATGGTTACCCAGGGGTTCTCAGAAGAAGCCGCAAACTCATGAAAACTGTTGAAATCCTTTCTTGCTTGTATATTGAAACTCGGATGTTTTGATGATGGTGATCTGTTCTTGTGGTATATATGTCATATTCATGCTTGTTTAGGTAATTGTTTGGGGTACAGCATCTCGGTGCTCCTTATATCTTGTACAGATCCTCATGGCAGGTCCGGAGCTTCATCTCTTCTGTGGCTACTTGAGCTTCTCCTAGCTGCATGGAAATCTGACTCTTGCAAATAAAGAACAATGGGGTTTCTGTTTACTGTGCAACAGAAGTTCATCATGTGTTGTCAGATTTACATATTGTGTGAAAAGACTTGACAAATCTTGGTGGTTATCAGGGTCGCGTACCAGCACCTCCTTTTCTTGGCCCTTACTCCACATTAAATATGGTCTACTTCTCTTTCTTCAAGAGTGATTTTCTTCTCGCGGTAGCTGGTTACCCTCGTCCTTATCTGCATGCCATGCTGTGGAAGCCAGGGTGAGTTCTTTGCATCATGAATGACTACTATCTGTGGAGGCGGCAACTCTATGACTGTTATCTATTAAGCTTCTCTAGGTTTGAATCTACCACTCTCCTCTCTTGAATCCACAGACAGTCCTATAGTAGTTCCGAACACAAATGGCATGGTGATTGCCCCTCGGGGAAATGGGTGCTTATTCCACACTGCTGGAAGCGTTTGACTGAATTATGCATGCAAGAATTGAAGTACTCATTGTGCATATATTGAAGTTGGTTGTCTACCTTGTTCTACCTTAGTACTCCTTGCGCTTCCTATGTGAAAAGGGGAATGTTTTTATGCTCTGGTGTAGTGCGTGTCACCCAGGATGTTAGAATAACAAGATGACAGTACGTCTTCTTGGGTGATTTTGGCTATTGCCACTCATATAAAGCTAGATTTTGTGATTTCTTATTGCCAATATTCTGTTGTGTGTTTGCTTTCTCTGAAAGAATAGGTGTTTCCCTTCTTAAGGAGCACACTATTGCATACACCGCTCGCTCTAAAGAAGCACATTGGGAATTTAAAATGATGTAGAAAATCACAGTGTACCATCAACTCAGAACTTGAGGCACACCAATAGAGCTCTTTTGATCTGGTATTAGGTGCAGAAATATATTCCTCCAGCCTCCATGTCAATGCTAGTTCCTTGATGATGAGTATTTGCAAATGGTGCAGAGACTTGCCCTGTCGACACATACATCCAAATGATTGCTATCATGTTTAATTACTACTACACATTGTTCTACCTATGTTCGAGCAGAAACATTTGGATAAGAAGGGAGCTACCACACAGACTATTTGATGTGGCATGTGGCATGTGTGACTGCCCCTATCACCATGGAAAGACTTTTCAATGACTAATCCATCTCGTGTGCTTTTCTCTGAAAAATTGAAAACTAGTACTTTTCCATGTTTAAATTTGGTACACACATGTTTCTTGATGAGGAGTGGTAGGACACTTATGCACAAGTGATTTTTGTAATAGTTCATTTTTTGCAAGACATGAGCATGAATTAGGAAACCTTACATTGACTTATGCGATTTTGCGCAATCTATGTTAGATATGCTTCAATGTAGATCCAAACTCTAATTGATCTTAAGTGATGTAGGTTTTTACCAGGCCAGCTCATGGAGGATGCGTAGTCTGCAATACATCTCAATTCCACTGTTCTCTTGCGTTCCTAATGTTCCTAACTCTTAAGGAACCAAGTCTTGTGTTTTATGAATGGTTGGCAATTGTTGTCACAACTGTAGGATAATGCTGAGTTGCTCTTCATGATAGATTCACATAATCAACATACAAATGCTGAGGGTGCTCGTTTTAAAATAAATATGTACACTAACATGGGTTTTTGGTGATTACTTGAGGGGATAGTATCAAAACTCGAAAGTAATTCTATTTTCTTTAACTATCTGTATTTCATGAATACCTAAGACACATGTTTTGTCTCACTTCTATACAGTCATTATGATCGGGTACTTCATCCTTTGAGGACTTAAGTATTCACATCAGTTGGGCTCTCAGTCCACAGATTCTAACTGTCATTTGCATTGCTACAAGTGTCCACTTTATATTGCAGGAAAATATCTTGACAAAAATTTCTTGAAGCTTTGTTGTTCTTGCATATTTCTTGATGGAAAAGAATTGTTGCATGTGCGGTACTGATCACTCTCAGGTTAGGTTTACAGATCCTCACGATCAGAGCAGCATGAGAATAATGTTCTTTGATTTCCTCCAACATGAGAAGGCTACTACTATTGGAAGCTCACAACTTGTTTTTTTCCTTCATATGTGCTGTCGTGACTATCTGCGTTCACTTATGTTTAATGGAAAAAAATGAGAGTGTTTCATATGGATGACGTCTGTGATTATTCGGTTTCATGTTTGAGTTCAGGGCCTGATTTCAGTTGGAACAGATACTGGACTTCTCTGGGGGAAAGGCTAACGTGCTTACTTATGGTCATCCTATTTTCATCTTCATATTATACTATAAAATGATTAACTTGTTCGATTGAAAATTGACCTTTGCATACTCATTTGAGTCACTAAAAGGGAAACTTGTATCTCGTATGTTTCAAAGCAATATGTCACACATGCACCTATATGATAACACATCCAAGATGTTGAGATATGGTTGTTGCTAGGTATGTGGCAGATGATGGCATCATATGGGAAGTTTTTACTTTTTGAATTTTGTCATCACAACTAGTATGGATAGATACTCTGTTTGAAATGGTACAATTGCTTTCTGTTGAGGTAGTGTCCTTTGAAATGCAGTCATATCTTGGATGCATAATGCTTGTGCTACAAAACGTTCTTATGTGAGCATGAATTCTCTAAAAAGATGGTTGCAGGTGAACAGGCACATAGGGGTTGACATTTTTTCAGCCTGTTCTACACTTAATTAGTGTGAAAAACATAAGGGATTGAGCAATTGTTTTTTAGAGGAGTAACTCCCTAGTTCCACATTGCTCAAAGGAATATTTAGCAATACAGGCAAACACACTTAGATGTTTTACAACTGTGCTTTGCAGGAATAGTGCTGGATAAGATGATTTAATTTCCTGAATGCTCCTAAAATGATAGGACTCAATGTTACACTATTGACTGTTCATTCTATGAGCACATAAAAATCATGTCAAATTGCAAGATGAAATGAGGGTAGGAATGTACGTTAATCATGATATCCTATTCATCTCATGCTATGAAACGTGATATGTCACACTCACTTGGAGATAACTGATGTTGGATTGCAGAAATAAGAAGATTTTCAGAAGCTCTTCTCATTAGAAGAGCAAGTTTTAAGTGAAAGATGTCTCTCAAGTGGAAACAAAAAATTGAAATTTTGTGGTTGGTGTTTTTCAATATCAGTCTACTTGTTATGTATGTTAAATTTCAGGTATTGGAGCTTTGAAGAGATGACACACTGGAGGAATGCAGGGCTGACTGCCCCCCAAGGGGATTGTGTCACTCAGCAATATGAAGTGCAGACTTAAAGACTGACGACTTGCTGATTTGAACAGTTGCAGAGTAGCTGAGCGGAAGACTCAAATCTTGGACCAGTCCAGCAATATATGCGTATCATTTCTCAGCTTTGTCGAGGGCGACAAAGTCTAGGAGGAGGAGGGTGTTGCTACAAGGGTTGCCCATAATTTTTCCCATGCTATGGCATCCTTTAGTCCTCATAAAAATCCCTTCTTTTTGTAAATTAGGAGATGTCCATATGAACACTCTCCTAAAACCCCTTTTTAATATTTCTTCATACTATAGGATAGTGTCTCATTGTCTCTCACCTTTATGAACCTTCTAGAGATATTCCCCACGTAGAAAATCCACGCACGCTTTTCTTGGAGATTGGTTTGTTTCAAATCTTTAGAATATCCTAGAAGATTGGCAGTTAGAGAGAGAATCACCTTTTTGACTTTTCCAAATGAGCACATGGGGATTAGGCAAAGCCTATAAGTAGAGGCTCACTTCTTGTAAGGAGGTCCCTTGGCCATGGCCTTGGCCTCCATTTTGGTAATGGAAGAAGGTGTCATTTGTTACTCTCTTGCCTCCTTGTGTGCAATGGCGTTGGTCTTGGTGTATGGATTTGCATGTGTGTGTGCATGGTTGGGAGGATGTTCCCCTTTGCTCCTTGTGACGTTGGCCATTGTTGCCATTGGTCCATGAGCGTGGGTGAACCTCTCCTCTCATTCTTTGCCCCAACTTGGAGAAACTTCTCACTTCCATGTGAGGCGGTTAGGGTTTGTTGTTCCCCTTTTCTCAACAATGGCTCTAAAATTCTCATGTTTATCTTCTCCTTAAGTAGTTTCATTAGCTCAGGTAAGTGAGCCTTTGGAACAGGTATAGGACGAAGATTCCATGGAATATGTGGAATAGTAAAGATTATCATGGGTGCAACTAGCTTAGGATCTACACAACCAATCTCATGAGGATACATAGTAAAGGCTTTTCCATGGCTACGTATGACTCTCTCAAATTTATCTCTCTCTGCTGGCAAAAGAAAGTCATCATCTCTACCAATTTTCACCTGTTTGATTGTCTCATCCGTGAATGTATGTCCTATGTTTTTCTTATCCCGAAGAATTGGATCATTTTTCACATCAATAATTTTTTCATTACTTCCTTGAGGTAATGGTTGAGCTATGGGTTTGATTTTTTTGTCTACAGTTTTGTACTTTGTTTCAACTAAGGCATCATGTGTTTGGTTAAATTTTGAGCACTTGTCAACATTGAGAGCATACTCTTGGATTAGAGCATACTCATCAAGGGAAGAAATAAGAATAATATGGGAATTAGAATTTTGTTGAAGACATAACTCTAACTCCTCAAGAGTAGAGAAACAATGAGATGTCTCAATCACATGCTCAATGTTCTCATCATGTTCCATGATTTTGTTGTTTTTATAATTTTTTTGGCTTTTTTGGATAAAAGACTTGGACAATTGACTCTTATGAAGAAAATCTAATCTAGAATGTGGAAAACAAAGTGACAAACTATTGTACATGTTGGTTGGATGCGAGATGTCAAACCAATATCCACTGTTGTCCCGCTCAACAATGGATTCTATCCGAAATTTTGATCATATGTAGCTCCAAACATGAATCGAGGTGCACAATCACTACAAGCATGCTCATGACCCTGAGTAACAATAGGTTTCTTTCTAATTGACAATCGATTCCTAGGATGATTCACTCCTACTGTCATGACTTGAAGTGATTGCATTCCATCCTTAGACTTAAATCTAGCATAGGTAGACCCATCATCCATGGCTTTAGTTTCCATACGACTCTCACAAATAAAGGGTTGACCTAAGAGAACTTCATAGGAGCAATTATCTTGAATAAAAAAGTGAAACTCTTCTGTGATTCCTCCTATGGATATGGGCACACTAGCACAAGCTCCATACAGGGTACCTACACCATTATCTGCAGTTCTCATACGCCATCCACAATCTTTATCTATGGGCCATCAAAACTTATCATAGACTTCTCTTGAAATCACATTGATTTCAGAGCCGGAATCTACTAATGCATTTACAGTGATAGTGTTCTTATCATTTCCTATTTTAACATGCATCTCTGATGTACCTCTAGACCAAAATGTTCTTTTAAAGTGGCTTTCAGGATTGTTTTCATGATTTTCATGGTCAGGTTGAATAGGTCCTAAGAAATTTTTATTAACATTTACTTCATCATCATCAAAGTCCTCTTCATCAAATTCATCAAAGTTTAAGGCTTCATTCATAGCTTGATCTTGATCTAGAGAATCTTGCATCTCAGTATCTAGATTAAGTGGAAACCTCTTCCTTTTAATTAGGCCGATAAAGTTATCTTTAAAAACAGGCTTTGCAATAGAGAAAACTTGTTCTAAAGACATAGTCACTTGACTCTTAAGCAAAATGTCATCTAAAATCTCCATAGGATCTATTTTTCTCTCAATTTCTGAAATCAAGATGGCTTTAGGTTTTCTCTTTGGTTTCTTTTGTTTTTGCTCAGGGTCTTGTTTTTGTTCATGTTCTCGTGTTTGGTCTTCAATTTGTTTTGATTGATCTTGTTTATCCAAAGGCTTTGGTTCTGTTTTTCTTTGCTTTGTTTTCTTCCCTTTTTGTTTCTCCTCTTGTTTTTGTTCATTGGGTTGTGCTTCTTGTTTTTTATCTTTGGATTGTGATGTTTCTCCCTGCTCTATGATTGTTTCTATTCCCTCTGAGGTTTGTTTTCGTGTTACTCTTCTTTCACTAGGCTCAGCTTCATCTCTTTTTCGTTTTTCTTCTACATTGGATATGTGAGAAATAAGAGATTGATCTTCTATTGGTGAATCCCAAGCCGTTATTCTCCTAATCTCATCCCGTGCTCTTACTAAAGCCTCTATGGAAAAATCACCTTCCTTTGTGGGTTTACTTGATTCTACTTGTTGTTCATCAAGAGCTTCTAGTTTCACTCCTCTAGTTCCTACGTCCATTATGGTTATATTTTCATAATGTTTTTTCATTCCTCCCTTACCATAATTTCCTTGAAAGGTAGCCTAGATCGATAGTCACATATTTTCTTGTCTATGTCTATTACTAGTCGTTGCTCCTTAGCAGCCTTCAATAATTCACAATCTCTCAAAAAGTGCTCTAACGAATCACACCAAGGACACCTACGAGGGCCACGCACAAAACCATTTTGATTTTAAGGATTTTGATTAACTTGTGGTGGGAAATTTTGAAATTGAGGATTTTGTTGATAAGGTATTGCTTGAACAGGATAATTAGGATTTTGATAAGGCAATTGATGTATTTGAGGAGCTTGGGGAGCAACATGTGGTACTTGAGGTGCAAGAGGAGCTTCCATATTATACAGTTGATGATTTTGAAAATTTTGATTTTGAGGATTTTGAAAAGCTATTTGTGAAGCTTGAGGATACATGTTTTGATACATTTGAGGATTTTGCACATGAGGATGAGGATTTTGCATTGAAGGATTATGCATTGGAGGAACTTGATATGCTTGAGTAGGAGCTACTTGTGGATTTTGATTGGTAGCTATAACATGTTGATTAGGCTCTTGAAAAGTCATTGGGTTCATTTGATTTTGGAAAGTTTTGGTGTAACTAGATTGTAAAGCATCTATAGTCTTGGCCAAATTGGATTGTGTAGCAATAAGACTTTCCATTTGCTTAGTGAGAATATCCACTTGAGATTGTTCAACTACACTTTTATTTGGCTCTACTTTAAAACCTTGAGTAGGCTCCATCATTTGAGGAATAGGAGTAGAGTCAAAAAGCATAGCATGGGATTTTTCTCTAACTTGCTCCTTAGTTTGTGGAAGGCTAGCTTGAGGAAGACTAGTTTGCTCATAAAGCATGGATTGTCTTTGATGTCTATGGGCTACAGCCTCTACTACTTTACGCACTTTTTGCCAATTGTCAGTAAGACCATAGCGCTTATCTGGTTCTTCTAATCGCCGTTCAACTTCCCTACGAGTTTCAGGATGAAGAAGCTTAAGAAAATTGATCACAAGATCAGGTTCCAAAGTTATCTTATCCTCATAAGGAAGTTGTTCATAGCGTCTAATATACTCATTTTGTAAGTGAGTAATAGAGCTACTAGGCTTTGGATAATTGACCCATCGTAAGAATCCATCTCGATTATGTTGGCTATAATCTTCAAGATAGAATTCTTTGAGCATCTCCTTTCTAAAATCACTCCAAGGAAGACTATCATATTGAGTGACACGGTTTATGATAGAGCTATCAACAATTCGTTCAAAGAATGATATCAAAAGATCTTCGGGAAGACCAAAAATCATAGCTTGCTCTTCAAACAAATCTAAGTAGCTTGTGATGTTGATGCCATTGAATTTTCCCTTCTCTCTCAACATAGAAGAGACTATTCTTTGGCCTTGTTTCTCAACAATAAGGGATTTGAATCCTTCCTCCATCTTATGTGAATAAGCAAGTGATGCACGATGCTCTAGATCTCTCACAAATGCGTTTACTTCACGACGAAGATGTGCACGATACCGTGAGAAATCCAGTGCAACACTCAAGAATGATGATGATGATATGATGAGGATGAAAAATATGAAACAAAGGATATGGATCACAACCTCCCAACAAGATCAGAAGCAAATGCCACAAAGCGTTTCACGTCGGGTTCAAATGTGGAGGTGATCGCAATCCGGGTGGATCGGGTCCGGTCGTGGCACACACAGGGTGTATGAAGCTAATGAATGTTGGAAGGTTTAAAGATGTGAAGGTGAAATTAATGTTGAGTATGGAGAAGAGAGAGATGTTGAAATAATTATGGGAATGGGAATGTAGGTGTGCAAGTTAGATTGATGACATGAATGATAAGAATGAAAGAGAACCATACACACGAATCAAATTTGGAAGGAAGAATGGTCCATTGGAGGAGCTTCTTAAACACTTCCTAATTCTAATCCATATGTATAGCCTTCTTTGGATGATATGTATGCATGATGAGAATAGATGGAATCCTTACACATAAATCAGTTTCGAAAGGAAGAATGGTCCAATATTGGAGCTTCTTATACACTTTCAGAAACTAATAAATATGTATGGATTTGTATGGATTATATGCATGCAAGTGAATTATGATGATGGATTTTACTCACAAGCTCAAAGAAACATCCTCACTGGTTCAACGCAATACTGCGGAGCCTTCTCACACATAGAAGAAATAGAAGACATGTAAAAATACTTAAGAGACTGAGAGAGGTGACAAGAGACAAGTGACAAGTGACATGAATTAAAAGAATTTGAATTAAGTTACATGTAAAAGATTGTAGTGGTACGTCATGCTAAGCAATCTACTGATCAAAGGTGGTTCCGACCCTCAAACCATGACAGTTCAACCGAATGTCACACGTAAGAAGGTGAGTTCCACTCCAGTGACCCTATGTCTGTCTAGGCTTGTAACGTCTAACTAAAGAAGTCTAAGACTCATTAAAATCAGCTCTAACTCACTCACACGCTCCACCGAGGGTGAGTCAAGATAGAGATGCTGGTTTCAAGAGCCTATCCTAGATTGGAGTTCTAACTTAAATTTGAACCTAGGTTCTATACTCATACTAGCTCACCTTGGATCCTCACTCCCTCAACCGAGGGTGATCGTCTCAAGGAAACCGTAAGCTAGCATGAGCCCTATGGATGCCTAACAATGATGCTCTAGGAGTTTGGAGGGGGGTTTATATAGTTTTTTGAATGAATTTGGGCCCTTGGATCTAGAGAAATCAACTCTCAACTCTAGGATCACTACTTTCGATTACAACCATTTGATTAATCAAATCAATGGTTTGGAATTGTTCTTTCTATCAAATCTAGTGTAAAGGAGTGAAATTTAGGCGCCCTCATTCTCCACCATTGGATCTGGGGATGATTTGGACCGTCGGATCAGTGCTGACATCAATTCGGATAAGATAAGCCACTATTTTTGGAGAAACTTTGCATTATTGATCTTTAACTGTCAAAAAAGTCTTCTTTTATGGAAAAAATTCGTGGATCCTCCTTCCTTTATGCTTTAGTGCATCTCCACCCTTGAATAGGAGCTCATCTTGACCGTACACCATGGTTCAATCATATTTTGACATGTGGCAGACATTCAAGCCTTCAATTTTCTTATTCTAGAAAACTGCGGTGACCTTGAAAACTGGACTTTGTGCTCTTTGACCCTCCAAAAAGTCTTTGATGAAGATGAAACATTGTAGGACTATGTTTCCAAAGATCTCCTTCAGGAATATGCAGAAAAAACTCCCATCTGAATCTAACTTGTACAAGTTTGACTACATTTGGAAGCTTGCAAGGTGGCATTAAGGTGTCTAGGAAGCTCGGATAGCCTTGAAACTTTATACAAATATGTAGCCACATATGGTCTTTATACATGCCAAACCATATGGCTAACATAAATTTCTATACAAGAATTTGTAGGGTCAAACTAGAAAAAATACATTTTTACAAAATGAACATAGCATATCAATGTGCTACAAAATCCATTTTCTGCTGAAATTTGGGCTATAGACTGCCTTTGACAATCTTTACAAGTATATGGATTTTCATCTAATTTGGTGTCAATGAAATTTTTGCCCTAATTTCCCAACTTTGACCAGCTTTGACCAGCTTTGATGGCTACCATGGACTTTCTTGATTTCTTTGAAACTTTGTATGTGAGCTTCCTTTGACATCCTTGATGCATCTTGGACTTCTCTGGGAATTCCGGCTACCTTCATCAAATATGTTTTTTGTAGGCCTTCACAAGTGAGAGAGGAGAGAAAATCTCAACGACAGCGCGATACAGGGTCTGGCCCGTCTCGTAGATCGAGGTCATGCTCTGGAGCAGGAGGTTCTAGGAGTGGATCTACAGGTAGCTCTGGAGACGGAGGAGGCGGTTGTTGTGGAGGCAGTGAGATGGACGTTGTGTCGCCCGCTTCTACTCCTAGGATGAGTACCTCAGATGTAGGTACGCCACACAGTACACCACGTACACCTTGGGGTGCTCATGACCATGATGACTCCAAGGTGTATAGTATCCGAGATGGAGCTCCGATGATGGATGCGGCTGGCAAAGCAATGTGTGCACGCATACGACAGCTTTGCTCCATCCAGTTTGGACACTCCATCATGCGGAAATGGAGTGATAGGATAAAGATCGGAAGAATTATATCACACAGACGATTTACCAGGAGTTCCGACGAGCCGATGGACAGTCGACTGTCAGTTCAGAGTGGATTTTGCATACCGCACGTGAGGTCATGTTGCATCGACGATTGGAGGCTCGTGATGCATTTAGAGAAGGCTTACCAAAGCCTGTGTGGTTAGATGCTGAGGAGTGGGACATGATTCGTGATGAGCAACAGCAGACTCCTGATCGATATCGCCAGCAGCAAAATGCCGCAGCCACACGTCTAGACACGATTGGACCGTCACATTTGGGCAGTGACGGATATGACACGATGCGTCATGAGTTTGTAAGTACCATTTCATTTATTGAATTTATTTGTGTTAAATTTCTCATATATATTTCTCTAATCTTTTTATATTTTTTTCAGGAGCTGGCAATGGGTCCTCCTCCAACATGATCGGAGGAGTCTTATGGATATAGTCATGGGTTGACTGCACTATTGCAGGACTTGGAGGGACGCGGTGCGGTAGTTTCATGGGAGCGTTTGTGATGAGGTAATTAATTTATAAACTTGGTTTTTACTTGTTTGTAATTTTCATGTGAATTTATCTCATTCCATTAATGTTCTTTGTTGCAGGACTGTTGATATGGAACGTTCTTTGCATGTGTACACTACAAGAAAAAGGGGGGCGTAGCGACGCCCCAGAATCGGGAAAAAAACGAGAACCGTCGCTTATGTGACGAAGTCGTCGCATAAGCGACGGTAGGAATTTCGGATTTTTTTTTTGCCCAACCCTCGTCGCATAAGCGACGTCGCATAAGCGACGCTACTTAAAAAGCGTCGCTATCACCGTCGCTGATTAGCGACGAATTTAACGACGTTGGCAAACTGTAGAGCGTCGCATATGCGACGCTCTTGAATGTAAAAAAAAAAATTTATTTCTCCCGGCACATTTGTGCTGGGACTTGGACACGAGCAAGAACAGAGAGATCGAGAGAGAGAGAAAGAGAGAGAGAGAGAGAGAGAGAGAGAGAGAGAGAGAGAGAGAGAGAGAGAGAGAGAGAGAGAGAGAGAGAGAGAGAGAGAGAGAGAGAGAGAGAGAGAGAAAGAGAGAGAGAGAGAGAAAGCGTGCGAGAGGGAGAGAGAGAGCAAGACCATTGGCAGGTATGCGCACACACACACACTTACACACACATACACATGTACACACACATATACACGCATAGACACACACACACATACACACAAATACACACACATATACACACATACACAATGCATAATGCATACACATACACACATGCACACATAATGCATACACATGCACACACATATACATGCACACACATAATGATGCATTCACACACATACACATGCATACACACATAGAAACACATATAGACTTACACATCCAAACATACACACTCATAGACACACATTCATACACACACACATCCAAACATACACACTCATAGACACACACACATACACATAGACGCGCACACACATACACACACATAGACGTGCACACACATACACACACATATACACACACAGACACATACACACATAATGATGCATCCACACACATACACATGCATACACACATAGACACACATATACACACACACACATATGCATACACACACACATAGAGAGACATACACACACATACACATACATGCATACACATACACACATAAACACATACACACACATAGACACATACACACATAAACACATACACACTCATAGGTACACACACACATATAGTATATACACACACATGCACACATAGACACATACACACATACACATGCATACACACACATACACATGCATACACACACATACACATGCATACACACATACAGACACATATACACACACATACACACATACACACATACACACACATATATGCATACACACACATAGAGAGACATACACACATAAACACATACATGCATACATTTGCATACATAATGCATATGCATATGCACACAATGTACATACATACTTGCATACAATGTACATACATACTTACATGCATACATAATGCACATGCATAGATACATACACACACACAGATACATACACACATAGACACATACACACACATGAACACATACATACTCATAGATACACACACATACACATAGACACACACACATACACACATAATGATGCATACACACACATACACATGCATACACACATACAGACACATGTACACACACATTCACACACATATATGCATACACACACATACACATACATGCATACATATTGCATATGCATATGCATACATACATACTTACATGCATATGCATACACACACACATATGCATACATACATACTTACATGCATATGCATACACACACACACACATATGCATACATAATGCTTATGCATATGCATACATAATGCATATGCATATGCATACATACATACTTATATGCATACATACATACTTATATGCATACATAATGCACATGCTTACATACACTGTCATAATGTATACACACACATAGACACATACACACATAATGATGCATACACACACATACATATGCATACACACACATATGCATACATACATGCATACACATACACACACATAGATACATACATACACATAAATACATACACACTCATAGACACACACACATACACATAGACACACACACATACACACACACATACACACACACATACACACATAGACACATACACGTAATGATGCATACACACATACACATGCATACATAGACACACATAATGATGCATACACACACATACATATGCATACACACACATATGCATACATACATGCATACACATACACACATAGACACATACACACACATAGATACATACATACACATAAACACATACACACTCATAAACACACACACACATACACATAGACACACACACATATACACACACATACACACATAGACACATGCACACGTAATGATGCATACACACATACACATGCATACATAGACACACATAATGATGCATACACACACATACATATGCATACACACATATGCATACATACATGCATACACATACACACATAGATACATACACACACATAGATACATACATATACATAAACACATACACACTCATAGACACACACACATACACATAGACAACACACACATATACCTACACACATACACACATAGACACATACACACATAATGATGCATACACACACATACACATGCATACACACACATATGCATACATACATGCATACACATACACACATAGACACATACACACACATAGATACATACACATGCATACACACATACAAACACATATACACACACACATACACGCATAGACACATACACACGTAATGATGCATACACACATACACATGCATACATAGACACACATAATGATGCATACACACACATACATATGCATACACACGTATGCATACATACATGCATACACATACACACATAGACACATACACACACATAGATACATAGATATACATAAACACATACACACTCATATACACACACATACACATAGACAACACACACATATACATACACACATACACACATAGACACATACACACACATACACATGCATACACACTTATATGCATACATACATGCATACACATACACACATAGACACATACACACACATAGATACATACATACACATAAACACATAGACACACACACATACACATAGACACACACACACACATATACACACACACAAACACACATAGACACTTACACACATAATGATGCATACACACACATACACATGCATACACACATACAAACACATATACACACACACACATACACACATAGACACATACACACGTAATGATGCATACACACATACACATGCATACATAGACACACATAATGATGCATACACACACATACATATGCATACACACACATATGCATACATAGATGCATACACATACACACATAGACACATAGACACACATAGATACATACATATACATAAACACATACACACTCATAGACACACACACATACACATAGACAACACACACATATACATACACACATACACACATACACACATACACACATACACACATACACACATACACACATACACACATACACACATATGATGCATACACACACATACACATGCATACACACATATATGCATACACATACACACATAGACACATACACACACATAGATACATACATACACATAAACACATACACACTCATAGA
>CM035413.1:54126673-54136673 GCA_020310875.1 Ceratopteris richardii
ACTTATCAAACATGTAAAGTTTTTGATGAAACTTTGTATGAATCATCTCCTAGAGATTGCGCATCACCTCCAAGTTGAATTACTTCAAAAGCTTTAGTATAACTTGAGAAATTGACTTCACAAGTTACCTATGTCTGAATCTGCACTTCTGACAAGTCGATCTAGACACCCCTAACTTCTTAACTTTGGTTCTCACAATATCTAACCCGTTTTGCCAAATGCTTTTAGCCACGAGTAGATCATCTTCTAACTTAAAGATTAAGTGCTTACTTGCACAAAACTTTAAACTATGGAGTGAGAACTGACCAAAAGATTAAACTCAAAATTTGCGCCTGTTTCAGAGAACTGTAAACACTCAACACATATGAATGTTCCTACTAACAATTCTCCTAGCCTGTTTACAATTAGACTCTGAAATTCAGGTCACAGGCTCATTAACTAACAACTTAGATATCCTCAAAAGGATTTCACAAATGATCAAACACAGAAGGAGCAGACACGAAAAGATCGGGCACAATATTTCTTCATTAACTCAGAAAATTACAACTGAGTGATGAGAGCTAACTCAACTAACTTTTCTCTATCTCTTGACATCTAACTTCCTCAATCTTGGCTTCTACATATGCTCTCATACATGCCCCGACTTTTCTCAAAGTATTTATAGATAATTTGTACAGAATTCTTACTCAAGCAAAGATCTAAGTCACCTATGACTATACTAATGTACATATGTGTACACTTCTCTTATCCTCTGAATATGTCTTTCTTCCAAGCTTCAATGGTTGATCCTTCCTTCACTCTTTAACCTTCCAAGCCTTCAATTGGTGATTGTTCTGCACCAACAGCTCCCCCTCAATCATCAATTGAGGTCTTCACTATCTTCTTTATACCTGCCATGTCTTTGAACCTTTGTAACTTTGGTCCATCCAAGCCTTTTGTAAGCATATCAGCTATCTGATCTTTTGTTGAAGTATGAACTACTTCAATCTCTTTATCCATCACTTTCTCTCTTAGAAAGTGATACTGAATCTCAATGTGTTTGGTCCTGGCATGAAAAACAGGATTAGCAGCTAAGTACAATGAACTCATGTTATCTCCATATATAATTGGTACCCCATGCATAATGTCAAGACTCTTCATCAAGGTCTTGAGCCAAATCACTTCCTTTGCAGCTTCAACCATGCCTTTATACTCAGCTTCTGTAGAAGACAAAGCAACTGTATGTTGCTTCTTGGAACACCATGAGATAAGTTTATCTCCCACATAACACATATATCCAAATGTAGACCTTCTATCATCTGGATTACCTGCCCAATCTGCATCACTATAAATTTTGATATTTGTATCTGAGGTAAACCCATAATGCAAACCTTCATTGAGTGTACCCTTAATGTACCTCAACACCCTTTGTCCTGCAATCCAATGTTCTTTCCTTGGGCAATGCATAAATTGAGACAAAACCCCTACTGCATATGATAAATCAGGTCTAGTTAGAGTAGCATAGATAAGGCTACCAACCAAACTCTGATATTGTCTCATGTCCTTGAATTCTTCACCTCCATACTTACTCAATTTGTGATTCACCTCCATTGGTGTAGGTGCTACCCTGCAATCATTCATTTTAAACTTGATTAACAAGTTCTTCAAATACCTTTCTTGGGTCACAAATACTCCATGTTGAGTATATGTTATCTCCATGCCCAAGAAGTATGATAAGTCTCCCAAGTCACTTATCTTGAACTCCTTTTCCATTTGCCTCTTGAGCCTTTGTATTCCTTCTTCATCTGTACCTGTAAGAATTATATCATCAACATGTATGCACATGTATATGAAACCATTTTCAGTTGCCTTAACAAGCAAGCTACTATCTGCTTTAGACACCTGAAAACCAAGTTCTTTTAGGAACTTCACAAGTCTATAGTTCCATGCCCTTGGGGCCTGCTTCAAGCCATACAAAGCTCTCTTGAGCTTGCACACATGATCTGGATACCTTTTATCTCTGAACCCTTGAGGTTGCTCCATGAATACATCATCTGAAATGTAACCATTCAGAAAAGCATTTTTCACATCAAGTTGACATAGCTTCCAACCTTTACATGCAGCAATAGCAATAAGTGTCCTTATGGTTGTCATCTTTGCCACAGGACTATAGGTCTCATCATAATCAATACCATATGTCTGAGCAAAGCCTTTGACAACAAGTCTAGCTTTGTATCTAGACACACTTCCATCTGCAAACCTTTTTGTCTTGTAGACCCACTTGCATCCAATAATCTTCTGACTATTTGGTTTTGGAACCAAATCCCATGTCTGATTCTCCAATAGTGCATCATATTCTTCCTGCATAGCACTCTCCCATTTTTCCTTACCTTTTGCCTCTTCATATGTAGAAGGGTCTTCATCTGTATTCACCATGTAAGCATAATCTTTTGTGGCTAGAAATGAAGTATCATAACTATACCTTGTAGGTTGCCACCTATTTCTTGTTGACCTTCTGAGTTCTCCACTCCTTGAGGTTTCTGGCTCTTCACATTCAGGATCAAATCTTGGTGTCTCTTCCACTTCAACCTGCACTTCATTATTCTCTTGCTCATCAAATATTTGAACTTTTGATTTACCTTTTCTTTGACTCACTTCTTCTTCATCACCTGTATTGATGTTGATTGTACCTGCATACCAAGTGCTTTGTTCATCAAATGTAACATCTTTAGAAACCATAAATTGCTTTGTTGATGGACTCCACAATCTATAGCCCATCTGCTTATCATCATAGCCAATGAAAACATACTTTTCAGCTTTGGGTTCCAACTTGTGTCTTAATTGTGGTGGCACATATGCATATGCCACACACCCAAATACTCTGCAATGATCCAAGGTAGGTCTTTTACCCCACCAAGCCTCATATGGTGTCATACCCTGCAAGGCTTTACATGGTAACCTATTGAACAAGTAAGTGGCTGTATTTACAGCCTCAGCCCACAAATAATTAGGGCAATTTTTCTCCTTCATCATGGATTTTGCAAACTCAACAATTGTTCTATTTCTCCTTTCTGCAACACCATTTTGTTGAGGAGAGTACCTGCAAGTAATTTCCCTTTTTATACCTGCATTCCATAAGTAATCACTGAATTCATTTGAGAAATACTCTCCCCCTCCATCTGACCTTAGTCTTTTCAACTTATGACCTGTAATTCTTTCTGCATATGCATGATAGTGTTTAAATGTATTAAACACTTCTGACTTATCTTTGATCACATAGATAGTGATCCACCTAGTAGCATCATCAACATAAATCACATAATACCTTGATCCATTTATACTGAAATCTTTTGATGGTCCCCACACATCTGTGTGTACCAACTCAAGCTTCTCTGAGTGCATAAAACCATGCTTGGAATAGGAATGTTTATGAGCCTTACCTAATTGACATGCCTCACATTTGTATGTCATATGTTGACCTGCAACATTAGGCAATCCAAGCACTAAACCATTGTTAACCATATCTTTAATACCTCTTTCATTGAAATGTCCAAGTCTCTTGTGCCAAAGATCTAACTCAGAGATCTTATGTCCTCCATATGTGAACATAGCATGACCAATGTTGCCTTGAATCTTCAATGTAAATAATCTTCCTTCCTTTTTCCCTGAAACAATCTGTTTATACCCTTGGCTAGGGTCTTCCACATATACTCCATCATTAGTGAACCTTACTTCATATCCCTTTTCAACAATTTGACCTACACTTATCAAATTCTTAGGGATTGTAGGAACATACAAAACCTTACTCAATAAGGTGCTTCCATCCTTGGCCTTCACTGATCCAATTGACTTCACATTGTGCTTTGTGTTGTCACCTGTTTGAACAACATGATTAAAAACTTTACTTTCCAAATCAGTCATCAAAGATATGTTACCACTCAGGTGATTGCTACACCCTGAGTCAATGTAGAAGACTCTTTGATCTTCACTCTGCCTTTCACAAGTTGCATTCATTATCAATGTTGAATCTTCCTTTTGATCTGAAGCATAATTGTAGTAGGTGTTGTTGTATTGTTGACTTTGGAATCCTCTACCTGCATTTCTTCCAAAGTAATTCCTTCCACCTCTACCTCTGTAATTACCTCTTTGATTTCTGCCACCTCTTCCTCTTGAATTATAATTTTGATTGTATCCACCATTATTCTGATTATTATGCCAACAATCATTAGCTAAGTGATTTGTCTTACCACAAATCCAGCAAGCTTTGCCTCCATCTTTGTTGTTCCTGCCTCTTCCTCTACCTTTGCCACCTCCTCTTCCTCTTAGAAAGTTGGCTTGAGTAGTTGTTCCTTCATCTTCACCTGCTTGTTGTTTTCCTTTGCTATTCTTCTTCTTGTCCTTTGAGTACATTGCATGTCCTGTACTCTTGTCACCATCTCCTTTAACATCCTGCTCAAATGTTAGCATATGACCTAACAATTGATTTAAATCAGGAGTGAAATGGTCAAGTGATAGTTCTGTAGACAAAATAAATGGCTTCCATTTGTCATCACCTCTCAGCCCTGTAAGGATTTGCCTTACTAATTTATCTTCCTCAATGTCCTCATCAACAGCTCCTAATGCATCTGCAATATCTTTCATCCTTGTTACATAGTCTGAGATGGATTGAGAGGCCTTCTTCTTGAAGGTAGTAAACTCTGCCCATAAGGATGCTTTCCTTGACTTTGTAGTGTTCTGGAAATGCTCCTCCAAAGCATTGCATATGTCAGTAGCACTTTCAAGACCTCTAATATGAGGTAACAAGTAATCATTGACTCCCATATAGATAATGCTCCTAGCTTGAGCATCTTTCTTCATCCAATTTTTCAGATCTGCTAACTCTTCCCTAGTTGGAACACTAGGATCTCTGAACTCTGGCTTCTCTTCTTCTCCTGTGATGTAACCAATTAAATCTTTGCTCATAAGATGAGCTTCCATCCTCATTGACCATGCAGGATAGTTTTCCCTATCCAATTTCTCTATCTGTAGAGCATCTCCCATCTTGTATCCACCTGTGTATTGAAAACTTCAAGCTTTACAAGCAATGTATGTACCTTTACTTCGAATTAGACTCCTTTTGCCTTTCTTGATGTCGAGTAGACTTCTCCTCAGGCTTTTGACTCCAAGCTTTCACTTCTTAGTTCTTCAAGTGTTGAATTTCTTGAATCTGCAGCAGTCGGGACCTTCCTTTCCTTGATTTTGATGTCTCCTGCTCTGATACCACTGATGGAGAGTGTTAATCTCCAAAAGAACAACCTACTCTTGATTTTAGAACACCTCTATATCAAGAGTAAGTCAAAACCTTCACTAAATTATAGGTCCAATCTCCAAATTATCAAATTTGAGAAAATCTGTGAAGAAGATGAAACACAGAAAAGTCTGCTGCAGAATTTCTTCACATTGACTTATCAAACATGTAAAGTTTTTGATGAAACTTTGTATGAATCATCTCCTAGAGATTGCGCATCACCTCCAAGTTGAATTACTTCAAAAGCTTTAGTATAACTTGAGAAATTGACTTCACAAGTTACCTATGTCTGAATCTGCACTTCTGAGAAGTCGATCTAGACACCCCTAACTTCTTAACTTTGGTTCTCACAATATCTAACCCGTTTTGCCAAATGCTTTTAGCCACGAGTAGATCATCTTCTAACTTAAAGATTAAGTGCTTACTTGCACAAAACTTTAAACTATGGAGTGAGAACTGACCAAAAGATTAAACTCAAAATTTGCGCCTGTTTCAGAGAACTGTAAACACTCAACACATATGAATGTTCCTACTAACAATTCTCCTAGTCTGTTTACAATTAGACTCTGAAATTTAGGTCACAGGCTCATTAACTAACAACTTAGATATCCTCAAAAGGATTTCACAAATGATCAAACACAGAAGGAGCAGACACGAAAAGATCGGGCGCAATATTTCTTCATTAACTCAGAAAATTACAACTGAGTGATGAGAGCTAACTCAACTAACTTTTCTCTATCTCTTGACATCTAACTTCCTCAATCTTGGCTTCTACATATGCTCTCATACATGCCCCGACTTTTCTCAAAGTATTTATAGATAATTTGTACAGAATTCTTACTCAAGCAAAGATCTAAGTCACCTATGACTATACTAATGTACATATGTGTACACTTCTCTTATCCTCTGAATATGTCTTTCTTCCAAGCTTCAATGGTTGATCCTTCCTTCACTCTTTAACCTTCCAAGCCTTCAATTGGTGATTGGTCTGCACCAACACTTTTTCTCTCAAGAAATGATATTGAATTTCTATATGCTTAGTCCTGGCATGAAAAACAGGGTTAGCTGCCAAATACAAAGAACTCATATTGTCTCCAAAAATAATTGGAGTACTCTGATCAGTTCCAAAACTCTTCAACAAGGTCTTTAACCATATTACTTCTTTTCGAGCCTCTACCATTCCTTTATACTCAGCTTCTGTGGATGACAAAGAAGCTGTATGTTGCTTCTTTGAGCACCAAGAAACTAATTTATTTCCAATATAACAAAGATACCCATGAGTCGACCTTCTATCATCTGAATCACCTGCCCAATCTGCATCACTAAACACTTGATTCTTGTGTCAGAAGTAAATCCAGAATACAGACCTTCACTAAGGGTTCCTTTGATATATCTGAGTACCCTTTGAGCTGCAATCCAATGAGTCTTCTTTGGACAATGCATGAATTGTGATAACACACCTATTGCATATGATAGATCTGGCCTTGTCAAGGTAGCATAGATTAAACTACCTACCAAACTCTGATATTTCTTCATGTCATTAAATTCTTCACCTCCATACCTGCTCAACCTCCAATGGTGTGCTTGAAGGCTTGCAATCTTCCATGTTAAATTTGACCAGAAGATTCTTCAAGTACCTCTCTTGTGTAACATATACTCCATGTTGAGTATACACAATCTGCATTCTTAAGAAATCACTTATCTTAAAATCCTTCTCTATTTGTTTCTTAAGTTCATTGATTCCTTGAGCATCTGTACCTGTGACAATAATATCGTCAACATAAATACACATGTATATGTATCCATTTTCACTTGCCTTCACTAGCAAGCTACTATCTACCTTTGATGCTTGAAATCCACAATCATTCAAGAACTTGACAAGCATGTAATTCCATGCTCTTGGAGCCTGCTTCAACCCATACAAAGCTCTCTTGAGCTTACACACATAATCTGATCCAATTGAATTTATGAAACCTTCTAGTTGCTCCATCTATACTTCATCTGCAATGTATCCATTCAGAAATGCATTCTTCACATCTAATTGTGACAACTTCCATCCTTTACAAGCAATAATAGCAATCAATGATCTAATTGTAGACATCTTAGCAACAGGGCTAAAGGTTTCATCATAATCTACCCCATAAGTTTGGGCATAACCTTTGACCACAAGTCTTGCCTTGTATCTAGACACCTTTCCATCTGCAAACCTTTTTGTTTTATACACCCACTTACATCCAATAACTTTCTGATTCTTTGGTCTTGGCACCAATTCCCAAGTTTCATTTTCAAGTAGAGCATCATACTCTTCTTGCCTTGCCTTCTCCCAATTTCGTTTACCTTTAGCTTTTTCATATGTGATTGGATCCTCTTTTGTCTTCACAATGTAAGCATAATCTTTTGTTGTTAGAAAAGATGTATCATAACTATACCTTATAGGCTCTTTCCTTTCCATTGAGGATCTTCTGCACTTCTTGAAGTCTTAGCCACATTTGATTTTGGATCAAATCTTGGCCCATCTTCTACATTATCCTGCAATTTACTTTTATAGTCAACATCATCAATATCTTCTTCATACACATTTACTTTTTCCTTCCCTTTCCTTTGTATGTCTTTGTCATTTGCATAATCATTTGTTGACCCTGTATACCATGTGCTTTGCTCATCAAATGTAACATCTTTGGTAACAAGAAATTGCTTTGTGGATGGACTCCACAACCTGTACCCCATCTGTCTATCATCATACCCAATAAACACATACTTCTCTGCTTTGGGTTCTAGCTTATGTCTCAATTGTGAAGGAACATAAGCATATGATCAGCATCCAAATACCTTACAATGATCAAGAGTAGGTTTCTTACCCCACCATGCTCCATAAGGAGTTCTTCCATCCAAAGCTTTACAAGGTAACCTATTCACAAGGTATGTTGCAGTGTTGATAGCTTCTGCCCATAAGTAATTTGGACAATTCTTTTCCTTCATCATTGCTCTTGCAAATTCTACAAGAGTTCTATTTCTTCTTTCTGCAACTCCATTCTATTGAGGAGAGTACCTGCAAGTTACTTCTCTCTTTATACCTGCATTCCACAAATAATCATTAAAATCTTTAGAGAAATACTCTCCCCCTCCATCTGATCTCAACCACTTAAGCTTTTGTCCTGTAATCCTTTCTGCATAAGTATGATAATGGTTGAATGACTTGAAAACTTCTGATTTGTCCTTGATTACATATAAAGTAATCCATCTGGTTGCATCATCAACAAACAACACATAATATCTGGATCCATTTATGCTATAGTCCCTTGAGGGACCCCACACATCTGTATGAACCAATTCAAGCATATTTGAATACTTGTACCCTGATTTATTGTATGAACTTTTTTGTGCTTTACCTAATTGACAAGCTTCACACTTGTACACCATGTGTTGCCCTTCAATTGTTGGCAAACCAAGCACCACCTGATTCTTTGACATTTCCTTTATAGCTCTCTCATTGAAATGACCTAGCCTTTTATGCCATAGGTCTAACTCAGACATCTTTTGACTTCCATAAGTAAATAAATCATGTCCCACATTACCTTGGACTTTGAGAGTAAACAACCTTCCTTCTTTTTTACCTGCAATTATGTTTCTATATCCCTGATTTGGATCTTGCACATAGACACCATCATTTGTGAATATGGCTTCATATCCCTTCTCCACAATTTGCCCTACACTTATCAAATTTTTAGGAATAGTAGGAACATAAAGTACCTTGCTCAAGAGTGTACTTCCACTCTTTGTCTTCACTGATCCAATGCTCTCCACTTTATGTTTGGTATTGTCACCTATTTGAAGTGTATGTCCATTCACCTTTGCTTCCATATCAGTCATCAATGATATATTGCCACTCAGATGATTGCTACATCCTGAGTCAATATAAAACACCCTTTGATCTTCTCCTACTGATTCATGAGTTGCATTCAAGATAAGAGTCATATCATCCTTCTGATCTGATGCATAGTTATAATAATTGTTGTTGTAGGACTGAGGTTGAAAGCTTCTTCCACCTCCTCTAGCATATGATGTCCTACCACCTCTTCCTCTGAAATTGCCTCTTTGGTTTCTATCTCCTCTACCTCTTTGATTAAAACTCTGATTATTGCTTCCACCATTTTGATTGTTATACCAACAATCATTTGCCAAATGATTGGTTCTGCCAAAAATCCAACAAGCTTGAGTATTATCTTTGTTCTTACCTCCTCTTCCTTTACCTCTCAAATTCATTTTTCCTTTTGTAAAGTTAGCTTGGCTTGAAGATCCTTCATCATCAGTTGACTACTTCCCTTTGCCATTCTTTTTCTTGTCCTTGGAGTACATGGCTTGACTTGCAGTCCTATCATTATCTCCCTTAATGTCCTGCTCAAAAGTTAGCATGTGTCCTAGCAATTGGTTAAGATCAGGAGTAAAATGATCAAGTGACAATTCTATGGACAATATGAAAGGCTTCCACTTCTCATCTCCTCTCAGACATGTAAGTATTTGCCTTACCAACTTATCCTCTTCAATGTCTTCATCTACTGCTCCCAAGTTATCTGCAATATCCTTCATCCTTGCCACATAATCAGAAATTGATTGTGAGGTCTTCTTCTTGAAAGTTGTAAACTCTGCCCCTAGTGAGGATTTCCTTGACTTGGTTGTGTTTTGAAAATGCTCTTCCAAAGCATTCCAAACATCTGTTGCACTTTCGAATCCTCT
>CM035413.1:54141673-54144173 GCA_020310875.1 Ceratopteris richardii
TCACCATAACTCTGATAGTTGGCATCTTGGCCACAGGAGAAAATGTCTCCTCATAATCAATGCCTTGGGTTTGTGCAAAACCCTTGGCTACCAACCTAGCTTTATACCTGTTTATTGTACCATCTGAATTCCTTTTGAGTTTGTAGATCCATCTGGATCCTATCACCTTCATGGAGTCCTTCTTGGGTACCAAGTCCCAAGTATCACTCTCCTTGAGAGCCTCCATTTCTTCATCCATTACTTCCTTCCATTCTGGTTTAGTAATTGCTTCTTCAAATGTACCTGGTTCTTCATTCAAGAGATCCTTTGCAAGATATACAGAGTGCTTGGTTACAAGTGAAGTATCATACCCATACCTAATAGGTTTTTTCTTTTCTCTTTGAGATCTCCTCATAGCTTGAGTTGAGGATTTTGGATTATCTTCTAGTTGCTTCATCTTCATCTTCCCTTTGGATTTCCAAGCCTTGAACTCTTCAATGTTGATGGTGTCTTCATCATCTGAGCTTGTGTCCTCTTTCTGAATTGGTTCTTGCCTGATAAGTTTGGGAAAATCTTCTTCCATGTCATAAGGTAGACTAACCTTCCTGCATTCATTTTCATACCATGAATCATTCTCATAAGAGATGACATCTCTGCTTACCTTGAAGCCTTTGTTTGAGGGGTTGTAGAATCTGTATCCCTTCTGATTCAAATAATAACCAATGAAGATACACTTTTCAGCTTTAGGGTCTAGCTTTCCCCTTACCTGTGAGGGAATATGCACATATGCAACACAACCAAAGATTTTGCAGTGATCCAGAGATGGTCTCTTACCATGCCAAGCCTCATAGGGTGTCATTCCATCAAGTGTCTTTGATGGCAACCTGTTAATTAAATATGTGGCAGTGGATACACTCTCTGCCCAAAGATAGTTTGGCAATTTCTTTTCATTTAGCATAGACCTAGCTGTCTCTACAATGAGTCTATTCCTTCTTTCAGCTACCCCATTTTGTTCAGGTGAGTACCTTGTAGTAATCTCCCTCTTGATGCCTCTTTCCTGCAAGAAATCTTCAAAGTCATTGGAGAAGTATTCTCCACCACCATCTGACCTTAGTTTCTTCAAATGTCTACCTGTTTGATTTTCAACTAATGCAAGATACCTGTTGAAACAATTAAATACTTCATCTTTATGTTTCATGAAGTATAAGACAGTCCACCTGCTATAGTCATCAATAAAGGACACATAGTACCTTGATCCAGATATGGATGGCTCCTTGCTAGGTCCCCAAACATCTGTATGCACCAATTCCAGATAATCTTCATGCATAAAACCTTTCTTGGTATAAGGCAATCTGTGTGACTTACCAAATTGACAAGCCCCACACTTGTATATCATATGTTGCTTGGATACATTAGGTATCCCAAGCACACATTGATCCCTACTCATTTGCTTTATGGTCCTCTCTCCAATGTGACCTAATCTCTTGTGCCAAATCTCTAATTTTGATAGAGTTTGGTCTTTATAGTTGTACAAAGCAATACTCTTAGTGTCTTCAAGTTCAAAGGTAAACAATCTACCTGATTTTTCTCCCTTGGCTATCCTTCTGAATCCATGTCTTGGATCCTCCACATATGCACCATGTTGAGTGAACCTGACCTGTAGACCTTTTTCCACAATCTGACCTACACTCATCAGATTCTTGGTGATTGTTGGAACATACAACACTCTGCTTAATAAATTCTGATTACCATCACTTGTTTTGACATTGCCTACTTTAACAACTGAATGTTTAGTGTCATCACCTGTCTGCACTTGATGCTTGCCTTTGGGTTCTTCCAAATCAGAGAGTAAGGCAACATTTCTAGCTACATGGTTAGAGCAACCTAAATCAATATAGAATAAGTGATCATCATTGATACCTGACTTAGATGTCATGTTCATGATCAACAAGGAATCATCTTGCTCCTCTGCATAATTGTTGTAGTCTTTCCTATTTCCGTATCCACCTTGATAGTTGCTATTGTGATTGTATTTGTTGTTATAATTATTGTTGTAGCCATGGTAGCCTTGAGATTGGTTGAATCTGCCTCTGCCTTGAGAGTATCCTCCTCTTTGGTGACCTCTTCCTCTTTGGTTCTTGTAGTTTTTGTAGCATTCATCTGTGGTATGGTTAGACAAGCCAAAATACTGCATGGAGATTGGTTGTAGGGTCTCCCCCTACCTGACTTACCTCCTCTACCCCTACCTCTAGAAGATCTACCTCTCCCTGCATAGTTTGCTTGGGAGGTAGAGCCTTCTTCATCAACCTTCTTGCTTTTACCTTTATCTTTTACCTTCTTATCAGTATATAGGGCAGAGGGATTGTTACCTTTTGATTGCTCTCCATTCTTTGTGATCTTTGCTTCATGTGTAAAGAGTTGTCCAATCAGAGTTGTTAGATCAGGTGCTTGGATGTCCATGTATAAGTCCATTGCTGTGGTAAAGCTCTCCCACTTGTCATCTGCCTTTAGTCCATTGATC
>CM035413.1:54167830-54170330 GCA_020310875.1 Ceratopteris richardii
GTATAGACCTAATTCTGAATATAGTAGCTTCAACCATATTGCTTCTTGAGTGGCATTGGCTAGTCCTCTGTACTCTACCTCAGTAGATGACAGAGCCACTGTGGGTTGTTTCTTGGATGACCAAGAAATTGGTTTATCACCTGCAAAGCATATGTATCCAGATGTACTCCTCCTGTCATCTTTGCAACCTGCCCAATCTGCATCTGAGTATACTTTGATATCAATGTCTGATGAATATGGAAAATACAAACCATGATTTTGTGTCCCCCTTAGGTACTTTACTATCTTCTTGGCTGCCTCCAAATGTGGTACTCTTGGCTTATGCATAAATTGGCTAAGTACACTAACACCATATGATATGTCAATCCTGGTTAAGGTAGCATAATTAAGACTACCTACCAAACTTTGGTAACCTGTAATATCCTTAAGCTCTTCTCCTTCATATGCACTAAGTTTGTGGTTGACCTCCATAGGAATGTTTGAGATCTTAGCTTCCTGCAAATTAAACTTCTTAACCATGTCCTGAATGTACTTCTTCTGAGTAATGAATATACCTGAATTTGTGTATACCAATTCAAGTCCTAGAAAGTACTTCAACAATCCAAGATCATTGATCTTGAATTCCTTCATCATTTGACTTTTGATGTGTCTAATTCCTTGAACATCATTTCCTGTAATAATGATGTCATCAACATAGACACACAAGTATATTACCTCTGAATTGTTCTTCTTTATAAACAATGAAGTATCTGCTTTACTCATCACAAATCCTTGATCCAAGAGATAGGTTGTCAATCTGTAATTCCATGCTCTAGGTGCCTGCTTCAATCCATACAGAGCCTTCTTCAATTTACAAACATGATTTACCTTATTGGGATCCTCATAGCCAGGTGGTTGTGTCATGTAGACCTCTTCAGATATCCATCCATTTAAGAATGCATTCTTCACATCCAATTGGTACATGTTCCAATTCTTGGATGCAGCTACACTCACCATGATTCTGATAGTTGGCATCTTGGCCACAGGAGAAAATGTCTCCTCATAATCAATGCCTTGGGTTTGTGCAAAACCCTTGGCTACCAACCTAGCTTTATACCTGTTTATTGTGCCATCTGAGTTCCTCTTGAGTTTGTAGATCCATCTGGATCCTATAACTTTCATGGAGTCCTTCTTGGGTACCAAGTCCCAAGTATCACTCTCCTTGAGAGCCTCCATTTCTTCATCCATTGCTTCCTTCCATTCTGGTTTAGTAATAGCTTCCTCAAATGTACCTGGTTCTTCATTCAAGATATCCTTTGCAAGATATACAGAGTGCTTGGTTACAAGTGAAGTATCATATCCATACCTAATTGGTTTCTTCTTTTCTCTTTGAGATCTCCTCATAGCTTGAGTTGAGGATTCTGGATTGTCTTCAAGTTGCTTCATCTTCATCTTCCCTTTGGATTTCCAAGCCTTGAACTCTTCAATGTTGATGGTGTCTTCATCATCTGAGCTTGTGTCCTCCTTCTGAGCTGGTTCTTGCCTGACAAGCTTTGGAAATTCTTCTTCCATATCATAAGGTAGGTTAACTTTCCTGCACTCATTTTCATACCATGAATCATTTTCATCAAAGATGACATCTCTGCTTACCTTGAAGCCTTTGTTTGAGGGGTTATAGAACCTGTATCCTTTCTGATTCAAATCATAACCAATAAAGATGCACTTTTCAGCCTTAGGGTCTAGCTTTCCCCTTACCTGTGAGGGAATATGCACATATGCAACACACCCAAAGATCTTGCAATGATCCCGAGATGGTCTCTTACCATGCCAAACCTCATAGGGTGTCATTCCATCAAGTGTCTTTGATGGCAACCTGTTAATTAAATATGTGGCAGTAGATACACTCTCTGCCCAAAGATAATTTGGTAGTTTTTTCTCATTAAGCATAGACCTAGCTGTTTCCACAATAAGTCTATTCCTTCTTTCAGCTACCCCATTTTGTTCAGGTGAGTACCTTGTGGTAATCTCCCTCTTGATGCCTCTTTCCTGCAAGAATTCTTCAAAGTCATTGGAGAAGTATTCTCCACCACCATCAGACTTAGCCTCTTCAAATGTCTACCTGTTTGATTCTCAACTAATGCAAGATACCTTTTGAAACAATTAAATACTTCATCTTTATGTTTCATGAAGTACAAGACAGTCCATCTGCTATAGTCATCTATAAAGGACACATAGTACCTTGATCCAGATATGGATGGCTCCTTGCTTGGTCCCCAAACATCTGTATGCACCAATTCCAAGTAATCTTCATGCATAAATCCTTTCTTGGTGTATGGCAATCTGTGTGACTTACCAAACTGACAAGCCCCACACTTGTATATCATGTGTTGCTTGGATACATTAGGTATCCCAAGCACACATTGATCTCTACTCATTTGCTTTATGATCCTTTCTCCAATATGACCCAATCTCTTGTGCCACATCTCCAATTCTGATAGGGTTTGGTCCTTATAGTTGTACA
>CM035413.1:54175330-54185330 GCA_020310875.1 Ceratopteris richardii
CCCTTATACTCAGCTTCTGTGGATGATAAAGCAACTGTATGTTGCTTCCTTGAACACCAAGAAACTAGCTTATCTCCAACATAACAGAGATACCCATGAGTAGACCTTCTATCATCTGAGTCACCTGCCCAATCTGCATCACTAAACACTTTGATTCTTGTGTCAGAAGTGAAACCATAATACAATCCTTCACTTAGGGTTCCTTTGATATATCTGAGTACCCTTTGGGCTTCAATCCAATGAGTCTTCTTTGGACAATGCATAAATTGTGACAACACACCTACTGCATATGATAAATCTGGTCTTGTCAAGGTAGCATAGATTAAACTACCTACCAAACTCTGATATTTCTTCATGTCATGGAATTCTTCACCTCCATACCTGCTTAATTTATGATTTACCTCCAATGGTGTAGTTGAGGTCTTGCAATCTTCCATGTTAAACTTGACTAGAAGATTCTTCAAATATCTTTCTTGTGAAACATATACTCCATGTTGAGTATACACAATCTGCATTCCTAGAAAATAAGATAAGTTTCCCAAATCACTTATCTTAAACTCCTTCTCTATTTGCTTTTTGAGTTCATTGATTCCTTGAGCATCTGTTCCTGTAACAATAATATCATCAACATAAATGCACATGTAAATGTATCCATTTTCACTTGCCTTCACTAGCAAGCTACTATCTGCCTTTGATGCTTGAAATCCACATTCATTTAAGAACTTGACCAATCTGTAATTCCAAGCTCTTGGGGCTTGCTTCAACCCATATAAAGCTCTCTTGAGCTTACACACATAATCTGATCCAATTGATTCCATGAAACCTTCTGGTTGCTCCATATATACTTCATCTGCAATGTATCCATTTAGAAATGCATTTTTCACATCCAATTGTGATAATTTCCAACCTTTACAAGCACCAATAGCAATCAATGTCCTAATTGTAGACATCTTAGCAACAGGACTAAAGATTTCATCATAATCTACCCCATAAGTTTGGGCATAACCTTTGACCACAAGTCTAGCCTTATATCTAGACACCTTACCATCTGCAAACCTCTTTGTTTTATATACCCACTTACATCCAATGACCTTCTGATTCTTTGGTCTTGGTACTAGTTCCCAAGTTTCATTTTCAAGTAGAGCATCATACTCTTCCTGCATTGCCTTCTCCCAATTCTGTTTACCTTTGGCTTCTTCATAAGTGGTTGGATCTTCTTCTGTCTTCACAATGTAGGCATAATCTTTTGTTGTTAGGAAAGATGTATCATAACTATACCTTATAGGTTCTTTCCTTTCCCTTTTAGATCTTCTGATTTCTGCACTTCTCGAAGTTTCAGCCTCATTTGATTCTGGATCAAATCTTGGCCCTTCTTCTACATGATCCTGCAATCTACTTCTAGAGTCAACTTCATCAACAATTTCTTCACACACTTTTACCTTTGCCTTTCCTTTCCTTTGAATTTCTTCAACACCTGTAAAATCATTTGGTGATCCTACATACCATGTATTTTGCTCATCAAATGTCACATCTTTTGTAACAAGAAATTGCTTTGTGGATGGATTCCACAACCTGTAACCCATCTGTCTATCATCATATCCAATAAACACATACTTCTCTGCTTTTGGTTCTAGCTTATGTCTTAATTGTGAAGGAACATAAGCATATGCAATACATCCAAAAACCTTACAATGATCAAGGGTAGGTTTCTTACCCCACCATGCTTCATAAGGGGTTCCTCCATCCAAAGCTTTGCAAGGCAACCTATTCACAAGGTATGTTGCAGTGTTAATGGCTTCTGCCCATAAGTAATTTGGACAATTCTTTTCCTTCATCATGGCTCTTGCAAACCCTACAAGAGTCCTATTCCTCCTTTCTGCTACTCCATTCTGTTGAGGGGAGTACCTGCAAGTTACTTCTCTTTTGATACCTGCATTCCACAAATAATCATCAAACTCTTTAGAGAAATACTCTCCCCCTCCATCTGATCTTAACCTTTTGAGCTTTTGCCCTGTGATCCTTTCTGCATAGGCATGAAAATGTTTGAATGTCTTGAAAACTTCTGATTTATCCTTGATTACATACAAAGTAATCCACCTGGTTGCATCATCAACAAACAACACATAATATCTGGATCCATTTATGCTATAGTCCCTTGAGGGACCCCATACATCTGTATGAACCAATTCAAGCATATTTGAATGCTTGTACCCTGATTTGTTATAAGAACTCTTATGTGCTTTACCTAATTGACAAGCTTCACACTTGTACACCATATGTTGCCCTTCAATATTTGGCAATCCAAGCACCACCTGATTCTTCGACATTTCCTTTATAGCTCTCTCATTGAAATGACCTAGCCTTTTATGCCATAGGTCTAATTCAGATACCTTTTGACTTCCATAGGTAAATAATGCATGTCCCACATTACCTTGGACTTTGAGAGTGAACAATCTTCCTTCCTTTTTACCTGCAATTATGTTTCTATATCCCTGATTTGGATCTTGTACATAAACACCATCATTTGTGAATCTTACCTCATATCCTTTCTCCAGAATTTGCCCTACACTTATCAAATTTTTAGGAATAGTAGGAACATAAAGTACCTTGCTCAGAAGTGTACTTCCACTCTTTGTCTTCACTGATCCAATGCTCTCCACTTTATGTTTGGTATTATCACCTGTTTGAACTGTATGTCCATTCACCCTTGCTTCCATATCAGTCATCAAGGATAGATTCCCACTCAGATGGTTGCTACACCCTGAGTCAATATAAAACACTCTTTGATCTTCTCCCATTGATTCATGAGTTGCATTCAAAATAAGAGTCATGTCATCCTTCTGATCTGATGCATAATTGTAATAATTATTGTTGTAGGACTGAGATTGGAAGTTTCTTCCACCTCCTCTACCATATGATGTCCTACCACCTCTTCCTCTGAAGTTGCCTCTTTGGTTTCTGCCTCCTCTACCTCTTTGATTATAATTCTGATTATTGTTTCCACCATTTTGATTGTTATACCAACAATCATTTGCCAAATGATTTGTTCTGCCACAAATCCAACAAGCTTTAGTATTATCTTTGTTCTTACCTCCTCTTCCTTTACCTCTGAAGTTCATCTTCCCTTTTGTGAAGTTAGCTTGATTTGAATTCCCTTCATCATCATTCGATTGCTTTCCCTTGCCATTCTTTTTCTTGTCCTTGGAGTACATAGCTTGACTTGTACTTCTATCATTGTCTCCTTTAAGATCCTGCTCAAAGGTTAGCATGTGTCCTAGCAATTGATTAAGATCAGGAGTAAAGTGATCAAGTGACAACTCTATGGACAATATAAAAGGCCTCCACTTCTCATCTCCTCTCAAACCTGTAAGTATTTGTCTTACCAACTTTTCCTCTTCAATGTCTTCATCCACTGCTCCCAAGCTATCTGCAATATCTTTCATTCTTGCCACATAATCTGAAATTGATTGTGAGCTCTTCTTCTTGAAGGTTGTGAACTCAGCCCATAGTGAAGACTTCCTTGACTTAGTTGTATTTTGGAAATGCTCTTCCAAGGCATTCCAAACATCTGTAGCACTTTCCAAACCTCTAATGTGAGGTAGAAGGTAATCATTTACAGCCATGTAGATGATACTCCTTGCTTGAGCATCCTTTCTCATCCAAGTCTTCAACATTGCAAGCTCTTCCCTAGTAGGAATACTAGGATCTGCAAATTCAGGTTTTTCTTCATCTCCTGTAATAAATGATATAAGATCTTTGCTCATGAGGTGTGCTTCCATCCTCATGGACCATGCTGGATAGTTCTCCCTATCTAGCTTATCAATCTGCAAGCTTTCTCCCATCTTGTGTCCACCTGTGTATTGAAATCTTCAAGCTTTACAAACAATGTATGTACCTTTACTTCGAATTAGACTCCTTTTGCCTTCCTTGATGTCACATAGTCTTCTCCTCAAGCTTTGACTCCAAGCTTTCACTTCTTAGTCCTTCAAGTGTTGAATTTCTTGAATCTGCAGCAGTCGGGATCCTCCTTTCCTCAATTTGATATCTCCTGCTCTGATACCACTGTTGGAGACCTCTTAATCTCCAAAGGTTTGATCTATACTGACTTAAGAACACTTCTATGTCAGTTATAAACCAAACTTTACACAAACAATGTTCTTCTTTACCAAAACTTCAATCAACACTTCTCTAAGTGAAGAATTGTCTACTTCAGAAAGTCTGCTTCAGGAATCCACTTCATTACCTGCATAAAACTTCAAATTTCTTCAAGCAAATGATGCACAAGTATTCGCAATACCTTTGCGCAATCATGTCAATCATTAGTTCTCAAAACTAATAATCAAAAGTTTAATTTGATCATTAAGATCAAAGACATGTCAGAAAATGTCTCTTAGAAGTTGCGCCTTCGACATAGTCAACTTCTTAAGTTGATTTCTCCCAATCTGAAACCCGTTTTGCTAAATGCTTTTAGCCATAGCTTCCTTATCTTCTAACTTAAATTTTAAGTGCTCACTCATCAAAAACTTTACAGTACACACTCAGATCTGATCAAAATACTGAGACGGAAAAATGCGCTACTCTCAGACTTCAGTTCTCACATTCTACATATGAATGTTCCTATTGATCATTCTCACAGTAGGAGAGGAATTAGATTCTGAAACTCTAGACATAGCTTTATTAGCTTCTCAATTAGATGTGTACAAAAGGATTTCTGATCCACGTGATCAGACAGAGAGCACTCAGAGAAAAACCCGTCGCTACTTTCTGGGAAAAAACTCTCTACACATCTTTCTGAAGTTTGTCATCTACAAATGACTCTCTTACACTCTCTCATCTAATTCGTGTCATAATTAACTTATATATACATGACTTTAGACTCATCCCACGTCTATGACTTTTCTACTAATCATCCTAAAGGCTTAGCTATACTCAGCTTACAAGATTCTTCACTTATATGTACATATGTGTACAAGACATCATCCTGAAATCTTCTTCACTTTCATAAGTGTCTTCCTTTGCTTCATTCTGACCATAAGCATTCTCCAAGATCTCTATAATCACCAATTTGTGATTGGCTTGTTCCAACACTTATTGGTTATTACCATTTATCTCATGTAAAAAGTATATATGACTTTATCACACATGTAATTACACCTACTAGACTAGAGTCGTGGAAAAAGTAGATGATCTAGTTGAGGGAATATCTCGCTAAGTCTAGTAGAGAGATTCAAGGGAGCTTTAATCTGAATTCACATTCAAAGTCATTCAAAACTCCTATAAAAGAGCTATGTAAAAAGTCGTGGGTCAGACTCTCACTTCCCGAGGCAATTCTGAGAAAATCATTGAGTGTGTGTGAGCTACACTTTAGCCTACACCTCTGAGTACCATTGAGCATCACATTACATGCCAATGGGAATGTACAATCATTAGATTTAATCAATATACATATATTCATAGTCTTTGTCTTCTCTGAGTGACTACCTCCAAGTCTGTCAACTTCCAAGAGGCATATCTCAAGATCTACTGAACCAAATCAATATACATATATTCATAGTCTCTGTCTTCTCTGAGTGACTACCTCCAAGTCTGTCAACTTCCAAGAGGCATATCTCAAGATCTACTGAACCAATTTGGATGATTCAAAGCACATTGGAACAAGCGTAAAGCATACTATATGCCTACAAAGTTTGAAGGTCACTGGATCAACCATCTGGGAGAAATCGCACTCGAAGTAATCACTGGTATCTCTGTGTATAGTTCCTAAAATATCGGGGATGATCCTTAGCTTGTTAAATTGATTTCTCAGAGTGTGGTTTGTTATTTTCTCTCATTCCACTTGCAAATGAAAGCTTGTTAAGCTAATTGAATATGTCCAAAAGCAATTAGATCAATTTTAAGTGTGCTGGTCACACTGAGCATAACTCTGAGCAGGTGTCAATACCAATATAGCAAGTTTTTCAGGATCTTTGAAATCACAAGTAGCCTGTTTTGATCTAATCATTACTCAACTCATTTCCAAAGTACATATAGCATATTTTGGTGTCATTTGAAAGCTCAAGGAGTCTACTAAGCATATCTGGAGCCAAAGGAGGGTAGGTGTGAAGTAGGATTTGCAGCACCAGCTTGATCTTTTGAGTGTATCCAGCCATCACATCCAACAGTGGTGTCAGAGCAAATAAGGTAATCATGGGTGATGGTTTCCCTTCCTTCATTGACAAATTGGATAGAAATAATTACCAGGCTTGGTCATTGAGAATGAAGACTTATCTACAAGGGAGAAGCTTGTATGGATACATATCAGGAGATGAGGAGTTGCCCTCATTCAAGACCAGAGGCCTACCTACAAAGGATGAACATGAGAGGCTCAACCAATGGTGTGCAAAAGATGCTTTGGCAAGGTCATATCTTCTAAACTCTATCTCTGATTTCCTTCTACCTCATGTAAGGAATTGTAAGACTTCCCAAGAGACTTGGGAAACCTTGTCAACATACTTTTCATCAAGCACAAGGGCCAGAAAGAATCAGCTATGGATTGAATTTACAACTCTTAGGAAGCAATCAAAACAATGTGTCTCAGATTTTGTCACCAAAGTCAAAGACATTGCAGATCAACTTGCAAGTGTTGGAGAAGAAATTGAGGAAGAGCAAATAGTCAGACAAGTGATCAATGGTCTAAAGGCAGATGACAAGTGGGAGAGCTTTACCACTGCAATGGACTTGTACATGGACATCCAAGCACCTGATCTAACAACTCTGATTGGACAACTCTTTACACATGAAGCAAAGATCACAAAGAATGGAGAGCAATCAAAAGGTAACAATCCCTCTGCCCTATATACTGATAAGAAGACTAAAGACAAGGGTAAAAGCAAGAAGGTTGATGAAGAAGGCTCTACCTCCCAAGCAAACTATGCAGGGAGAGGTAGATCATCTAGAGGTAGGGGCAGAGGAGGTAAGTCAGGTAGGGGGAGACCCTACAATCAATCTCCATGCAATATCTGTGGTTTGTCTAATCATACTACAGATGAATGCTACAAGAACTACAAGAACCAAAGAGGAAGAGGTCACCAAAGAGGAGGATACTCCCAAGGCAGAGGAAGATTCAATCAATCTCAAGGCTACCATGGCTACAACAATAATTACAACAATAGCTACAATCACAATGGCAATTATCAAGGTGGATACAGGAACAGAAAGGATTACAACAATTATGCAGAGGATCAGGATGATTCCTTGTTGATCATGAACATGACATCTAAATCAGGTATCAATGATGATCATTTGTTCTATATTGATTCAGGTTGCTCTAACCATGTAGCTGGAAATGTTGCCTGACTCTCTGATTTGGAAGAACCCAAAGGCAAGCACCAAGTGCAGACAGGTGATGACACTAAGTAATGTCAAAACAAGTGATGGTAATCAGAATTTACTAATCAGATTGTTGAAAAAGGTCTACAGGTCAGGTTCACTCAACATGGTGCATATGTGGAGGATCCAAGACATGGATTCAGAAGGATAGCCAAGGGAGAAAAATCAGGTAGATTGTTTACCTTTGAACTTGAAGACACTAAGAGTATTGCTTTGTACAACTATAAAAACCAAACCCTATCAGAATTGGAGATTTGGCACAAGAGATTAGGTCACATTGGAGAGAGGACTCTAAAACAAATGAGTAGAGATCAATGTGTGCTTGGGATACCTAATGTATCCAAGCAACATATGATATACAAGTGTGGGGCTTGTCAATTTGGTAAGTCACATAGATTGCCCTATACCAAGAAAGGTTTTATGCATGAAGATTATTTGGAATTGGTGCATACAGATGTTTGGGGACCTAGCAAGGAGCCATCCATATCTGGATCAAGGTACTATGTGTCCTTTATTGATGACTATAGCAGATGGACTGTCTTATACTTCATGAAACATAAAGATGAAGTATCTAATTGTTTCAAAAAGTATCTTGCATTAGTTGAGAATCAAACAGGTAGACATTTGAAGAGGCTAAGGTCAGATGGTGGTGGAGAATACTTCTCCAATGACTTTGAAGATTTCTTGCAGGAAAGAGGCATCAAGAGGGAGATTACTACAAGGTACTCACCTGAACAAAATGGGGTAGCTGAAAGGAGGAATAGACTCATTGTGGAGACAGCTAGGTCTATGCTTAATGAGAAAAAATTACCAAATTATCTATGGGTAGAGAGTGTATCTACTGCCACATACTTAATCAACAGGTTTCCATCAAAGACACTTGATGGAATGACACCCTATGAGGCTTGGCATGGTAAGAGACCATCTCTGGATCATTGCAAAATCTTTGGGTGTGTTGCATATGTGCATATTCCCTCACAGGTAAGGGGAAAGCTAGACCCTAAGGCTGAAAAGTGTATCTTCATTGGTTATGATTTGAATCAGAAAGGATACAGGTTCTATAACCCCTCAAACAAAGGCTTCAAGGTAAGCAGAGATGTCATATTTGATGAAAATGATTCATGGTATGAAAATGAGTGCAGGAAAGTTAGCCTACCTTATGATATGGAAGAAGACTTTCCAAAGCTTATCAGGCAAGAACCAACTCAGAAAGAGGACACAAGCTCAGATGATGAAGACACCATCAACATTGAAGAATTCAAGGCTTGGAAATTCAAAGGGAAGATGAAGATGAAGCAACTAGAAGACAATCCAGAATCCTCAACTCAAGCTATGAGGAGATCTCAAAGAGAAAAGAAGAAACCTATTAGGTATGGGTATGATACTTCACTTGTAACCAAGCACTCTGTATATCTTGCAAAGGATATCTTGAATGAAGAACCAGGTACATTTGAAGAAGCAATTACTAAACCAGAATGGAAGGAAGCAATGGATGAAGAAATGGAGGCTCTCAAGGAGAGTGATACTTGGGACTTGGTACCCAAGAAGGACTCCATGAAGGTGATAAGATCCAGATGGATCTACAAACTCAAGAGGAACTCAGATGGTACAATAAACAGATATAAAGCTAGGTTGGTAGCCAAGGGTTTTGCACAAACCCAAGGCATTGATTATGAGGAGACATTTTCTCCTGTGGCCAAGATGCCAACTATCAGAGTTATGGTGAGTGTAGCTGCATCCAAGAATTGGAACATGTACCAATTGGATGTGAAGAATGCATTCTTGAATGGATGGATATCTGAAGAGGTCTACATGTCACAACCACCTGGCTATGAAGATCCCAATAAGGTAAATCATGTTTGTAAATTGAAGAAGGCTCTGTATGGATTGAAGCAGGCACCTAGAGCATGGAATTACAGATTGACCACCTACCTCCTAGACCAAGGATTTGTGATGAGTAAAGCAGATACTTCATTGTTTATAAAGAGGAACAATTCAGAGGTAATATACTTGTGTGTCTATGTTGATGACATCATTATTACAGGTAATGATGTGAATGGGATTAGACACATCAAAGGTCAAATGATGAAGGAATTCAAGATCAATGATCTTGGATTATTGAAATACTTTCTAGGACTTGAATTAGTCTACACAAATTCAGGTATCTTTATTACTTAGAAGAAGTACATTCAGGACATGGTCAAGAAGTTTAATTTGCAGGAAGCTAAAGTCTCAAACATTCCTATGGAGGTCAACCACAAACTCAGTGCACATGAAGGAGAAGAACTCAAAGATATTACAGGTTACCAAAGTTTGGTAGGTAGTCTTAATTATGCTACCTTAACCAGGATTGATATATCATATGGTGTTAGTGTACTTAGCCAATTTATGCATAAACCAAGAGTACCACATTTGGAGGCAGCCAAGAAGATAGTAAAGTACCTAAAGGGAACACAAAATCATGGTTTGTACTTTCCATATTCATCAGACATTGATATCAAAGTATACTCAGATGCAGATTGGGCAGGTTGCAAGGATGAAAGGAGGAGTACATCTGGTTACATATGCTTTGCAGGTGATAAACCAATTTCTTGGTCATCCAAGAAACAACCCACAGTAGCTCTATCATCTA
>CM035413.1:54190330-54217830 GCA_020310875.1 Ceratopteris richardii
GCTCTACTCTTCTAGTTTGAGCCTATAAAGTTTCATGGAGAAAGCATACTTGAGCTAGGAGAAATTAGCAAAATACTGAAGGTATGTCATTTCGGTGACTAGGAATTTCTGTAGAAGCAAAGTTCTCACTTTAAGCTATCATTTCTCAAAGTTTGGAGTGGCAATGAGTTAATGGTGACCATAGAGGTGTTCTAGTGTCACATTAATTCATTTCTTGTGGTGTTTCATACTGTTGGTGCAACACAAGCCTTCACATTTGACTTGGATATCTACTTTGAAGACTATATATGACGCGAAGACCATAGGAACTTATGCCTATGAGTTCTTACCAGTTTATCTCTTGTAAAAATATAAATGACTTGGCGCATCATTATGCAATCACGCCGAATTAATTGGAAGTCGTGAAAAGGCGGTTGATTGATCGAGAGAATATCTCAATCAACTTTTTTAGGTGAAAGATTTTAGGAGATTGATTTGAATTCTAATTCAAGTCATCACTCAATTCCTATAAAAGCTATAAGGAAAAATGTCGCAGTGTGTTCTTCAATCATCCCAAGGCGCTCCAATAACCCCGAAGCATTACTGTATCAATCATTGAGTGTGTGAGGTCTACTCTATAGCCTACACCTCTAAGTACCATTGAGCTATGTTTATCATGCCAGTGGGAATGTACATTTACATGATCTAATACAAATACTTACATTCATTTACTCTGTGATTCTCTGAGTCATCATCTTCAAGTCTGTCAACCCTGAAGAAGTATATCTCAGGATTTACTGAACCAAATCAAGTGATTCAAAGCTTGAAGGATTCAGTTCTAAGCATATCACAAACATGCAAAGTTTGAAGCAACTTGATTCAGTCAATTTCAAGAAATTACAGCCAAAGTGTTCACTGTTGCAATTCTTACGGTAAACTAGTATTTTTTCCGGTAGAAGAACGAAGTAGATCTTGCAGAGTAATGCAAAGTATCTTATAAGAGATTGTTCATTCTATAGCTAGACATCTCTACTTTTAGTTGATCAATTTTTCCGGTGGAAACGATATCTATACACTGCACAAAGTCTAACCGAAAAGAGGCTGTCTGAACTAGAGAAGTTTTTTCTTAAACTTCAGAAAAAGTTCTGTTAGTTAAGAGAGTTCATGTGTCACTTCCTTACTTCATGTATGTTCACTTGAAGTAATTATAAATAAAATTATAGTTCATTCCAGTACAATTCCGGTACAATTACGGTAACAGTACAGTGATAGTCTGATGAAATTTCGGTCCAGTGAAATTTCGGTGAAAATTTTTTCAGAACTGTTAGAGCACTGTCTTATATTTTCCGCAAGGCTCAATCTTCATCACGCTATCAAGAAGTAGAAACAAAGAAAAAGATCAAAGAGGGCTGGTGCAAAGCAGGATTAGCAGTACCAACTCAATCTTCTGAGTGCATCCAACCATCACTCCCTACAGTGGTATCAGAGCAAATAAGGTAATCATGGGTGATGGTTTCCCTTCCTTCATTGACAAATTGGACAGAAACAATTATCTGGCTTGGTCATTGAGAATGAAGACCTATCTACAAGGAAGGAGCTTATTTGGATACATATCAGGAGATGAGGAATTGCCCTCATTCAAAACTAGAGGACTACCCACAAAGGATGAACATGAGAGACTCAACCAATGGTGTGCAAAAGATGCTTTGGCAAGGTCTTACCTTCTTAACTCTATATCTGACTTTCTTTTACCGCATGTAAGGAATTGTAAGACTTCCCAAGAGACTTGGGAAATCTTGTCAAATTATTTTTCTTCCAACACAAGGGCCAGGAAGAATCAACTATGGATTGAATTCACAACTCTCAGGAAGCAATCAAAACAATGTGTTTCAGATTTTGTCACCAAAGTCAAAGACATTGCAGATCAACTGGCAAGTGTTGGAGAAGAGATTGAAGAAGAGCAAATAGTCAGACAAGTGATCAATGGACTCAAAGCAGATGACAAGTGGGAGAGCTTTACCACTGCAATGGACTTGTACATGGACATCCAAGCACCTGATCTAACAACTCTGATTGGACAACTCTTCACACATGAAGCAAAGCTTACAAAGAATGGAGAGCAATCAAAAGGTAACAATCCCTCTGCCCTATATAGAGATAAGAAGTCTAAAGACAAGGGTAAAAGTAAGAAAGTTGATGAAGAAGGATCCACCTCCCAAGCAAACTATGCAGGGAGAGGTAGATCATCTAGAGGTAGGGGCAGAGGAAGTAAGTCAGGTAGAGGGAGATCCTACAATCAATCTCCATGCAATATTTGTGGATTGTCTAACCATACCACAGACGAGTGCTACAGAAATTATAAGAATCAGAGAGGAAGAGGTTACCTAAGAGGAGGATACTCTCAAGGCAAAGGCAGATTCAACCAATCTCAAGGCTACCATGGCTACAACAACAACTACAATCACAATAGCAACTATCAAGGTGGATACAGAAATAGGAAAGACTACAACAATTATGCAGAGGATCAAGATGATTCCTTGTTGATTATGAACATGACATCTAAATCAGGTATCAATGATGATCACTTATTCTATATTGATTCAGGTTGCTCTAATCATGTAGCTGGAAATGTTGCATTACTTTCTGATTTGGAAGAACCCACGGGCAAACATCAAGTGCAGACAGGTGATGACACTAAGCATTCAGTTATTAAAGTAGGCAATGTCAAAACAAGTGATGGTAATCAGAATTTATTAAGCAGAGTGTTGTATGTTCCAACAATCACCAAGAATCTGATGAGTGTAGGTCAGATTGTAGAAAAAGGTCTACAGGTCAGGTTCACTCAACATGGTGCATATGTGGAGGATCCAAGACATGGATTCAGAAGAATAGCCAAGGGAGAAAAATCAGGTAGGTTATTTACTTTTGAACTTGAAGACACCAAAAACATTGCTCTGTACAATTACAAGGATCAAACGCTATCGGAATTGGAAATTTGGCACAAGAGGTTAGGTCACATTGGAGAAAGGACCTTAAAGCAAATATGCAGGGATCAATGTGTGCTTGGGATACCTAATATATCCAAGCAACACATGATATACAAGTGTGGGGCTTGTCAATTCGGTAAGTCACACAGGTTGCCCTATACCAAGAAAGGTTTTATGCATAAAGATTATCTAGAATTAGTGCATACAGATGTTTGGGGACCTAGTAAGGAGCCATCCTTATCTGGATCAAGGTACTATGTGTCTTTCATTGATGACTATAGCAGGTGGACTGTCTTATACTACATGAAACATAAAGATGAAGTGTTTAATTGTTTCAAAAAGTATCTTGCACTGGTTGAAAACCAAACAGGAAGAAACTTGAAGAAGCTAAGGTCAGATGGAGGAGGAGAATATTTCTCAAATGAGTTTGAAGACTTCTTGCAGGAAAGAGGCATCAAGAGGGAGATTACTACAAGGTACTCACCTGAACAAAATGGGGTAGCTGAAAGGAGAAATAGACTCATTGTAGAGACAGCTAGGTCTATGCTAAATGAAAAGAAGTTGCCAAATTATCTTTGGGCAGAGAGTGTATCTACTGCCACATACTTAATCAACAGGTTGCCATCAAAGACACTTGATGGAATGACACCCTATGAGGCTTGGCATGGTAAGAGACCATCTCTAGATCATTGCAAAATCTTTGGGTGTGTTGCATATGTGCATATTCCCTCACAGATAAGGGGAAAGCTAGATCCTAAAGCTGAAAAATGTATTTTCATCGGTTATGACTTGAACCAGAAAGGGTACAGATTCTACAACCCTTCAAACAAAGGTTTCAAGGTAAGCAGAGATGTTATCTTTGATGAAAATGATTCATAGTATGAAAATGAGTGCAGGAAGGTTAGTCTACCTTATGATATAGAAGAAGACTTCCCAAAACCTACCAAGGAGAAACCAGTCGAGAAAGAAGACTCAAGTTCAGATGATGATGTTACAATAGATCTGGAGGAGTTCAAGGCTTGGAAATCCAAAGGGAAGATGAAGATGAAGCAACTAGAAGACAATCCAGAATCCTCAACTCAAGCTATGAGGAGATCTCAAAGAGAAAAGAAGAAACCTATTAGGTATGGGTATGATACTTCACTGGTAACTAAGCATTCTGTATATCTTGCAAAGGATCTATTAAGTGAAGAACCAGGTTCATTTGAAGAAGCAATCACTAAACCAGAATGGAAGGAAGCAATGGATGAAGAAATGCAGGCTCTCAAAGAGAGTGATACTTGGGACTTAGTACCCAAGAAGGACTCTATGAAAGTAATAGGATCCAGATGGATCTACAAACTAAAAAAGAACTCAGATGGTACAATAAACAGGTACAAAGCTAGGCTGGTAGCCAAGGGTTTTGCACAAACCCAAGGCATTGATTATGAGGAGACATTTTCTCATGTGGCCAAGATGCCAACTATCAGAGTTATGGTGAGTGTAGCTGCATCCAAGAATTGGAACATGTACCAATTGGATGTCAAGAATGCATTCTTGAATGGATGGATATCTGAAGAAGTCTACATGGCACAACCACCTGGCTATGAAGAACCCAATAAGGTAAATCATGTTTGTAAACTGAAGAAGGCTCTGTATGGTTTAAAGCAGGCACCTAGAGCATGGAATTACAGGTTGACAACATATCTCCAAGATCAAGGATTTGTGATGAGTAAAGCAGACACTTCTCTGTTCATAAAGAGGAGCAGTACAGAAGTAATATATTTATGCGTATATGTTGATGACATCATTATTACAGGAAATGATGTTCAGGGAATTAGACACATCAAAGGACAGATGATGAAGGAATTCAAGATCAATGATCTTGGATTATTGAAATACTTCCTAGGACTTGAATTGATCTACACAAATTCAGGTATCTATATTACTCAGAAGAAGTACATACAGGACATGGTCAAGAAGTTTAATTTGCAGGAAGCTAAAACCTCAAACATTCCTATGGAGGTCAACCACAAACTTAGTGCACATGAAGGAGAAGAACTCAAAGATATTACAGGTTACCAAAGTTTGATAGGTAGTCTAAATTATGCTATCTTAACCAGGATTGATATATCATATGGTGTTAGTGTGCTTAGCCAATTCATGCACAAACCAAGGGTACCTCACCTAGAAGCAGCAAAGAAGATTTTGAAGTATCTAAAGGGAACTCAGAACCATGGTTTGTACTTTCCTTATACATCAGACATTGATATTAAAGTGTATTCAGATGCAGATTGGGCAGGTTGCAAGGATGACAGGAGGAGTACATCTGGTTACATATGTTTTGCAGGTGATAAACCAATTTCTTGGTCATCCAAGAAACAACCCACAGTAGCTTTGTCATCTACTGAAGCAGAGTATAGAGGGCTAGCAAATGCCACTCAAGAAGCTATCTGGTTGAAGCTGTTGTATACAGAGTTAGGCCTATACACAAGGCCACCAATCATATTTGGTGATAACACAAGTTCTCTTCACCTTGCAGCTAATCCAATATATCATGCTAGAACTAAACACATAGAGGTTCACTACCACTATGTGAGAGAGAAGTTACTTAGCAGAGAAATTCAATTGTCATATGTGTCTACTGATATACAATGTGCAGATTTGCTTACTAAAGCTCTGGATGGAAGCAAGCTATGCAGATTTAAATCCATGATTGGATTGCAGGAAATAATTGAAGACTAGAGATGAAGACTTGAGCCAAAGTGTTTGGCTTGAGGGGGAGCTGTTGGTGCAACACAAGCCTTCACATTTGACTTGGATATCTACTTTGAAGACTATATATGACGCGAAGACCATAGGAACTTATGCCTATGAGTTCTTACCAGTTTATCTCTTGTAAAAATATAAATGACTTGGCGCATCATTATGCAATCACGCCGAATTAATTGGAAGTCGTGAAAAGGCGGTTGATTGATCGAGAGAATATCTCAATCAACTTTTTTAGGTGAAAGATTTTAGGAGATTGATTTGAATTCTAATTCAAGTCATCACTCAATTCCTATAAAAGCTATAAGGAAAAATGTCGCAGTGTGTTCTTCAATCATCCCAAGGCGCTCCAATAACCCCGAAGCATTACTGTATCAATCATTGAGTGTGTGAGGTCTACTCTATAGCCTACACCTCTAAGTACCATTGAGCTATGTTTATCATGCCAGTGGGAATGTACATTTACATGATCTAATACAAATACTTACATTCATTTACTCTATGATTCTCTGAGTCATCATCTTCAAGTCTGTCAACCCTGAAGAAGTATATCTCAGGATTTACTGAACCAAATCAAGTGATTCAAAGCTTGAAGGATTCAGTTCTAAGCATATCACAAACATGCAAAGTTTGAAGCAACTTGATTCAGTCAATTTCAAGAAATTACAGCCAAAGTGTTCACTGTTGCAATTCTTACGGTAAACTAGTATTTTTTCCGGTAGAAGAACGAAGTAGATCTTGCAGAGTAATGCAAAGTATCTTATAAGAGATTGCTCATTCTATAGCTAGACATCTCTACTTTTAGTTGATCAATTTTTCCGGTGGAAACGATATCTATACACTGCACAAAGTCTGACCGAAAAGAGGCTGTCTGAACTAGAGAAGTTTTTTCTTAAACTTCAGAAAAAGTTCTGTTAGTTAAGAGAGTTCATGTGTCACTTCCTTACTTCATGTATGTTCACTTGAAGTAATTATAAATAAAATTATAGTTCATTCCAGTACAATTCCGGTACAATTACGGTAACAGTACAGTGACAGTCTGATGAAATTTCGGTCCAGTGAAATTTCGGTGAAAATTTTTTCAGAACTGTTAGAGCACTGTCTTATATTTTCCGCAAGGCTCAATCTTCATCACGCTATCAAGAAGTAGAAACAAAGAAAAAGATCAAAGAGGGCTGGTGCAAAGCAGGATTAGTAGTACCAACTCAATCTTCTGAGTGCATCCAACCATCACTCCCTACACATACATCAACAAGTGGTATCAGAGCAGAAAGATTCTCGAGAGCAGAAGAGGACAAAGGTACGAGAAGTTTTGTAAAGTTTTCCATTAAAGTTTGAAAGGTGAAGCATTTGAAGACACAAGGCATCAAAAGATTACTTTCGAAGTATCCTCATACACAAAGAACTTCAAAAGGTATTATCCTTTATCCTTTAAGCTCACAGGTTGCAGCAGAAGGAAAGAACTATGGCAGATCATATCTCCATTGACAAACTGGACAGAGATAATTACCCCGCATGGGTAATGAGAATGGAAGCCTTACTTATGAGTAAGGATCTCATGGTATATGTAACAGGTGAAGAAGAGAAGCCAGTATTTGAAGATGAAAGCCGACCAAAGAAAGAAGAACTTGATGCTTTAAAGCATTGGCAGAAGAAGGATGCAAGTGCAAAAGCCTACATCTACAATACAATCTCAGATCATTTGCTACCACACATCAGAGGATTGGAATCATCTGAAGATATATGGAATGCATTGGAATATCATTTCCAAAGCACTACTAAAGCACGGTGTGGGAGCGTTTTCTGACGACTGGCGGATCAATTCAGTCGCCTCGCTAACGGCGCACGCAGGGTGACTATGCGGGACAGGTACAAATTTTAAGTTTTCCTAGGGCCCGTAAGGTGAAGCGTTCCTATAAAGTTCAACTGCGTCAAAATAAGAAGGTGGAATAATTTTTTCACTAACTATTTGATCTATTATGATTTCGTTTGTTTCTTCTTGGGAGTTCTCTACGTTTCTATCTACAGTTGGAGGAAAAGGTCCTTCACTAACACTAGGAGGAACAGTAGAAAGTATGGTTATAGCTGTCCGAGGATCGTGTAAAGTTTCTTTTACTATTACTTCTTTTATTAACTCTTCCTCTTCTAATGGTTTTGGGAATAACAGTTCAAAAGTTGATGAAGGAAGAGAAGAACTATCTGATGAACTTTCTTTACTTTCTAAAGGTTTTGGAAACAACAAATCAAAAGCTGATGAAGGTAAAAAAAGACTATATGAAGAACTTTCGTTAGACATAAAAAATGATGCTAAATTAATAACCAAATTCCTATACAAATTATAAGATGGTGTTTTTAAATGATAGTCTGAAATATAGCCTATACAAGCTAAAAAAAATTTCAAACTAAGGGTAATCTTTGCTTTTCAAACTTCAGGTCACATGTGAATCTCTAGATCGCCAATTGCTCTCAAGAGGGCAACAGGCCTTTAGTTCACTAAGAGTTGCAATTCTTCAGAAATCAAATCTGGAAAAAAAAAAACATCTGAAAATAAAACACATGACAGAGATTAGTATATCTTTATAGAAATTAACACTCATTTAACATTTTATTAAAGTAATTAATCTTTCTAAAAAAAAACATATATAATAAATACATTTCTTTATTAAAATATATACATTATAATTAAAAATTCAGTTACTTAATTATTTTAATATACATCAACATTCATTGATTATAAATAAATATGTATTTAACTAACATACATACATGCATAAATAATCATACATAAACATACATACATATGCAACATACATGCATTACCATAGATGAACATGCATACATGCACATGCATGAACATACATAAACTAACAAAGATGAACATGCATATATGCACATGCACTAACACACATATGCATAGACATACATATACATGCATTCATACATGACATGCATACAAACAAATGCATAAATGAACTTTCACTAATTTACTTATGCATACCATACACTTACTAACTTATACTTGCATGAACATACATTAACACATACTAACATATATATCCATAAACATACATTAACACATACTAACATATATATCCATAAACATATATGATATGCACACATACATGCATGAACTAACATGGATTTAAACACTAACTATCATGGGTTTAAATGCTAAACTAACATGGGTTTAAATTCTAAACTAACATGAGTTCAAATCCTAATATCTAATATGCACTAATTTGATACTTGGGTAAAAGAACTTAGGTGTCTATCAAGTTGAAGAAGCTTGGAATAAGGGTAGAGTAAGAAATGTATAGGCTAAGAATGGATATGATAGAGAAATTGGATGGAATAATGAGTTCTTTGGGAAAGAATAAGCTAAGTTTCTTCTTCTTCATGCTAACCTGTGAGCACACAAAAAAAAAACTTTAGGCTATCAAATATATATTTAGCAATCAACCTAATTAGTTAAACACACACATAAATAGATACATAATCATATATACTTATAATAAAACATAATTAAGTCACATGCACACACATACACATATATAGAAAACATAAACATATATTTAAACATATACATAAATAAATACATATACATGAATAAATACACACATATATATAAATAAATACATATATGTTCATACACATACAGACATATTTATATTTAAATAAATACATATATTCTTATATAAATATTCATGCATACACATACTTAAATACATACATAGAAATCATGTATATATATATATCTAAATATTTTACTTTATATTTTCTTTTTAGTAGTTATGTAATAAATATGCTAATATAACATAAATAATCTTAAAATCATAATTAATTAATATAAGTAATATATATATATATATATCTATATATATATATATATAATATAAATAAAGTAAGAACAGAAAAAGAAGAAATAAAAAACAATCTCATTTACTCACTCTCTTTCTCTCTCTCTCTGACTCTGTACCTTTCTCTCTCTCTCTTTCTCTCACTCTCTCTCTCTCTCTCTCTCTCTCTCTCTACTGCGCCGGCGGACTGCGCCGTCGGCTGCAGAGAGAGGGAGAGGGAGGGGAAGAATAAGAATAAAAAAAGAAAAAAAAGAATAGTAAATAAATAAAAATAAATAAAATAAAATTAAAAAAAAAAAACTCTTTCTTAACTCTCTCTCTCACTTAATGTACCTTTCTCTCTCTCTCTCTTTCTCTCTCTGCTGCGCACGCAGCTCTGCTGCGCCGCCGGCAGAGGAGAAAGGGAGGAGAGGGAATAAAAAAACAAAAAGAGTTTAAATATATATATTAAAGAAGAGGAATTTAAATAAATAGAGAAAAGGACAGTAATGAACAAAGGAAAAAGAATGAGAAATAAATAAGAGAAAAATGGACGACGCCTCACTCTCTGCAATTTCAGAAGAAGAGAAGGAAAAAATTTGTTTTTCAAAAAAACTGAAGGACAAGAGAGATGGTCTTCTCTCTCTCCTCCTGTCAGAGAGCTTACATAGAACTAAGTGCAAATGCCTATAGTCTAGAGCATAGCAATTACCTGAAAATAAAACACATGAACTTGTGAGCACGTACTCCCCTCTTTATATAGATGTGAGTAGCCCACCATAGCCTACATTTCTCTTTAGTGAACTCAACCAACTTACCAAAATTGACTCAACATCACTCCAACAACACTCAACAAGAAAAAAGGCGTGGGATTTTTCTCATTTAATTTTTCCCTATTTTCCAACCAACCATTTAATATTCTATGGACCATATACTTTAGAATTTAAATAACCTTTCACTTCTCCTTTTTTATTTAATTGAATACTAAACTTTAGAATAAATACTATACCTTAGACTAAATTTAATTTAACCCATTTTAATTATTACCTTAGGCTTAGCAGAATTAAATAATTAATATATTTATCTAATATTTTAATAAGGTTCCTTAAAATATAATTAACCTATTTAATAATTTATTTATAAACTACAATTCACTTATTTAGTCATTTAACCTTAGGTTTACCCTACAACTAACTTTAAACCACATCAATTAACTGTAACTAACCCATAAACCTATTCTCTAACCTTCCATAACCCTCTAGGATGAATAATTAACCCATAATTAATCTTAAAACTTAACTAGAACCCTATAATTTATGCTCAAAACATTCATTTAATCCTTGCAATTTAGCTAGAACATACATTTAACCCATAATTACACTTGTAATTTAGCTAGAACATGCTCAAAACCTATATTTAACCCTTAATTATCTTTATAAAACTCAGTTTACCCCTTAACTAACCCTTGATTTAACATCTATACCCTTAAATAAACTGAAATAAATACTTCCCATTTTGATTTTGGTCAGCAAACTTCTTTTCCTGCAAATTTAAAGTCAAATATTAGTCAAAATTTCATAAATTAACCAAACTAATAACAATCATTTAATCTTTTAATTTTTGTAATATTTTAAGAGTAACAAATTCTCTCCGACATCCGCCCCCACTAAACCTGCACATCGTCCCGATGGGCCAACCTGCAGATTCAGAGAAGGCAATATCAAATTCTTTTTGAAAATTATTCATGACTCAAATGCAAATAGTTAATAAAAAATGCTTCTATCATTAGCACATCTTCTGATAGCAAAGAAAAATTTATAAAATTATGAAAGCTTGAATTTCAACCTTTTCGTTCAATGCATGAGTTGGAAAACAGGTTTTAGAAAGAAACTATAGAAGTCATTCAAATAGTGTTCGTACTAACTCTTCTATTAACTCTGTTCATAAGTAAAGCATATGTTATATAAGCCTTCTATCCTCATCTCCTAGCCACTTGCCATTAAGATACAAAAACTAATTCCCCTCTAGCATACATCCGCCTTATATAGCCCGCTTTTTAATTCAGAAGTGATTTCAAGACCACAACTGATTCATTGAAACGATTTGAGTTTTCTTTCATCTCTTTTTTCATCATAATTTTTCATTTTGTCATTTTTTTTTTTTCTTTTTTCATATGCAGCAACCATTAATGTACTGCTTTCAATTTTTCTTCGCAACTTTTTTAATGAAGGGGAAAGGCTTAACCCCTAATCAGAGCAAAGGATCTAGAGGTAAGCTAAAAGCGGAACTAGGATCTCTTTAGCAAAATGGGTCAGATGCAAGGAAGCTTACCTATATAAAACAAGTTTACTCCTACTAGGAGTTGCAAGTTAAGGGTTCCTTCAACTATTCATCTGACGGCCATAGATCTCTAATCCCTATCTTCTCTTCAAACACATTCCTACTTCAGTGTAAATTCTACTTTCATAATTTTAAGAATTTTCTCAACTTATCTGAAGACTGTACATATTCTATCATGAAATGCATGAACTTTCATAATAAATTGAAACATAAATCAGGTTTAGAACTTTTTCACCTGATCTATATTGACTCCATCTTCAGCTCTCTTTAAGTTCATCAAAACTTTTGGCAAAAAATCTTCAATTACTTTGATCAATTCATCTTCAGACCCTGTAAGCACTCATAAAGTAGAAGCTACAAAACAAGTAATCTTCATTATCATTTATCTTGCAAATATAAATTCATATATTTTATCAGATTCATCCTCATCATGTCACAAATTTCATCATAAGAAATTCATACTAGTAATAATTGTTATAAATAATGCATTCTTAATTTTACAATAGGTTTTTCAACATATATATATATATATATATATATATATATATTTTTTTTTTTTTTTTTTAGGAAAAATCATAATGTTCATAGTATTTTTAACTTGTATCTTTAAAAATTCATATCTGGATTATGAAAATTCCTCTTCCTCATCATATGGAAAGTCAATATAATCATCATCATATTGTATCATATTTTCATGTTCTTCATATTTTTCATGATCATATTTATATCATGTATGTTTCTTTCTTTTAAAAGTATACCATCATAATTGTTGTAAACAAAAAATCATTTTGTTCAAAATATTCATCATTTCATTATAATAATGTTTTTCATAATTGTTCATCATAATAGATTTCTTTTTATTTGTGAAAGAAAGAAAATCATAAGCATAATGTAAAACTTCATCATAAGCTAGCTTTTCCAAGCATAAAACTTCATAAAACAAAACAATTTAGATATATGTTTTACAACTTTAGGAAAACAGGCATATATGCTATAAGAAATATAAAAAAAATTTGAAAAGTTTTATCTTCATTAAACAATTACATCACAATAAGACTATTCTCTTAAATTATTCTCCTTTTTCTTAACTTTAGATGCGTTTTTGGTATTATTTTCAATCTTCCATATGGCTTGTTGTATCCATTTTTCCATATGCATATCATGTTCTATTTGAATTTGAAGATTTTCATCTTTAGATGTTTGTACTCTTCTTTTATCATTTTTATTTTGGTCACATTTATTGTCATTTTCTATGACTTTAGGTTCTGTTTTGACCTCATGTATGTCTTTGTTTCCATCAATTGATTGTTCATTTTTATCATCTTTTATCCTTACATCTTCTTCTTTCATAATCTTTTCCAATGTATCTTGATCTTTAGATGTAGTTTGAATATCAATGTTACTCATAGATTTAGGTTTAAGAAGGTTTTGATCCTTGTTCAAGCATTCACTTTTAGTCACAATCTTGGTGTTTATAAACTTTGATTGACATACATTGCTTTCTTCATCATGACTCTTTGGTTTCCATTGTATTTGAAGTTTGGTTTTAGGACTGAATTTTGTTTCGTTAAAGTAGTCTATCATCCCTCCTCGACCTAAATTTAAACGCAAAGGTAGTTGTGTTTGATAATCACAAATCTTAAGGTCATGTGTAATGACTAAGTGATTTTGACATGCATTATTATAAGCAACACAATCCTCGTACATATGACCTAGTTGGTCACACCAAAAACATCTTAAGGGATATACTTTCCTATTCATAGCCCTATAGGTGGATCTCCTATACTCATTCTTATGGAATTCATTAGACAACTTTGGACATAAACTTTTTTCATGTTTGCACTTGCATTTAGGTAGATCATTGACTTGTTTGGTCAAATCATCTATTTGGATCTTTAATTTTTTAACAATTTCTTGTAAAATCCCACTCATCACACTATTTGAATTTGAAAACTCACTTAACTTGTCAATTAACAGAAATACTTCTTTAAATTGTGCTTGATTTGATGAGTTTAGCTTATCCTCTAAATCTTTGACTTGTGTTTCAAGTCCCAAATTTGCATTCTTAATTAAACCCTCCATAGAAGAGTTCTTTTTATGTGTATTTAAATTATCTACTTTCTTTTTACCCATTGATTTTTGAAAACAAAGAAGAATTAGAGGATAGATCAATACCTGCAATCTGAATCGAAGAAGAGGCTCAAAAGTGTGACTGTGAAAATTTATACAATTTTTAATATGATCAAAATCTAATACATCAATTGCTAATGGATGAATGTGCAAACGTTCTTCTTTAAAATGTTGATGGTAAGGGTATAGAGATGAAGTTTACTACTTGCCGATTCCCGTGGAGGCGCTCAGAGCATAAGCTCAGCCCTCAACAGCCAGGGAATTACAAGGTTTATACTTTCTGCCACTGCAAGACAATCACCTCAAGCCGCTGCAACCACGTAGCCTAACCAAGCCGATGCATATGCAAGAAGAGAAGAACTGTTTATACCTGTCCTGCTGTGCCATTGTTTCACGTCAGGTTCAAAGTGTGGGAGCGTTTTCTGACGACTGGCGGATCAATTCAGTCGCCTCGCTAACGGCGCACGCAGGGTGACTATGCGGGACAGGTACAAATTTTAAGTTTTCCTAGGGCCCGTAAGGTGAAGCGTTCCTATAAAGTTCAACTGCGTCAAAATAAGAAGGTGGAATAATTTTTTCACTAACTATTTGATCTATTATGATTTCGTTTGTTTCTTCTTGGGAGTTCTCTACGTTTCTATCTACAGTTGGAGGAAAAGGTCCTTCACTAACACTAGGAGGAACAGTAGAAAGTATGGTTATAGCTGTCCGAGGATCGTGTAAAGTTTCTTTTACTATTACTTCTTTTATTAACTCTTCCTCTTCTAATGGTTTTGGGAATAACAGTTCAAAAGTTGATGAAGGAAGAGAAGAACTATCTGATGAACTTTCTTTACTTTCTAAAGGTTTTGGAAACAACAAATCAAAAGCTGATGAAGGTAAAAAAAGACTATATGAAGAACTTTCGTTAGACATAAAAAATGATGCTAAATTAATAACCAAATTCCTATACAAATTATAAGATGGTGTTTTTAAATGATAGTCTGAAATATAGCCTATACAAGCTAAAAAAAATTTCAAACTAAGGGTAATCTTTGCTTTTCAAACTTCAGGTCACATGTGAATCTCTAGATCGCCAATTGCTCTCAAGAGGGCAACAGGCCTTTAGTTCACTAAGAGTTGCAATTCTTCAGAAATCAAATCTGGAAAAAAAAAAACATCTGAAAATAAAACACATGACAGAGATTAGTATATCTTTATAGAAATTAACACTCATTTAACATTTTATTAAAGTAATTAATCTTTCTAAAAAAAAACATATATAATAAATACATTTCTTTATTAAAATATATACATTATAATTAAAAATTCAGTTACTTAATTATTTTAATATACATCAACATTCATTGATTATAAATAAATATGTATTTAACTAACATACATACATGCATAAATAATCATACATAAACATACATACATATGCAACATACATGCATTACCATAGATGAACATGCATACATGCACATGCATGAACATACATAAACTAACAAAGATGAACATGCATATATGCACATGCACTAACACACATATGCATAGACATACATATACATGCATTCATACATGACATGCATACAAACAAATGCATAAATGAACTTTCACTAATTTACTTATGCATACCATACACTTACTAACTTATACTTGCATGAACATACATTAACACATACTAACATATATATCCATAAACATACATTAACACATACTAACATATATATCCATAAACATATATGGTATGCACACATACATGCATGAACTAACATGGATTTAAACACTAACTATCATGGGTTTAAATGCTAAACTAACATGGGTTTAAATTCTAAACTAACATGAGTTCAAATCCTAATATCTAATATGCACTAATTTGATACTTGGGTAAAAGAACTTAGGTGTCTATCAAGTTGAAGAAGCTTGGAATAAGGGTAGAGTAAGAAATGTATAGGCTAAGAATGGATATGATAGAGAAATTGGATGGAATAATGAGTTCTTTGGGAAAGAATAAGCTAAGTTTCTTCTTCTTCATGCTAACCTGTGAGCACACAAAAAAAAAACTTTAGGCTATCAAATATATATTTAGCAATCAACCTAATTAGTTAAACACACACATAAATAGATACATAATCATATATACTTATAATAAAACATAATTAAGTCACATGCACACACATACACATATATAGAAAACATAAACATATATTTAAACATATACATAAATAAATACATATACATGAATAAATACACACATATATATAAATAAATACATATATGTTCATACACATACAGACATATTTATATTTAAATAAATACATATATTCTTATATAAATATTCATGCATACACATACTTAAATACATACATAGAAATCATGTATATATATATATCTAAATATTTTACTTTATATTTTCTTTTTAGTAGTTATGTAATAAATATGCTAATATAACATAAATAATCTTAAAATCATAATTAATTAATATAAGTAATATATATATATATATATCTATATATATATATATATAATATAAATAAAGTAAGAACAGAAAAAGAAGAAATAAAAAACAATCTCATTTACTCACTCTCTTTCTCTCTCTCTCTGACTCTGTACCTTTCTCTCTCTCTCTTTCTCTCACTCTCTCTCTCTCTCTCTCTCTCTCTCTCTCTCTACTGCGCCGGCGGACTGCGCCGTCGGCTGCAGAGAGAGGGAGAGGGAGGGGAAGAATAAGAATAAAAAAAGAAAAAAAAGAATAGTAAATAAATAAAAATAAATAAAATAAAATTAAAAAAAAAAAACTCTTTCTTAACTCTCTCTCTCACTTAATGTACCTTTCTCTCTCTCTCTCTTTCTCTCTCTGCTGCGCACGCAGCTCTGCTGCGCCGCCGGCAGAGGAGAAAGGGAGGAGAGGGAATAAAAAAACAAAAAGAGTTTAAATATATATATTAAAGAAGAGGAATTTAAATAAATAGAGAAAAGGACAGTAATGAACAAAGGAAAAAGAATGAGAAATAAATAAGAGAAAAATGGACGACGCCTCACTCTCTGCAATTTCAGAAGAAGAGAAGGAAAAAATTTGTTTTTCAAAAAAACTGAAGGACAAGAGAGATGGTCTTCTCTCTCTCCTCCTGTCAGAGAGCTTACATAGAACTAAGTGCAAATGCCTATAGTCTAGAGCATAGCAATTACCTGAAAATAAAACACATGAACTTGTGAGCACGTACTCCCCTCTTTATATAGATGTGAGTAGCCCACCATAGCCTACATTTCTCTTTAGTGAACTCAACCAACTTACCAAAATTGACTCAACATCACTCCAACAACACTCAACAAGAAAAAAGGCGTGGGATTTTTCTCATTTAATTTTTCCCTATTTTCCAACCAACCATTTAATATTCTATGGACCATATACTTTAGAATTTAAATAACCTTTCACTTCTCCTTTTTTATTTAATTGAATACTAAACTTTAGAATAAATACTATACCTTAGACTAAATTTAATTTAACCCATTTTAATTATTACCTTAGGCTTAGCAGAATTAAATAATTAATATATTTATCTAATATTTTAATAAGGTTCCTTAAAATATAATTAACCTATTTAATAATTTATTTATAAACTACAATTCACTTATTTAGTCATTTAACCTTAGGTTTACCCTACAACTAACTTTAAACCACATCAATTAACTGTAACTAACCCATAAACCTATTCTCTAACCTTCCATAACCCTCTAGGATGAATAATTAACCCATAATTAATCTTAAAACTTAACTAGAACCCTATAATTTATGCTCAAAACATTCATTTAATCCTTGCAATTTAGCTAGAACATACATTTAACCCATAATTACACTTGTAATTTAGCTAGAACATGCTCAAAACCTATATTTAACCCTTAATTATCTTTATAAAACTCAGTTTACCCCTTAACTAACCCTTGATTTAACATCTATACCCTTAAATAAACTGAAATAAATACTTCCCATTTTGATTTTGGTCAGCAAACTTCTTTTCCTGCAAATTTAAAGTCAAATATTAGTCAAAATTTCATAAATTAACCAAACTAATAACAATCATTTAATCTTTTAATTTTTGTAATATTTTAAGAGTAACAAATTCTCTCCGACAACGGAAAGCAAGTCTATGGTCAGAGTTTACAACATTCAAGAAGAAGCCAAGTCAAAGTATTAGTGATTATGTCACTAAGATGAAGGATCTAGCAGATAGTCTTGGATCCATAGATGAAGATGTTGAAGATCACAGATTGATTGCTCAACTACTTGCAGGTTTGAGAGGAGATGAAAGGTGGAAACCTTTTGTCTTATCAACAGCACTTTCATTAAATCATTATGTTCCAGATTTGAACCAGTTGCTTGGTTTGATGCTCACATATGAGCAAGACTTGAAAGGAGATGGAGATAAAGGACAAAGTTCTGCAATGTACATGAAGAACAAGAAGAAAGGAGATAAAGGTAAAGCAAAGGATGAAGAGGAGTCTAGTTCTCAAGCTTATTATGCAAGAGGTAAAGGCACTGGCAGAGGAAGAGCAAGAGGTTTTGGAAGAGGAAGAGGTAATCAAAATAACAACAAAAAGGCTTGTTGGATCTGTGGATTGAGTAATCATTTGGCTCATGACTGTTGGCACAACCAACAAGGATCAAACCAGAATCAAAACAACAATAGCAGAGGCCGAGGTGGAAGATATCAAAGTAATTTTCAAAGAGGTAGACAAAGTCAAAGAGGAGGCTATGGTAGAGGTGGAGGAAGAAGTTGGGGACAAAATCAATCCTACAACACCACCTACTACAACTATGCAAATGACACACAGAATGAAAGTCATACATCATTGATGATGAATTCAATCAGCACATCAGATAAAGAAGATCTAAAGGTATTTTACATTGACTCTGGATGTTCTAATCATTTGTCAGGAAACATAGAATTGATGTCAGATTTGGAAAAAGGCATTTCTAGTCACACAGTTCAAACTGGTGATAATACAAGACATAGTGTACATTCAATTGGAAAAGTGAAATGCAAGAGTGGAGCAGATTTGCTAACCAATGTTTTGTATGTTCCTACAATACCTAAAAACTTGATTAGTGTGGGACAGATAGTTGAAAAAGGTTTTCAAGTCAGGTTTACAAATGGAGTATTTGTGGAAGATCTAGAGAATGGATATAATCAGATTGTCTCTGGTAAGAAAGAAGGTAGACTCTTTACTTTAAGAGTGCAAGGGAACATTGGTCAAGCTTTGCTCACACATGGTGAAGCAGTGATTACAGAACTTGATCTCTGGCATAAGAGATTAGGTCATTTCAATGAAAGAGGAATTAAAGCTATGGTTGCTAATCAGTCTGTACTAGGATTACCAAATGTGCAAAGTCAACATATGGTTTATAAATGTGAAGCATGTCAAATGGGTAAAGCACACAGGTTACCATTTCAAAAGAAAGGATTCAAACATGATGGAGTACTTGAGCTCATTCATACAGATGTATGGGGACCAACAAAAGAAGGATCTATCAGTGGCTCAAGGTATTATGTTCTTTTCATTGATGATGCTACAAGATGGATAACATTATATGTTTTGAAGGAAAGATCAGAAGTGTTTGGAGCTTTCAAGCATTTTCATGCATATGCAGAGAGAGTCACAGGTCAAAAGCTTAAGAGACTGAGGTCTGATGGAGGGGGAGAATACTTCTCCCAAGAGTTCAATGATTATCTTTGGAATGCAGGTATTAAGAGAGAAATAACCTGTAGGTATACACCACAACAAAATGGTGTAGCAGAAAGAAGGAACAAGACTTTGGTTGAGTTTGCTAGAGCTATGCTAAAGGAGAAGAATTGTCCAAATTATCTTTGGGCTGAGGCTGTAAATACAGCTACATATCTTGTGAATAGATTACCATGTGCAGCTCTGAATGGAATGACTCCATATGAAGCTTGGTGGGGTAAGAAACCAACACTAGATCATTGTAGAGTGTTTGGATCAATTGCATATGCTTATGTGCCATCACAACTTAGGCATAAACTTGAACCAAAGGCAGAAAAATATGTGTTCATTGGTTATGATGAAAAGCAGATGGGTTACAGATTGTGGAATCCTCTAACCAAACAATTTATTTTTTCTAGAGATGTTACATTTGATGAACAGAAAAGTTGGTATGCAGATCAAAGTCATACAGCTGAAGAATTTGAAGAAGAGGTAAGAAGATGTGAGAAAGGAAAATCAATTGTGCAGGTGAATAGAGATGAAGACTATATGCAAGCAAGTACATCCAGAAGTGGATTAACAAGAATGAATGAAGAAGCTCCTATATTTGATGAAGAGGTGTATCCAGAAACTTATGAAGAATGTGAACCAAGAAGGTCAAGCAGGACTAGAAGACAACCAGAAAGGTATTCTTATGATACTTCTTACATAACTCAGAAGAACTATGCATATATGGTCAAAGATGATGAAGAACCTCAGAACTATGATGAAGCTAAAGGTAAAAAGCAATGGGAAGAAGCAATGAAGGAAGAGTTCAATGCACTGGAGGAGAACAAGACATGGGAACTTGTTCCTAAACCAAATGGTAAGAAAGTAATTGGAAATAAATGGGTTTATAAAGTGAAGAAGCTTGCAGATGGAAGTATAGCCAGATACAAAGCTAGATTGGTGGTGAAAGGCTATGCCCAGACCTATGGCATAGATTATGATGAGACATTCAGTCCTGTAGCTAAGATGTCAACTATAAGGACAATCATTGCTATTGCAGCTTCAAAAGGATGGACTCTAAGTCAATTGGATATAAAGAATGCATTCTTGAATGGATACATATCAGATGAGGTATACATGGAACAACCTCAAGGGTTTATAGATTCCAGGTATCCAAATTTTGTTTGCAGGTTGAGAAGAGCATTGTATGGATTGAAGCAAGCTCCAAGAGCTTGGAACTATAGACTGGTGAAGTATCTCAATGATCTTGGATATCAAGGTTCAAAAGCAGATTCAAGTCTACTTATCAAAAGAACAGAGGAAGGTACAATCTACATTTGTATTTATGTAGATGACATTATAATCACAGGTACTTCAGACGAAGGAATCAAGGAGGTAAAGAGATTACTTGAGAAAGAGTTCAAGATCAGTGACCTAGGAAAGTTGTCATACTTTCTTGGAATGGAAGTTACTTATACAGATCATGGCATATATGTGTCACAAGAAAGGTATCTTCTGAACTTGTTGAAGAAGTTTGATATGGAAAATTGCAGAGAAGCTTCAACTCCACTTGAAGTTAATCACAAGCTCAGTAAATATGATGGTGCAGACTACAAAGATATGAGGAAGTATCAATCTCTTGTGGGTAGTTTGATTTATGCTACACTAACAAGACCTGATCTTAGTTATGCAGTGGGAGTTTTGTCACAATTCATGCATTGTCCAAAGGACCCACATTGGATTGCAGGTCAAAGAGTTCTCAGATATATCAAAGGAACTATAAAGGAAGGATTATATTATCCTTTTACATCAGATTTGAAGTTGAGAGCCTATAGTGATTCAGATTGGGCAGGTAATCAAGATGACAGAAGATCAACTCATGGTTACATGATATATATTGGTGATAAGCTTGTAAGTTGGTGTTCAAAGAAACAACATACAGTAGCATTATCATCAACTGAAGCAGAGTACAAAGGACTTGTGGAAGCAGCTAAGGAAGTCATATGGATGTAGACATTGTTCAAGAGCTTAGGCATTGATCAAGGTACACCTACAATATATGGAGATAATATGAGTTCACTTTATCTTGCAGCAAATCCAGTATTTCATGCAAGAACAAAGCACATAGAGATACAGTATCATTTTCTCAGAGAAAAGGTAATGGAGAAAGAGATTGAAGTGGAATACATTTCTACTAAAGATCAGTTAGCAGACATAATGACAAAGAGCTTGGATGGTGTGAAGACCAGTAGATTCAAAAGCATGGCAGGAGTAAAAGAAAAGAAGATGATATGAAGAAACAGGGAATGTCAATTAGTGATTGAGGGGGAGCTGTTGGAGAAACACTCACTAATTGGACATATATTTGAAGTTCAAATCTTAGGAAGAAAACCCCATGCCTATGTGAAGGGACAAATTCACAAGTGTATCATACTTGTAAAGTTAGTTCACTTTAGTTCTAGAAGTTTTTTAAAAATCACGGGAATGAGAAAATGTGTGATGAGTTACAAAGATCAAGTTTTCCAAGCAACTCGATGCCTGGCATCGAATCTCTGTTGATAAGTCATAATTTCTTTTATATTTTTCATTCAGTACTGAAGTGTTTGAAAAACATGATGTTGTTGGAGCAACTCGATGCCTGGCATCGAATTCCAGTTGATAAGTCATATTCTAAGTGTGCATGAAATCACCTCTAGTTTTGGTGTCCAAAAGATCAAGACTTTATGCGGGAAGTCGATGCCCGGCATCGAATCCCTGCTGAAAAGTGGCCAAAAACACTCCAAGTCGATGCCCGGCATCGAATTCTCGTTGCAAGTCGATGCTAGGCATCGAATTCTAATTTTAAACAGGCGCTCTTACTAAAACAGGCAAGTTTTCCAGTTTTGGAAGGTCATATAGGGTCATCTTGTGAGGGCCATAACTTGAGTTCTAGAGCTCCGTTTGATGCATATCATAGCTTGTTGGAAAGCTCTACTCTTCTAGTTTCAGCCTATAAAGTTTCATGGAGAAAGCATACTGGAGCTAGGAGTAATTAGCAAAATACTGAAGGTATGTCATTTCGGTGACTAGGAATTTCTGTAGAAGCAAAGTTCTCACTTTAAGCTATCATTTCTCAAAGTTTGGAGTGGCAATGAGTTAATGGTGACCTTCTAGTGTCACATTAATTCATTTCTTGTGGTGTTTCATACATCAACAAGAAAGAAAGAAAGATAGATAGATAGATAGATAGATAGATAGATAGATAGATAGATTGATAGATAGATAGATAGATAGATAGATAGATAGATAGATAGATAGATAGATAGATAGATAGATAGATAGATAGATAGATAGATAGATAGATAGATAGATGGATGGATGTATATATATATATATATATATATATATATATATATATATATATATATATATATATATATATATATATATATATATATATATGGATAGATATATAGATAGATACTTAGGTAGATAAAAAGATAGATCGATAGATAGATAGATAGATAGATAGATAGATAGAGAGATAGATAGAAAGTTAGGTAGATAGATAGTTAGACAGAAAGATAGATAGATAGATAGATAGATAGATAGATAGATAGATAGATAGATAGATAGATAGATAGATAGATAGATAGATAGATACATAGATAGATAGATATATCTAAAGATAGATAGATAGATTGATAGATAGATAGATATATAGATAGATAGATAGATAGATAGATAGATAGATAGATAGATAGATAGATAGATAGATTGATTGATAGATAGATAGATAGATAGATAGATAGATAGATTGATTGATAGATAGATAGGTAGATAGATAGATAGATAGATAGATAGATAGATAGATAGATCGAGAGATAGATCGATAGATAGTAAGATAGATAGATAGATAGATAGATAGATAGATAGATAGATAGATAGATAGATAGATAGATAGATAGATAGATAGATAGATAGATAGATAGATAGATAGATAGATAGATAGATAGATAGATAGATAGATAGATAGATAGATAGATAGATAGATAGATAGATAGATAGATAGATAGAGAGATAGATAGTAAGTTAGATAGATAGATAGATAGATAGACAGACAGATAGATAGAAAGATAGATAGATAGATAGATAGATAGATAGATAGATAGATAGATAGATAGATAGATAGATAGATAGATAGATAGATAGATAGATAGATAGATAGATAGATAGATAGATGATGGAGAGTGTTAATCTCCAAAAGACCAACCTACTCTTGAATTTAGAACACCTCTATATCAAGAGTAAGTCAAAACCTTCACTTAATTAGAGGTCCAATCTTCAAATTATCAAATCTGAGAAAATATGTGAAGAAGATGAAACACAGAAAAGTCTGCTGCAGAATTTCTTCACATTGACTTATCAAACGTGTAAAGTTTTTGATGAAACTTTGTACATATCTTCTCCTAAAGATTGCGCATCACCTCCAAGTTGAATTACTTCAAAAGCTTTAGTATAACTTGAGAAATTGACTTCACAAGTTACCTATGTCTGAATCTGCACTTCTGAGAAGTCGATTTAGACACCTCTAACTTCTTAACTTTGGTTCTCACAATATCTAACCCGTTTTGCTAAATGCTTTTAGCCACGAGTAGATCACCTTCCAACTTAAAGATTAAGTGCTTACTTGCACAAAACTTTAAACTATGGAGTGAGCACTGACCAAAAGATTAAACTCGAAATTTGCGCCTGTTTCAGAGAACTGTAGACACTCATCACATATGAATGTTCCTACTAACAATTCTCCTAGCCTGTTTACAATTAGACTCTGAAAATCAGGTCACAGGCTCATTAACTAACAACTTAGATATCCTCAAAAGGATTTCACAATTGATCAAACACAGAAGGAGCAGACACGAAAAGATCGGGCGCAATATTTCTTCATTAACTCAGAAAATTACAACTGAGTGATGAGAGCTAACTCAACTAACTTTACTCTATCTCTTGACTTCTAACTTCCTCAATCTTGGCTTCTACATATGCTCTCATACATGCCCCGACTTTTCTCAAAGTATTTATAGATAATTTGTACAAGATTCTTACTCAAACAAAGATCTGAGTCACCTATAACTATACTAATGTACATATGTGTACACTTCTCTTATCCTCTGAATATGTCTTTCTTCCAAGCTTCAATGGTTGATCCTTCCTTCACTCTTTAACTTTCCAAGCCTTCAATTGGTGATTGGTCTGCACCAACAGCTCCCCCTCAATCATCAATTGAGGTCTTCACTATCTTCTTTATACCTGCCATGTCTTTGAACCTTTGTAACTTTGGTCCATCCAAGCCTTTTGTAAGCATATCAGCTATCTGATCTTTTGTTGAAGTATGAACTACTTCAATCTCTTTATCCATCACTTTCTCTCTTAGAAAGTGATACTGAATCTCAATGTGTTTGGTCCTGGCATGAAAAACAGGATTAGCAGCTAAGTATAATGAACTCATGTTATCTCCATATATAATTGGTACCCCATGCATAATGTCAAGACTCTTCATCAAGGTCTTGAGCCAAATCACTTCCTTTGCAGCTTCAACCATGCCTTTATACTCTGCTTCTGTAGAAGATAAAGCAACTGTATGTTGCTTCTTGGAACACCATGAGATAAGTTTATCTCCCACATAACACATATATCCAAAGGTTGACCTTCTGTCATCTGGATTACCTGCCCAATCTGCATCACTATAAATTTTGATATTTGTATCTGAGGTAAACCCATAATACAAACCTTCATTGAGTGTACCCTTAATGTACCTCAACACCCTTTGTCCTGCAATCCAATGTTCTTTCCTTGGACAATGCATAAATTGAGACAAAACCCCTACTGCATATGATAAATCAGGTCTAGTTAGAGTAGCATAGATAAGGCTACCAACCAAACTCTGATATTGTCTCATGTCCTTGAATTCTTCACCTCCATACTTACTCAATTTGTGATTTACCTCCATTGGTGTAGGTGCTACCCTGCAATCATCCATTTTAAACTTGATTAACAAGTTCTTCAAATACCTTTCTTGGGTCACAAATACTCCATGTTGAGTATATGTTATCTCCATGCCCAAGAAGTATGATAAGTCTCCCAAGTCACTTATCTTGAACTCCTTTTCCATTTGCCTCTTGAGCCTTTGTATTCCTTCTTCATCTGTACCTGTAAGAATTATATCATCAACATATATGCACATGTATATGAAACCATTTTCACTTGCTTTGACAAGCAAGCTACTATCTGCTTTAGACACCTGAAAACCAAGTACTTTTAGGAACTTCACAAGTCTATAGTTCCATGCCCTTGGGGCCTGCTTCAAGCCATACAAAGCTCTCTTGAGCTTGCACACATGATCTGGATACCTTTTATCTCTGAACCCTTGAGGTTGCTCCATAAATACATCATCTGAAATATAACCATTCAAAAAAGCATTTTTCACATCAAGTTGACATAGCTTCCAACCTTTACATGCAGCAATAGCAATAAGTGTCCTTATAGTTGTCATCTTTGCCACAGGACTATAGGTCTCATCATAATCAATACCATATGTCTGAGCAAAGCCTTTGACAACAAGTCTAGCTTTGTATCTAGATACACTTCCATCTGCAAACCTTTTTGTCTTGTAGACCCACTTGCATCCAATAATCTTCTGACTATTTGGTTTTGGAACCAAATCCCATGTTTGATTCTCCAATAGTGCATCATATTCCTCCTGCATAGCACTCTCCCATTTTTCCTTACCCTTTGCCTCTTCATATGTAGAAGGGTCTTCATCTGTATTTACCATATAAGCATAATCTTTTGTGGCTAGAAATGAAGTATCATAACTATACCTTGTAGGTTGCCACCTATTTCTTGTAGACCTTCTGAGTTCTCCACTCCTTGAGGTTTCTGGCTCTTCACATTCAGGATCAAATCTTGGTGTCTCTTCCACTTCAACCTGCACTTCATTATTCTCTTGCTCATCAAATATCTGAACTTTTGATTTACCTTTTCTTTGACTCACTTCTTCTTCATCACCTGTATTGATGTTGATTGTACCTGCATACCAAGTGCTTTGTTCATCAAATGTAACATCCTTAGAAACCATAAATTGCTTTGTTGATGGACTCCACAATCTATAGCCCATCTGCTTGTCATCATAGCCAATGAAAACATACTTTTCAGCTTTGGGTTCCAATTTGTGTCTTAATTGTGATGGCACATATGCATATGCCACACACCCAAAAACTCTGCAATGATCCAAGGTAGGTCTTTTACCCCACCAAGCCTCATATGGTGTCATACCCTGCAAGGCTTTACATGGTAACCTATTGACCAAGTAAGTGGCTGTATTTACAGCCTCAGCCCACAAATAATTAGGGCAATTTTTCTCCTTCATCATGGATCTTGCAAACTCAACAAGAGTTCTATTTCTCCTTTCTGCAACACCATTTTGTTGAGGAGAGTACCTGCAAGTAATTTCCCTTTTTATACCTGCATTCCATAAGTAATCACTGAACTCATTAGAGAAATACTCTCCCCCTCCATCTGACCTTAGTCTCTTCAACTTATGACCTGTAATTCTTTCTGCATATGCATGATAGTGTTTAAATGTATTAAACACTTCTGACTTATCTTTGATCACATAGATAGTGATCCGCCTAGTAGCATCATCAACATAAATCACATAATACCTTGATCCATTTATACTGAAATCTTTTGATGGTCCCCACACATCTGTGTGTACCAACTCAAGCTTCTCTGAGTGCATAAAACCATG
>CM035413.1:54225330-54242830 GCA_020310875.1 Ceratopteris richardii
AACTTCACAAGATGTAATTTTTCTGAGAAATCGAAAAATCTTGCACCCGATATTTTGCTGTCTGCTTCTTTTGTGTTTAATCTTTGGACAAATCCTTTTGCACGTATCTAAGTCCATAGCTAATCTATCTATGGCTAGAATTTGAGAGGTTAATTGCAATCAGGCTGAGAGAATTTTGTTTAGGAACATTCATATGTGAAAATGTTCTAAGAGTCGTCAAAACTGGCGCAGTTTTCATCTTCAAAGAAATGGCCATTGCTCAGTCCACAGTGTAAGGTTTTACACAAGTGAGGGCTCAAAATATAAGTTGGAAGGTAAGCCATCTATGGCTAAAAGATCTTGATCAAACGGGATTTACTTTGGGAGAACCAGTGTTAAGAAGTTACAGGTGTCAAAGTCGCCATTGCAGAGAAGCTAATTCAGACATAGGTAAAGTGTTTCACACATTTCTCAGTGTGTGCTCAATCATTTTGAGAAATTTAACTTGGTAAAGTTGCGCAATCTCAAGGCGAAGTGTTGTGCAGAGTTTTATCAAAAACTTTACAGAATAGATTTGTCAATGAGTGATTAATCTGCAGCAGACTTTTCATGAAAGTAATTTCTTCACAGTTAGTCAAATCTTGGTAATGTGTGAGTATGTTTCCAAAATTATGTGGAGTCTAAAGTTATTCTTGGTCTAGAGGTGGTCTAATACCAAGGATAGCTTGTTCTTTTGGAGATTAACACTCTCCATCAGTGGTATCAGAGTAGGATGTGTCGAAATTGAAGTGAAGAAGACTCCGACTACTGCAGAAGTACAAATCTTTACATCTTGAAGGTGCAAAAGGATAAAGGTTGAAGAAAACTTGAAGGTAGACACATTGAAGCTATCAAAAGGATCAGAAGGAGCGAGATTCAAAGTCAAGGTACATTTAATTCTCATAAAGATTAAAGAGTTGACAATACAGGTAAAGAAACAATGGGAGATAGTCTCCAAATTGAGAAGTTGGATAGAGAGAACTATCCAGCTTGGTCTATGAGGATGGAAGCTCATCTTATGAGCAAAGATCTGATAGGATACATCAGAGGAGATGAAGAAAAGCCAGAATTCAGAGATCCTAGTGTTCCAACTAGGGAGGAGCTTGCAGACTTGAAGAATTGGATGAAGAAAGATGCTCAAGCAAGAAGCATAATCTACATGGCTGTCAATGACTATTTGCTTCCTCACATTAGAGGACTTGAAAGTGCATGTGACATTTGGAATGCTTTGGAGGAGCATTTCCAAAACACAACCAAATCAAGGAAGGCTTCACTATGGGCAAAATTTACTACCTTCAAGAAGAAGGCCTCACAGTCAATTTCTGATTATATGACAAAGATGAAGGACATTGCAGATTCTCTAGGTGCAGTAGTTGAAGATATTGAAGAAGACAAATTGGTAAGACAAATTCTCACAGGGCTAAGAGGAGATGAGAAGTGGAAGCCTTTCATTTTATCTACAGAACTTTCATTAGATCACTTTACTCCTGATTTGAATCAATTGTTAGGTCATATGCTAACTTTTGAGAATGATATCAAAGGAGATGTTGATAAGAGTGCAGGTCATGCAATGTACTCTAAAGACAAGAAGAAAGCTAACAAAGGGAAGCAACAATCAGGTGAAGAAGAAGGTACTTCAAACCAAGCAAATTTCATAAGAGGACAAGGAAATGGCAGAAGTAGAGGAAGAGGCAGAAACAACAAAGATAATGCAAGAGCTTGTTGGACATGTGGTAAGACCAATCATCTATCTCATGATTGTTGGCACAATAATCAGAATAATAGTAATTATCAGAACTTTAATCAAAGAGCAAGAGGTGGTAGATTTCAGAGAGGAAACTTCAGAGGTAGAGGTGGTAGGAATTCTTTTGGAAGAGGTGGAGGAAGAAACTTCCAAAATCAATCCTATAACAACACCTACTATAACTATGCATCAGATCAGAAGGAGGACTCGACTCTTATTATGAATACATGTGAAACCTCACATGAGGACATGAGAGTGTTCTATATTGATTCAGGATGTAGTAATCATTTAAGTGGAAATATTGCTTTGATGACTGATCTAGATCATAATGCAATTAATCATACAGTTCAGACAGGTGATAATACAAAGCATAAGGTGAAGTCAATTGGTTCAGTCAAAGCTAAGGATGGGAGCACTCTTCTGAGTAAGGTACTTTATGTTCCCACAATCCCAAAGAATTTGATCAGTGTAGGTCAAATTGTGGAAAAAGGATATGAGGTAAGGTTTACCAATGATGGAGTTTATGTTGAAGACCCTAGTCAAGGGTATAAACAGGTTGTTACAGGAAAGAAAGAAGGAAGGCACTTCACATTGAAGGTACAAGGAAATGTTGGACATGCTATGTTCACATATGGAGAGCAAAAGGTGTCAGAATTGGATCTTTGGCACAAAAGACTTGGACACTTTAATGAAAGAGGTATTAAAGAAATGATTAACAATGATTCAGTGCTTGGGTTGCCTAACATTGCAGGTCAACACATGACATACAGATGTGAGGCATGTCAATTAGGTAAGGCTCATAAGCAATCCTATTCCAAGCATGGGTTTATGTATTCAGAAAGACTTGAATTGGTGCATACAGATGTGTGGGGTCCTTCAAAGGACTTTAGTATAAATGGTTCAAGATATTATGTTATATATGTTGATGATGCTACCAGGTGGATCACAATTTATGTGATTAAAGAAAAGTCATAAGTGTTTAATACATTTAAACACTATCATGCATATGCAGAAAGGATTACAGGTCAAAAATTAAAGAGACTAAGGTCAGATGGAGGGGGAGAGTATTTTTCAAATGAATTCAATGATTATTTGTGGAATGCAGGTATAAAGAGAGAGGTTACTTGCAGGTACTCTCCTCAACAAAATGGGGTAGCAAAAAGAAGAAATAGGACTCTTGTTGAGTTTGCAAGGTCCATGATGAAAGAGAAGAATTGCCCAAATTATTTGTGGGCAGAGGCTGTAAATACAGCTACATATTTGGTCAATAGATTTCCTTGTAAAGCTTTGCAAGGTATGACACCATATGAAGCTTGGTGGGGTAAGAAACCTACCTTGGATCATTGCAGAATATTTGGATGTTTGGCATATGCATATGTGCCATCTCAATTGAGGCATAAGTTGGAGCCTAAGGCAGAAAAGTATGTATTTATTGGTTATGATGATAAACAAATGGGATACAAGTTGTGGAGTCCATCCACAAAGCAATTCCTTGTATCCAAGGATGTTACATTTGATGAGCAAGCTACTTGGTATGCAGGTAAATATAATGTACATGCAGATGATGAAGAAATAGTGGATCAAAGGAAAGGTAAAGCAAAGATTCAATTACTTGATGAAAGTGAGAATAATGAAGTACAGGTTGAAGTTGAAGAGAGGCCAAGGTTTGATCCAGAATGTGATGAACCAGAGACCTCAAGAAGTGCAGAAGTTAGGAGGTCATCTAGGCACAAATGGCAACCTACAAGGTATAGCTACGACACTTCATTCTTGACTACTAAAGATTATGCTTATTTGGTAAAAGCAGATGAAGATCCATCCACATATGATGAAGCCAAAGGCAAGAGAAATTGGGAAGAAGCCATGCAAGAGGAGTATGATGCATTGATAGAGAATCAGACTTGGGATCTGGTTCCTAAACCTAATAGCCAGAAAATTATTGGATGTAAGTGGGTTTACAAAACAAAAAGATTTGCAGATGGAAGTGTGTCTAGGTACAAAGCTAGACTTGTTGTGAAAGGGTATGCACAGACATATGGAGTGGACTATGATGAGACATATAGTCCTGTGGCAAAAATGACAACCATCAGAACCCTCATAGCAATTGCTGCTTGCAAAGGTTGGAAGTTGTCTCAATTAGATGTTAAAAATGCTTTTTTGAATGGTTATATTTCAGATGAAGTTTATATGGAGCAACCAGATGGGTTCAAAGATCAAGTGAATCCAAATTATGTGTGTAAGCTCAAGAGAGCTTTGTATGGATTAAAGCAGGACCCAAGGGCATGGAATTATAGGCTTGTAAAATTCTTGAATGATCTTGGATTTCAAGCATCAAAGGCAGATAGTAGCTTGCTAGTCAAAGCAAGTGAAGATGGATTCATTTATGTTTGTATTTATGTTGATGACATAATACTTACAGGAACAGATGATAAAGGGATACAGATGATCAAGAAGGAGATGGAGAAAGAGTTCAAAATCAGTGATTTGGGGAACCTATCATTCTTCTTGTTGGTGCAAAGCAAGCCTACACACATTGGCTTGGAACATTGAAACCTTGGAAGGCTAAAGTTTGTACCCTTGGAGGATGTATTTACATGAACCTTGAACCATAGGAACCAATGCTTAATGGTTATTACTTTTTATCCAATGTAAAAAGTCTATATGAATTTATCAATCATGTAATCACACCTACTAGACTAGAGTCGTGGAAAAGGTAGATGATTTAGTTGAGGGAATATCTCCCTAAGTTTAGTGGAGAGATTGAAGGGAGCCAAAACTTGAATTCAAAATTCAAACTCCTTCAAAATTCTTATAAAAAGCAATGTAAAAAGGTTGCGGGTATGTGTCACTCCTCCCGAGGGAATTCTGAGTCAATCATTGAGTGTGTGTGAGCTACACCATAGCCTACACCTCTGAGTACCATTGAGCATCACATTACATGCCAATGGGAATGTACAATCATTAGATTTAATCAATATACATATATTCATATTCTCTGTTTTCTCTGAGTGACTACCTTCAACTCTGTCAACTTGAACAGGGCATATCGCAAGATCTACTAAACCAAATTGGATGATTCAAAGTGCATTGGATTCAGCTCAAAGTCTACTATACACCTACAAAGTTTCAAGGCTATTGGATCTACCATCACAGAGAAATCTTAGTCGGGGTGCTCACTAGTCTGTGACTGTAAGTCTCCTAAAAAATCGGGGGTACACCTTATTTTACTAAAGTGATTTCTCTGAGTGTGGTTTATCATTTCCTTTCATTCCACTTGCAAATAGAAGCTTACTAAGCTAATTGAATATCCCTAGAAGGAATTTTGCTAATTGTAACTACACTGGTCACACTGAGCATAACACTGAGCAGGTATCAAGACCAAAATAGAAAGTGTTTCAAGTCTTGTGATTTGCAAAGTAGTCTGTTTTGATCAAGTCATTACTCAAACTTTTTCCAAAGTACATATAGCATATTTTGGTGTCATTTGGAAGCTCAAGGAGTTTACTAAGCATATCTGAAGACAAAAGAGGGCAGGTGTGAAGCAGGTTTTGCAGCACCAACTGATCTTCTTAGTGCATCCAGCCATCACTTCCAACAGTGGTATCAGAGCCTTAAGGTAATCATGGGTGATGGTTTCCCTTCCTTCATTGACAAATTGGACAGGAACAACTACCAAGCTTGGTCATTGAGAATGAAGACCTATCTACAAGGGAGAATCTTGTATGGATACATATCAGGAGATGAGGAGTTGCCCTCATTCAAGACCAGAGGCCTACCTACAAAGGATGAACATGAGAGGCTCAACCAATGGTGTGCAAAAGATGCCTTGGCAAGGTCATATCTTCTAAACTCTATTTCTGATTTCCTTCTACCTCATGTGACGAATTGTTAGACTTCCCAAGAGACTTGGGAAACCTTGTCAACATATTTTTCATCAAGCACAAGGGCCAGAAAGAATCAGCTATGGTTTGAGTTTACAACTCTTAGGAAGCAATCAAAACAATGTGTCTCAGATTTTGTCACCAAAGTCAAAGACATTGCAGATCAACTTGCAAGTGTTGGAGAAGAAATTGAGGAAGAGCAAATAGTCAGACAAGTGATCAATGGACTAAAGGCAGATGACAAGTGGGAGAGCTTTACCACAGCAATGGACTTATACATGGACATCCAAGCACCTGATCTAACAACTCTGATTGGACAACTCTTTACACATGAAGCAAAGATCACAAAGAATGGAGAGCAATCAAAAGGTAACAATCCCTCTGCCCTTTATACTGATAAGAAGGTAAAAGACAAAGGTAAAAGCAAGAAGGTTGATGAAGAAGGCTCTACCTCCCAAGCAAACTATGCAGGGAGAGGTAGATCTTCTAGAGGTAGGGGCAGAGGAAGTAAGTCAGGTAGGGGAAGACCCTACAATCAATCTCCATGCAATATCTGTGGCTTATCTAACCATACCACAGATGAATGCTACAAAAACTACAAGAACCAAAGAGGAAGAGGTCACCAAAGAGGAGGATACTCTCAAGGCAGAGGCAGATTCAACCAACCTCAAGGCTACCATGGCTACAACAATAGTTACAACAACAACTACAATCACAATGGCAGCTATCAAGGTGGATACAGGAATAGGAAGGATTACAACAATTATGCAGAGGAGCAAGATGATTCCTTGTTGATCATGAACATGACATCTAAGTCAGGTATCAATGATGATCACTTATTCTATATTGATTCAGGTTGCTCTAACCATGTAGCTGGAAATGTTGCCTTACTCTCTGATTTGGAAGAACCCAAAGGCAAGCACCAAGTACAGACAGGTGATGACACTAAACATTCAGTTGTTAAAGTAGGCAATGTCAAAACAAGTGATGGTAATCAGAATTTACTAAGCAGAGTGTTGTATGTTCCAACAATCACCAAGAATCTGATGAGTGTAGGTCAGATTGTAGAAAAAGGTCTACAAGTCAGGTTCACTCAACATGGTGCATATGTGGAAGATGCAAGACATGGATTCAGAAGGATAGCCAAGGGAGAGAAATCAGGTAGATTGTTTACCTTTGAACTTGAAGACACTAAGAATATTGCTTTGTACATCTATAAAGACCAAACCCTATCAGAATTGGAGATTTGGCACAAGAGATTAGGTCACATTGGAGAGACGACTATAAAACAAATGAGCAGGGATCAATGTGTGCTTGGGATACCTAATGTATCCAAGCAGCACATGATATACAAGTGTGGGGCTTGTCAATTTGGTAAGTCACACAGATTGCCCTATACCAAGAAAGGTTTTATGCATGAAGATTATCTGGAATTGGTGCATACAGATGTGTGGGGACCTAGCAAGGAGCCATCCATATCTGGATCAAGGTACTATGTGTCCTTTATTGATGACTATAGCAGGTGGACTGTTTTATACTTCATGAAACATAAAGATGAAGTATTTAATTGTTTCAAAAGGTATCTTGCATTAGTTGAAAATCAAACAGGTAGACATTTGAAGAGGCTAAGGTCAGATGGTGGTGGAGAATACTTCTCAAATGACTTTGAAGATTTCTTGCAGGAAAGAGGCATCAAGAGGGAGATTACTACAAGGTACTCACCTGAACAAAATGGGGTAGCTGAAAGGAGAAATAGACTCATTGTAGAGACAGCTAGATCTATGCTAAATGAAAAGAAATTGCCAAATTATCTTTGGGCAGAGAGTGTATCTACTGCCACATACTTAATCAACAGGTTGCCATCAAAGACACTTGATGGGATGACACCCTATGAGGCTTGGCATGGTAAGAGACCATCTCTGGATCATTGCAAAATCTTTGGGTGTGTTTCATATGTGCATATTCCCTCACAGGTAAGGGGAAAGCTAGACCCTAAGGCTGAAAAGTGTATCTTCATTGGTTATGATTTGAATCAGAAGTGATACAGGTTCTATAACCCCTCAAACAAAGGCTTCAAGGTAAGCAGAGATGTCATCTTTGATGAAAATGATTCATGGTATGAAAATGAGTGCAGGAAAGTTAGCCTACCTTATGATATGGAAGAAGACTTTCCAAAGCTTATCAGGCAAGAACCAACTCAGAAAGAGGACACAAGCTCAGATGATGAAGACACCATCAACATTGAAGAGTTCAAGGCTTGGAAATCCAAAGGGAAGATGAAGATGAAGCAACTAGAAGACAACCCAGAATCCTCAACTCAAGCTATGAGGAGATCTCAAAGAGAAAAGAAGAAACCTATTAGGTATGGGTATGATACTTCACTTGTAACCAAGCACTCTGTATATCTTGCAAAGGATCTCTTGAATGAAGAACCAGGTACATTTGAAGAAGCAATCACTAAACCAGAATGGAAGGAAGCAATGGATGAAGAAATGGAGGCTCTCAAGGAGAGTGATACTTGGGACTTGGTACCCAAGAAGGACTCCATGAAGGTGATAGGATCCAGATGGATCTACAAACTCAAGAGGAACTCAGATGGTACAATAAACAGGTATAAAGCTAGGTTGGTAGCCAAGGGTTTTGCACAAACCCAAGGCATTGACTATGAGGAGACATTTTCTCTTGTGGCCAAGATGCCAACTATCAGAATTATGGTGAGTGTAGCTGCATCCAAAAATTGGAACATGTACCAATTGGATGTGAAGAATGCATTCTTGAATGGATGGATATCTGAAGAGGTCTACATGTCACAACCACCTGGCTATGAAGATCCCAATAAGGTAAATCATGTTTGTAAATTGAAGAAGGCTCTGTATGGATTGAAGCAGGCTCCTAGAGCATGGAATTACAGGTTGACAACCTATCTCCTAGATCAAGGATTTGTGATGAGTAAAGCAGATACTTCATTGTTTATAAAGAGGAACAATTCAGAGGTAATATACTTGTGTGTCTATGTTGATGACATCATTATTACAGGAAATGATGTTCAGGGAATTAGACACATCAAAGGACAAATGATGAAGGAATTCAAGATCAATGATCTTGGATTATTGAAGTACTTCCTAGGACTTGAATTGGTCTACACAAATTCAGGTATCTATATTACTCAAAAGAAGTACATTCAGGACATGGTCAAGAAGTTTAATTTGCAGGAAGCTAAAGTCTCAAACATTCCTATGGAGGTCAACCATAAACTCAGTGCACATGAAGGAGAAGAACTCAAGGATATTACAGGTTACCAAAGTTTGGTAGGTAGTCTTAATTATGCTACCTTAACCAGGATTGATATATCATATGGTGTTAGTGTACTTAGCCAATTTATGCATAAACCAAGAGTACCAAATTTGGAGGCAGCCAAAAAGATAGTAAAGTACCTAAAGGGAACACAAAATCATGGTTTGTACTTTCCATATTCATCAGACATTGATATTAAGGTATACTCAGATGCAGATTGGGCAGGTTGCAAGGATGACAGGAGGAGTACATCTGGTTACATATGCTTTGCAGGTGATAAACCAATTTCTTGGTCATCCAAGAAACAACCCACAGTAGCTCTATCATCTACTGAGGCAGAGTACAGAGGACTAGCAAATGCCACTCAAGAAGCCATATGGTTGAAGCTCTTATATTCAGAATTGGGCCTATACACAAGGCCACCAATCATATTTGGGGATAACACAAGTTCTCTTCACCTAGCAGCTAATCCAATTTATCATGCTAGGACAAAACACATAGAGGTTCATTACCACTATGTGAGGGAAAAGTTACTTAGCAAAGAAATTCAATTATCATATGTGTCTACTAATATACAATGTGCAGATTTGCTTACTAAAGCTCTGGATGGAAGCAAGCTATGCAGATTTAAATCCATGATTGGATTGCAGGAAATCATTGAAGACTAGAGATGAATACTTCAGCCAAAGTGTTTGGCTTGAGGGGGAGCTGTTGGTGCAAAGCAAGCCTACACACATTGGCTTGGAACATTGAAACCTTGGAGGGCTAAAGTTTGTACCCTTGGAGGATGTATTTACATGAACCTTGAACCATAGGAACCAATGCTTAATGGTTATTACTTTTTATCCAATGTAAAAAGTCTATATGACTTTATCAATCATGTAATCACACCTACTAGACTAGAGTCGTGGAAAAGGTAGATGATTTAGTTGAGGGAATATCTCCCTAAGTTTAGTGGAGAGATTGAAGGGAGCCAAAACTTGAATTCAAAATTCAAACTCCTTCAAAATTCTTATAAAAAGCAATGTAAAAAGGTCGCGGGTATGTGTCACTCCTCCCGAGGGAATTCTGAGTCAATCATTGAGTGTGTGTGAGCTACACCATAGCCTACACCTCTGAGTACCATTGAGCATCACATTACATGCCAATGGAAATGTACAATCATTAGATTTAATCAATATACATATATTCATATTCTCTGTTTTCTCTGAGTGACTACCTTCAACTCTGTCAACTTCAACAGGGCATATCTCAAGATCTACTGAACCAAATTGGATGCTTCAAAGTGCATTGGATTCAGCTTAAAGTCTACTATACACCTACAAAGTTTCAAGGCTATTGGATCTACCATCACAGAGAAATCTTAGTCGGGGTGCTCACTGGTCTGTGACTGTAAGTCTCCTAAAAAATCGGGGGTACACCTTATTTTGCTAAAGTGATTTCTCTGAGTGTGGTTTATCATTTCCTTTCATTCCACTTGCAAATAGAATCTTACTAAGCTAATTGAATATTCCTAGAAGGAATTTTGCTAATTGTAACTACACTGGTCACACTGAGCATAACACTGAGCAGGTATCAAGACCAAAATAGAAAGTGTTTCAAGTCTTGTGATTTGCAAAGTAGTCTGTTTTGATCAAGTCAGTACTCAAACTTTTTCCAAAGTACATATAGCATATTTTGGTGTCATTTGGAAGCTCAAGGAGTTTACTAAGCATATCTGAAGACAAAAGAGGGCAGGTGTGAAGCAGGTTTTGCAGCACCAACTGATCTTCTGAGTGCATCCAGCCATCACTTCCAACACTTCTTGGGAATGGAGATTTCTTATACTCAACATGGAGTATATGTGACCCAAGAAAGGTATCTTAAAAATTTGCTAACCAAATTTAAAATGGAAGATTGCAGGGTTGCACCTACACCTTTGGAAGTGAACCACAAATTGTCTAGGTTTGGAGGAGAAGAGTTCAGAGATATGAAACTCTATCAAAGTTTGGTTGGTAGCTTGATTTATGCTACATTGACAAGGCCTGATTTGTCATATGCAGTTGGTGTGCTTTCACAATTTATGCATTGTCCTAGAAAAGAACATTGGATTGCAAGACAAAGAGTACTTAGGTACATCAAGGGTACACTCAGAGAAGGGTTGTACTATGGATTTACTTCTGATACAAGAGTGAAGATATATAGTGATGCAGATTGGGCAGGTAATGTGGATGATAGAAGATCAACACATGGGTACTTGTGCTATGTAGGAGACAAATTGATTTCATGGTGTTCTAAGAAGCAACATACAGTTGCTTTGTCATCTACAAAAGCAGAATACAAAGGTATGGTGGAAGCTGCAAAGGAGGTAATATGGCTAAAGACACTTATGAAGGTTTTTGATGTGGTTCAAAGTACTCCTATTGTTTGTGGAGACAACATGAGTTCTCTATACTTGGCAGCTAATCCTGTGTTTCATGCTAGAACTAAGCATATTGAAATACAGTATCATTTTCTGAGAGAGAAGGTCATTGAGAAGGAGATTGAAGTCATACACACTCCTACAAAAGATCAACTTGCAGATATGATGACAAAGAGTCTAGATGGACCAAAGCTACAAAGATTCAAGGATATGGCACGAATCAAGAAGATAGAGAAGAACCTCAATTAATGATTGAGGGGGAGCTGTTGGTGCATGACAATCATCAATTGAAGGATTATGAAGAAATGAAGTCAAGGAGTCAAGAGGAGACTAAATTCAAAAGGTTGAAGGAAGGACATATTCAGAAATCCAAAGATATGTACACATATGTACATTAGCTGGCTTATACTTTTGTCTAGTCATAAACTTGTATATATTCATCTATAAATACTTTGGAAAAGTCGGGGCAAAGAGAGCAGAAGAAGAATAGAGAATAGGAAGAGAGAAATTAGTAGTAGAGAGTGTCATTAGACATATGAAAAAGTGAGTTGTATTCATCAACTTCACAAGATGTAATTTTTCTGCGAAATTGAAAAATCTTGCGCCCGATATTTTGTTGTCTGCTCCTTCTGTGTTTAATCTTTGGAGAAATCCTTTTGCACGTATCTAAGTCCATAGCTAATCTATCTATGGCTAGAATTTGAGAGGTTAATTGCAATCAGGCTGAGAGAATTTTGTTTAGGAACATTCATATGTGAAAATGTTCTAAGAGTCGTCAAAAGTGGCGCAGTTTTCATCTTCAGAGAAATGGTCATTGCTCAGTCCACATTGTAAAGTTTTACACAAGTGAGAGCTCAAAATCTAAGTTGGAAGGTAAGCCATCTATGGCTAAAAGATCTTGATCAAACGGGATTTACTTTGGGAGAACCAGTGTTAAGAAGTTACAGGTGTCAAAGTCGCCATTGCATAGAAGCTGATTCAGACATAGGTAAAGTGTTTCACACATTTCTCAGTGTGTGCTCAATCATTTTGAGAAATTTAACTTTGTAAAGTTGCGCAATCTCAAGGCAAAGTGTTGTGCAAAGTTTTATAAAAAACTTTACAGAATAGATTAGTCAATGAGTGATTAATCTGCAGCAGACTTTTCATGAAAGTGATTTCTTCACAGTTAGTCAAATCTTGGTAATGTGTGAGTATGTTTCCAAAATTATGTGGAGTCTAAAGTTATTCTTGGTCTAGAGGTGGTCTAATACCAAGGATAGCTTGTTCTTTTGGAGATTAACACTCTCCATCAATAGATAGATAGATAGATAGATAGATAGATGGATAGATAAATAGATAGAGGGATATATATATATATATATATATATATATATATATATATATATATATATATATATATATATATATATATATATATATATATATATATATATATATATATATATATATGTATATATAGATATGTATTTATATACATATTATATATATATATATATATATACATATACATATAAATAGATAGATAGATAGACAGACAAAGAGATAGATAGATAGATAGATAGATAGATAGATAGATAGATAGATAGATAGATAGATAGATAGATAGATAGATAGATAGATAGATAGATAGATAGATAGATAGATAGACATATAGATAGATAGATAGATAGATAGATAGATAGATAGATAGATAGATAGATAGATAGATAGATAGATAGATAGATAGATAGATAGAAGGATAGATAGATAGAAAGAAAGAAAGAAAGAAAGAAAGATCGATAGATAGATAGATAGATAGATAGATAGATAGATAGATAGATAGATAGATAGATAGATAGATAGATAGATAGATAGATAGATAGATATAGATAGATAGATAGACAGACAGATAGATAGATAGATAGATAGATAGATAGATAGATAGATAGATAGATAGATAGATAGATAGATAGATAGATAGATAGATAGATAGATAGATAGATTGATTGATAGATAGATAGATAGATTGATTGATAGATAGATAGACAGATGGATATATGGATAGATAGATAGATAGAAAGACATATATATATATATATATATATATATATATATATATATAATGAGTAGATAGAGAGATAGATAGAAAGTTAGATAGATAGATAGATAGACAGATAGATCGATAGATAGATAGATAGATAGATAGATAGATAGATAGATAGATAGATAGATAGATAGATAGATAGATAGATAGATAGATAGATAGAAGGATAGATAGATAGATAGATAGATAGATAGATACATACATACATAGAAAGAAAGATAGATAGATAGATAGATAGATAGATAGATAGATAGATAGATAGATAGATAGATAGATAGATAGATAGATAGATAGATAGATAGATAGATAGATAGATAGATAGATAGATAGATAGATAGATAGATAGATAGAAAGAAGGATAGATGGATGGATGTGTGTGTGTGTGTATATATATATATATATATATATATATATATATATATATATATATATATATATATATATATATATATATATATATATATATATATATATATATATATATATATATATATATATATATATATATATATATATATATTGATGGAGAATGTTAATCTCCAAAAGAACAACTTACTCTTGTGATTAGAGCACCTCTATACCAAGAGTAAGTCAAATACTCCACTAATTTAGAGGATCAATTGCTAACTATCAAAAGATTAACAAATCTGTGAAGAAGATGAAACACAGAAAAGTCTGCTGCACTATTTCTCCACATTGACCTATCAAACATGTAAAGTTTTTGATGAAACTTTGTACGAATCATCTCCTAGAGATTGCGCATCTCCTCCAAGTTGAATTACTTCAAAAGCTTTAGTATAACTTGAGAAATTGACTTCACAAGTTACCTATGTCAGAAACTGTCATTCAGAACAGTCGACTTTACACCTGTAACTTTTAAGACTTGGTTCTCCTTGAATAGAACCCGTTTTCCAAAATGCTTCTAGACATGAGTAGCTTATTTTCCAACTTAAAGATTAAGCCCTCACTCATGCAAAACTTTAAACTGTGCTAGGAGAAATGATCAAAACATTAACTTCGAAATCTGCGCCTGTTTTAGGAACCAGTGAACATACTTCACATATGAATGTTCCTACACTTAATTCACTCAGCCTGATTAGAATTGGAAGCTAAAATTTTGCACAGAGGTCAAGCAACTCTCAACTTAGACTTGTACAAAAGCATTTCACAATTGATCTACTGTAGAAGGAGAACACGCAGAAACATCGGGCGCAAAATTTTCATTTACTCAGAAGAAATACAGTTGAGTGATGAGAGCTAACTCAACTAACTTTTCCTCTATCTCATGACTTCTACCTTCCTCAATCTTGACTTCTAACTATTGTCACATATGCTCTCATACTTGCCCCGACTTTTCTCAAAGTAGTTATAGATAAATTTGTACATGATTCTTACTAAACAAAAGATCTAAGTCAGCTATGACTATACTAATGTACATATGTGTACACTTCTCTTGTCCTCTGAATGTAATCTTCTTCCACACTTTAGGAATTGATTCTTCCTTCATCATTTGATCTTCCAAGCCTTCAATTGGTGATTGGTCTGCACCAACAGCTCCCCCTCAATCATCAATTGAGGTTTTCTCTGTCTTCTTTATACTTGCCATGTCTTTGAACCTTTGTAACTTAGGTCCATCCAAGCTCTTTGTCATCATATCTGCCACTTGTTCTTTTGTTGGAGTGTACATCACTTCAATCTCTTTATCTAGTACCTTTTCCCTCAAGAAATGATACTGAATCTCTATATGCTTAGTCCTGGCATGAAAAACAGGGTTAGCTGCCAAATACAAAGAACTCATATTGTCTCCAAAAATTATTGGAGTACTATGATCAATCTCAAAACTTTTCATCAAAGTCTTCAACCATATCACTTCCTTTGCAGCTTCTACCATTCCCTTATACTCAGCTTCTGTGGATGATAAAGCAACTGTATGTTGCTTCTTTGAACACCAAGAAACTAACTTATCTCCAACATAACAGAGATATCCATGAGTAGACCTTCTATCATCTGAGTCACCTGCCCAATCTGCATCACTAAACACTTTGATTCTTGTGTCAGAAGTGAAACCATAATACAAACCTTCACTTAGGGTTCCTTTGATATATCTGAGTACCCTTTGGGCTGCAATCCAATGAGTCTTCTTTGGACAATGCATAAATTGTGACAACACACCTACTGCATATGATAGATCTAGCCTTGTCAAGGTAGCATAGATTAAACTACCTACCAAACTCTGATATTTCTTCATATCATTGAACTCTTCACCTCCATACCTACTTAATTTATGATTTACCTCCAATGGTGTAGTTGAGGTCTTGCAATCTTCCATGTTAAACTTGACTAGAAGATTCTTCAAGTATCTCTCTTGTGAAACATATACTCCATGTTGAGTATACACAATCTGCATTCCTAGAAAATAAGATAAGTTTCCCAAATCACTTATCTTAAACTCCTTCTCTATTTGTCTTTTGAGTTCATTGATTCCTTGAGCATCTGTTCCTGTAACAATAATATCATCAACATAAATGCACATGTAAATGTATCCATTTTCACTTGCCTTCACTAGCAAGCTACTATCTCCCTTTGATGCTTGAAATCCACATTCATTCAAGAACTTGACCAATCTGTAATTCCAAGCTCTTGGGGCTTGCTTCAACCCATATAAAGCTCTCTTGAGCTTACACACATAATCTGATCCAATTGATTCCATGAAGCCTTCTGGTTGCTCCATATATACTTCATCTGCAATGTATCCATTTAGAAATGCATTTTTCACATCCAATTGTGATAATTTCCATCCCTTGCAAGCAGCAATAGCAATCAATGTCGTAATTGCAGACATCTTAGCAACAGGACTAAAGGTTTCATCATAATCTACCCCATAAGTTTGGGCATAACCTTTGACCACAAGTCTAGCCTTATATCTAGACACCTTACCATCTGCAAACCTCTTTGTTTTATATACCCACTTACATCCAATGACCTTCTGATTCTTTGGTCTTGGTACTAGTTCCCAAGTTTCATTTTCAAGTAGAGCATCATACTCTTCCTGCATTGCTTTCTCCCAATTCTGTTTACCTTTGGCTTCTTCATAAGTGGTTGGATCTTCTTCTGTTTTCACAATGTAGGCATAATCTTTTGTTGTTAGGAAAGATGTATCATAACTATACCTTATAGGTTCTTTCCTTTCTCTTGTAGATCTTCTGATTTCTGCACTTCTTGAAGTTTCAGCCTCATTTGATTCTGGATCAAATCTTGGCCCTTCTTCTACATGATCCTGCACTCTACTTCTAGAGTCAACTTCATCAACAATTTCTTCACAAACTTTTACCTTTGCCTTTCCTTTCCTTTGTATTTCTTCAACACCTGTATACTCATTTGGTGATCCTGTATACCATATATTTTGCTCATCAAATGTCACATCTTTAGTAACAAGAAATTGCTTTGTGGATGGACTCCACAACCTGTAACCCATCTGTCTATCATCATATCCAATAAACACATACTTCTCTGCTTTTGGTTCTAGCTTATGTCTTAATTGTGAAGGAACATAAGCATATGCAATACATCCAAATACTTTACAATGATCAAGACTAGGCTTCTTACCCCACCATGCTTCATAAGGGGTTCCTCCATCCAAAGCTTTGCAAGGCAACCTATTCACAAGGTATGTTGCAGTGTTAATGGCTTCTGCCCATAAGTAATTTGGACAATTCTTTTCCTTCATCATGGCTCTTGCAAACTCTACAAGAGTCCTATTCCTCCTTTCTGCTACTCCATTCTGTTGAGGGGAGTACCTGCAAGTTACTTCTCTTTTGATACCTGCATTCCACAAATAATCATCAAACTCTTTTGAGAAATACTCTCCCCCTCCATCTGATCTTAACCTCTTGAGCTTTTGTCCTGTGATCCTTTCTGCATAGGCATGAAAATGTTTGAATGTCTTGAAAACTTCTGATTTATCCTTGATTACATACAAAGTAATCCACCTGGTTGCATCATCAACAAACAACACATAATATCTGGATCCATTTATGCTATAGTCCCTTGAGGGACCCCATACATCTGTATGAACC
>CM035413.1:54255330-54257830 GCA_020310875.1 Ceratopteris richardii
ATACAAAGAACTCATATTATCTCCAAAAATTATTGGAGTACTATGATCAGTCTCAAAACTTTTCATCAAGGTCTTCAACCATATGACTTCTTTTGCAGCTTCTACCATTCCCTTATACTCAGCTTCTGTGGATGATAAAGCAACTGTATGTTGCTTCTTTGAACACCAAGAAACTAGCTTATCTCCAACATAACAGAGATATCCATGAGTAGACCTTCTATTATCTGAGTCACCTGCCCAATCTGCATCACTAAACACTTTGATTCTTGTGTCAGAAGTGAAACCATAATACAAACCTTCACTTAGGGTTCCTTTGATATATCTGAGTACCCTTTGGGCTGCAATCCAATGAGTCTTCTTTGGACAATGCATAAATTGTGACAACACACCTACTGCATATGATAGATCTGGCCTTGTCAAGGTAGCATAGATTAGACTACCTACCAAACTCTGATATTTCTTCATGTCATTGAATTCTTCACCTCCATACCTGCTTAATTTATGATTTACCTCCAATGGAGTGGTTGAGGTCTTGCAATCTTCCATGTTAAACTTGACTAGGAGATTCTTCAAATATCTCTCTTGTGAAACATATACTCCATGTTGAGTATAAACAATCTGCATTCCTAGAAAATAAGATAAGTTTCCCAAGTCACTTATCTTAAACTCCTTCTCTATTTGCTTCTTGAGTTCATTGATTCCTTGAGCATCTGTTCCTGTAACAATAATATCATCAACATAAATGCACATGTAAATGTATCCATTTTCACTTGCCTTCACTAGCAAGCTACTATCTGCCTTTGATGCTTGAAATCCACATTCATTCAAGAACTTGACCAATCTGTAATTCCAAGCTCTTGGGGCTTGCTTCAACCCATATAAAGCTCTCTTGAGCTTACACACATAATCTGATCCAATTGATTCCATGAAGCCTTTTGGTTGCTCCATATATACTTCATCTGCAATGTATCCATTTAAAAATGCATTTTTCACATCCAATTGTGATAATTTCCATCCCTTGCAAGCAGCAATAGCAATCAATGTCCTAATTGTAGACATCTTAGCAACAGGACTAAAGGTTTCATCATAATCTACCCCATAAGTTTGGGCATAACCTTTGACCACAAGTCTAGCCTTATATCTAGACACCTTACCATCTGCAAACCACTTTGTTTTATATACCCACTTGCATCCAATAACCTTCTGATTCTTTGGTCTTGGTACTAGTTCCCAAGTTTCATTTTCAAGTAGAGCATCATACTCTTCCTGCATTGCCTTCTCCCAATTCTGTTTACCTTTGGCTTCTTCATAAGTGGTTGGATCTTCTTCTGTCTTCACAATGTAGGCATAATTTTTGTTGTTAGGAAAGATGTATCATAACTATACCTTATAGGTTCTTTCCTTTCCCTTGTAGATCTTCTGATTTCTGCACTTCTTGAAGTTTCAGCCTCATTTGACTCTGGATCAAATCTTGGCCCTTCTTCTACATGATCCTGCACTCTACTTCTAGAGTCAACTTCATCAACAATTTCTTCACACACTTTTACCTTTGCCTTTCCTTTCCTTTGTATTTCTTCAACACCTATATACTCATTTGGTGATCCTGTATACCATATATTTTGCTCATCAAATGTCACATCTTTAGTAACAAGAAATTGCTTTGTGGATGGACTCCACAACCTGTAACCCATCTGTCTATCATCATATCCAATAAACACATACTTCTCTGCTTTTGGTTCTAGCTTATGTCTTAATTGTGAAGGAACATAGGCATATGCAATACATCCAAAAACCTTACAATGATCAAGGGTAGGTTTCTTACCCCACCATGCTTCATAAGGAGTTCCTCCATCCAAAGCTTTGCAAGGCAACCTATTCACAAGGTATGTTGCAGTGTTAATGGCTTCTGCCCATAAGTAATTTGGACAATTCTTTTCCTTCATCATTGCTCTTGCAAACTCTACAAGAGTTCTATTCCTCCTTTCTGCTACTCCATTCTGTTGAGGAGAGTACCTGCAAGTTACTTCTCTTTTGATACCTGCATTCCACAAATAATCATCAAACTCTTTAGAGAAATACTCTCCCCCTCCATCTGATCTTAACCTCTTGAGCTTTTGCCCTGTGATCCTTTCTGCATAAGCATGAAAATGTTTGAATGTCTTGAAAACTTCTGATTTATCCTTGATTACATACAAAGTAATCCACCTGGTTGCATCATCAACAAACAACACATAATATCTGGATCCATTTATGCTATAGTCCCTTGAGGGACCCCATACATCTGTATGAACCAATTCAAGCATATTTGAATGCTTGTACCCTGATTTGTTGTAAGAACTCTTATGTGCTTTACCTAATTGACAAGCTTCACACTTGTACACCATATGTTGCCCTTCAATATTTGGCAATCCAAGCACCACCTGATTCTTTGACATCTCCTTTATAGCTCTCTCATTGAAATGACCTAGCCTTTTATGCCATAAGTCTAATTCAGATACCT
>CM035413.1:54262830-54265330 GCA_020310875.1 Ceratopteris richardii
AGATCCAAGTATTCCTACTAGGGAAGAGCTTGCAATGTTGAAGACTTGGATGAGAAAAGATGCTCAAGCAAGGAGTATCATTACATGGCTGTAAATGATTACCTTTTACCTCACATCAGAGGTTTGGAAAGTGCCACAGATGTTTGGAATGCCTTGGAAGAGCATTTCTAAAATACAACTAAGTCAAGGAAGTCCTCACTATGGGCTGAGTTCACAACCTTCAAGAAGAAGAGCTCACAATCAATTTCAGATTATGTGGCAAGGATGAAAGATATTGCAGATAGCTTGGGAGCAGTGGATGAAGATATTGAAGAAGAAAAGTTGGTAAGACAAATACTTACAGGTTTGAGAGGAGATGAGAAGTGGAAGCCTTTTATATTGTCCATAGAATTGTCACTTGACCACTTTACTCCTGATCTTAATCAATTGCTAGGACACATGCTAACCTTTGAGCAGGATCTTAAAGGAGACAATGATAGAAGTACAAGTCAAGCTATGTACTCCAAGGACAAGAAAAAGAATGGCAAGGGAAAGCAATCAAATGATGATGAAGGGAATTCAAATCAAGCTAATTTCACAAAAGGAAAGATGAATTTCAGAGGTAAAGGAAGAGGAGGTAAGAATAAAGATAATGCTAAAGCTTGTTGGATTTGTGGCAGAACAAATCATTTGGCAAATGATTGTTGGTATAACAATCAAAATGGTGGAAACAATAATCAGAATTATAGTCAAAGAGGTAGAGGAGGCAGAAACCAAAGAGGCAATTTCAGAGGAAGAGGTGGTAGGACATCATATGGTAGAGGAGGTGGAAGAAACTTCCAATCTCAGTCCTACAACAATAATTATTACAATTATGCATCAGATCAAAAGGATGACATGACTCTTATCTTGAATGCAACTCATGAATCAATGGGAGAAGATCAAAGAGTGTTTTATATTGACTCAGGGTGCAGCAACCATCTGAGTGGGAATCTATCCTTGATGACTGATATGGAAGCAAGGGTGAATGGACATACAGTTCAAACAGGTGACAATACCAAATATAAAGTGGAGAGCATTGGATCAGTGAAGACAAAAAGTGGAAGTACACTTCTGAGTAAGGTACTTTATGTTCCTACTATTCCTAAAAATCTGATAAGTGTAGGGCAAATTGTGGAGAAAGGATATGAGGTAAGATTCACAAATGATGGTGTTTATGTACAAGATCCAAATCAGGGATATAGAAACATAATTGCAGGTAAAAAGGAAGGAAGATTGTTCACTCTCAAAGTCCAAGGTAATGTGGGACATGCATTGTTTACCTATGGAGGTCAAAAGGTGTCTGAATTAGACCTATGGCATAAAAGGCTAGGTCATTTCAATGAGAGAGCTATAAAGGAGATGTCAAAGAATCAGATAGTGCTTGGATTGCCAAACATTGAAGGGCAACATATGGTGTACAAGTGTGAAGCTTGTCAATTAGGTAAAGCACATAAGAGTTCTTATAACAAATCAGGGTACAAGTATTCAAATATGCTTGAATTGGTTCATACAGATGTATGGGGTCCCTCAAGGGACTATAGCATAAATGGATCCAGATATTATGTGTTGTTTGTTGATGATGCAACCAGGTGGATTACTTTGTATGTAATCAAGGATAAATCAGAAGTTTTCAAGACATTCAAACATTTTCATGCCTATGCAGAAAGGATCACAGGACAAAAGCTCAAGAGGTTAAGATCAGATGGAGGGGGAGAGTATTTCTCAAAAGAGTTTGATGATTATTTGTGGAATGCAGGTATCAAAAGAGAAGTAACTTGCAGGTACTCCCCTCAACAGAATGGAGTAGCAGAAAGGAGGAATAGGACTCTTGTAGAGTTTGCAAGAGCCATGATGAAGGAAAAGAATTGTCCAAATTTCTTATGGGCAGAAGCCATTAACACTGCAACATACCTTGTGAATAGGTTGCCTTGCAAAGCTTTGGATGGAGGAACCCCTTATGAAGCATGGTGGGGTAAGAAGCCTAGTCTTGATCATTGTAAAGTATTTGGATGTATTGCATATGCTTATGTTCCTTCACAATTAAGACATAAGCTAGAACCAAAAGCAGAGAAGTATGTGTTTATTGGATATGATGATAGACAGATGGGTTACAGGTTGTGGAGTCCATCCACAAAGCAATTTCTTGTTACTAAAGATGTGACATTTGATGAGCAAAATATATGGTATACAGGATCACCAAATGAGTATACAGGTGTTGAAGAAATACAAAGGAAAGGAAAGGCAAAGGTAAAAGTTTGTGAAGAAATTGTTGATGAAGTTGACTCTAGAAGTAGAGTGCAGGATCATGTAGAAGAAGGGCCAAGATTTGATCCAGAATCAAATGAGGCTGAAACTTCAAGAAGTGCAGAAATCAGAAGATCTACAAGAGAAAGGAAAGAACCTATAAGGTATAGTTATGATACATCTTTCCTAACAACAAAAGATTATGCCTACATTGTGAAAACAGAAGAAGATCCAA